>CM050175.1:16199683-16504683 GCA_027410445.1 Discoglossus pictus
CACAGCCTGGTGCAAGGTAATGCGGACACACACACTGACCAGCACACACACACTGACCAGCACACACACACACGGATACACACAGCCTGGTGCAAGGTAATGCGGACACACACACTGACCAGCACATACACACACTGATACACACACACACACGGATACACACAGCCTGGTGCAAGGTAATGCGGACACACACACACACACACTGACCAGCACACACACACACTGACCAGCACATACACACAGCCTGGTGCAAGGTAATGCGGACACACACACACTGACCAGCACATACACACACACATGCACACAGCCTGGTGCAAGGTAATGCGGACACACACACACACACAGATACACTGACCCGCACACACACACAGCCCCGCACACACACACACTGATATACTGACCCGCACACACACACACTGACCAACACATACACACAGCCTGGTGCAAGGTAATGCGGACATACACACACTGACCAGCACATACACACACACACACACACACACACACTGACCAGCACATATACACAGCCTTGTGCAAGGTAATGCGGACACACACACACACTGACCAGCACACACACACTGACCAACACATAAACACAGCCTGATGCAAGGTAATGCAGACACACACACTGACCAGCACATACACACACTGATACTGACACACACACTGACCAGCACATACACACAGCCTGGTGCAAGGTAATGCGGACACACACACACTGACCAGCACATACACACACACATGCACACAGCCTGGTGCAAGGTAATGCGGACACACACACACACAGCCCCGCACACACACACACTGACCAGCACACACACACACACACTGATATACTGACCCGCACACACACACACTGACCAACACATACACACAGCCTGGTGCAAGGTAATGCGGACATACACACACTGACCAGCACATACCCACACTGACCAGCACATAAACACAGCCTGGTGCAAGGTAATGCGGACACACACACACTGACCAGCACATACACACACTGACCAGCACATAAACACAGCCTGGTGCAAGGTAATGCGGACACACACACACTGACCAGCACATACACACACTGACCAACACATAAACACAGCCTGGTGCAAGGTAATGCAGACACACACACTGACCAGCACATACACACACTGATACTGACACACACACACACTGACCAGCACATACACACAGCCTGGTGCAAGGTAATGCGGACACACACACACTGACCAGCACATACACACACACATGCACACAGCCTGGTGCAAGGTAATGCGGACACACACACACACGGATACACTGACCCGCACACACACACAGCCCTGCACACACACACACTGACCAGCACACACACACACACTGATATACTGACCCGCACACACACACACTGATCAACACATACACACAGCCTGGTGCAAGGTAATGCAGACATACACACACTGACCAGCACATACACACACTGACCCGCACACACACACACTGACCAACACATACACACAGCCTGGTGCAAGGTAATGCGGACATACACACACTGACCAGCACATACCCACACTGACCAGCACATAAACACAGCCTGGTGCAAGGTAATGCGGACACACACACACTGACCAGCACATACACACACTGACCAGCACATAAACACAGCCTGGTGCAAGGTAATGCGGACACACACACACTGACCAGCACACACACACTGACCAACACATAAACACAGCCTGGTGCAAGGTAATGCAGACACACACACTGACCAGCACATACACACACTGATACTGACACACACACTGACCAGCACATACACACAGCCTGGTGCAAGGTAATGCGGACACACACACACTGACCAGCACATACACACACACATGCACACAGCCTGGTGCAAGGTAATGCGGACACACACACACACGGATACACTGACCCGCACACACACACAGCCCTGCACACACACACACTGACCAGCACACACACACACTGATATACTGACCCGCACACACACACACTGACCAACACATACACACAGCCTGGTGCAAGGTAATGCGGACATACACACACTGACCAGCACATACACACACTGACCAGCACATAAACACAGCCTGGTGCAAGGTAATGCGGACACACACACACTGACCAGCACACACACACTGACCAACACATAAACACAGCCTGGTGCAAGGTAATGCAGACACACACACTGACCAGCATACACACTGATACTGACACACACACTGACCAGCACACACACTGATACTGACACACACACACTGACCAGCTCACACACACAGCCTGGTGCAAGGTAAGGCGGACACACACACTGACCAGCTCACACACACACACATACATACATACACACAGCCTGGTGCAAGGTAATGCGGACACACACACACTGACCAGCACACACACACTGACCAACACATAAACACAGCCTGGTGCAAGGTAATGCAGACACACACACTGACCAGCACATACACACACTGATACTGACACACACACTGACCAGCACACACACTGATACTGACACACACACTGACCAGCACACACACTGACACTGACACACACACTGACCAGCACACACACTGATACTGACACACACACACTGACCAGCTCACACACACAGCCTGGTGCAAGGTAAGGCGGACACACACACTGACCAACACATACACACAGCCTGGTGCAAGGTAAGGCAGACACACACACTGACCAACACACACACACACACTGACCAACACACACACACACACTGACCAACACATACACACAGCCTGGTGCAAGGTAATGCGGACACACACACTGACCAGCACACACACACTGACCAGCACACACACACGGATATACTGACCAGCACACACACACTGATGCACACACACGGAGATACTGACACACACACTGACCAGCACACACACTGATACTGACACACACTGACCAGCTCACACACACACTGACCAACACATACACACAGCCTGGTGCAAGGTAATGCGGACACACACACACACACACATACACACAGCCTGGTGCAAGGTAATGCGGACACACACACTGACCAGCTCACACACACACACACTGACCAACACATAAACACAGCCTGATGCAAGGTAATGCAGACACACACACTGACCAGCACATACACACACTGATACTGACACACACACTGACCAGCACATACACACAGCCTGGTGCAAGGTAAGGCAGACACACACACTGACCAACACATACACACACTGATGCACACACACGGGTATACTGACCCGCACACACACACACTGACCAGCACATACACACAGCCTGGTGCAAGGTAATGCGGACACACACACTGATGCACACACACGGATATACTGACACACACACACTGATGCACACACTGATACACTGACCAGCACACGGATACACACTGATACACTGACCAGCACACGGATACACACTGATACACTGACCAGCACACGGATACACACTGATACACTGACCAGCACACGGATACACTGACACACACACTGACCAGCACATACACACACACACGGATACACTGACACACACACTGATGCACACAAACGGATATACTGACCCGCACACACACTGATACACTGACCAGCACATACACACACACGGATACACTGACACACACACTGATGCACACACACACACTGATACACTAACCAGCACACACACACACACACACACACACTGATGCACACACACACACACACACTGATATACTGACCCGCACACACACACACACTGATACACTGACCAGCACACACACTGACCAGCACATACACACACACGGATACACTGACACACACACAAACACACTGATGCACACACACACGGATACACTGACACACACACACACACTGATGCACACACACGGATATACTGACCCGCACACACACTGATACACTGACCAGCACACACACGAATACACTGACACACACACACTGACCAGCACATACACACACACATGGATACACTGACACACACACACTGACCAGCACTGACACACACTGATGCACACACACACGGATATACTGACCTTCACACACACACACTGATACACTGACCAGCACATACACACACACTGATACACTGACCAGCACACACACACACTGATACACTGACCAGCACACACACACACACTGATACACTGACCAGCACACACACACACTGATACACTGACCAGCACACACACACACACACACTGACCAGCACACACACACACTGATACACTGACCAGCACACACACACACTGATACACTGACCAGCACACACACACACTGATACACTGACCAGCACACACACACTGACCAGCACACACACACACACTGACCAGCACACACACACACACACACACACTGACCAGCACACACACACACTGACCAGCACACACACACACACACTGACCAGCACACACACACACACACTGACCAGCACACAACACACTGACCAGCACATACACACACTGATACACTGACCAATACACTGACCCACAGACACACACTGATACACTGACCCGCAGACACACACTGATACACTGACCCGCAGACACACACACACGCCGATACACTGACCAGCACGCACACGCTGATACACTGACCCGCAGACACACACTGATACACTGACCAGCACACACACACGCCGATACGCTGATACACTGACCCGGACGCACTGGTACACTGACCCGCCGACACACACTGATACACTGACCCGCACGCACACACACGCTGATACACTGACCCGCACGCACACGCTGATACACTGACCAGCACGCACACACTGATACTGTGTAACACACTGATACACTGACCAGCACACACACACTGATACACTGACCAGCACACACACACTGATACACTGACCCGCGCGCACACACACACACACACTCACTGATACAATGTAACACACTGCTCACCACAGACACACAACCTGGTGCAAGATAACACACATACACTAACAGTCTGACACACCATAACACAGACAGACACAGCTCATCACACTGTGACACCAAGACACATTCCCACAGATACAGTCTGACACATCATGATCCAGGATTGCACAATGTAACCACAAAACATACACAACCTAACTCTCGGTGTCATTATATTACCTCTGCTGATCTATTTCTGTGTTGTTATGTAGGGCTGTTAAGTAATAGCTGCTAACTGGGTTATGTGTTGTCACACTGTGTCTGTGTAGCATGTGCAGTGTGTGTGAGTATATATATATGTGTCAGTGTGATTGTAGAAGTTGTGTGTACGGTTGTTGTTAAGCAATGTGTTTACAGATTGGTTTGATCAAGATATATATGTTTGTATAACATGATTGTACATAAGACATTTATATAACACACACATGTGTACAACAAGGCACTGCCCCTTTTCTCAGACTGTACATGACCTGTTATCTCCTATAGTGTTCCTGCTCATTTAAGATACTCTGTTAGGTGTCACAGTTGCGGATCCCCCTGCTGGGAGTCTGATCAAGGAATCCACCACTTTCTTATTTAAAGTAACACTTCTTTCCTCTTCTCCCTGCAGACGGCCCGCCTGTTTCACATTCTCTCTTACCCCTATTCCCTTTTCTCCCTACTTTTTGGGTTCCTCTTTAATTGATGCTGTAAAGTGTGCTTTGTGACATTTCCTATATTGTGCTGCCAGGACCTTCTAGGCCCAGACACAGCACTTGTCCTTGTACTTCCTGTTCTTGGCATCTGTTGATTACAGTGATTTCATGGTAAAATCACATTTTATATATAGACTGATGAGAAGCGTGACAAATGTTCACTAGAAGGCAGGCGATTCTGTGTATATAGATATGTAAGAATCCGAATCCATCCGCCAAGCTTGGGCTGTTATCTATTTTGCAGTGTAATTATTGTTCATTTTCCCCTGTGGCCTGCGTTTTGCCCAGCTTCAATTCTACTAATGGCTTTTAGACTTAAATCATGTAGGAAATAATTATATATATATATATATATATATATATATATATATATATATATATATATATATATATATATATATATTTTTTTTTTTTTTTTTTAAGTATAAAAAAAACTTGTTTCTTGCTCATAATTCATAGACTACACTGCATTCTGGGACATGCAAATGTGCCCAAAAAGCTTTACTTTAATCCAAATACCATTTCAAACCATAAGCATATGTCTACTGTATAACACAGCTTTAAGCAAAGCCCAGGATGGATTATGCACAAGCCAGGAAACCTACCACATACAGCATTTTTCCGTGGTTGCTGCCGTTCGACAGCGTGTGGGGCCAGTTCCTTAGCTTGTTTAGTAGATGTTGTGAGGAGGTAGTTTACAACACCAATCATTTAATTCATGGCGGGTTAAGAGCAATAGAAGCCTCCACCGTATAGTAGCACAGTAAATAAATAGTACGTCTGTGTTCACATATGAAGTTAAAAAATGCATTTCCTGCTCAGAATTCAGAGAAATACAGTTATTACACTGCACTCTGGGAAGCTGCACAGGGACATGTAATAATAATATTTTAGTCATATAAAGGCTAAACGTCAGCCACAAAACGCTCTAGTTTCTCATCCAATAAAACTAATATAAAGCGATTGATAATGTCTTCACAAGCCAACGTAAGAGTCCAATGGAGTCCATGTTTGCGCAGCTCGGGTTTCTATTGATACTTGTTGGGTTTTCCATATTGGGATAGTGATTGGAAAAATATCAATATCAAATACTAAAATTGGAGTGGGAACCTGACCTTGAAGAAGCAAGATACAACTTGTAGGAAATGGTCTGGCCACTCCAAGGAATGCTCCAACAATGTAACAGATGTGGCCTAACCTTAGTGATGGATGTCTGGCTATGCCACCCACAAGGCCTGGGCCTAGGGCAGGACATCTACATATTGTGTGTACATATAAGGAGGAATAGTTATTAAAGGAATAGGGTGGTTTCTCTGCTTTTAATATAAAAAAAAATCGTCCTTAGTGTTTATTTGCATATATAAATCTGAAGCTTGAAAGTTCTGTCTTTCCTCACTGAAAACTTCCAAATAGTCTCCACAAAGGCCTGCCCATTATAATTTATGCACACAGTGTTTTTTTTTGTAAAGGATGTGCTGTGTCCCATACTAGCCAATCACAGACTCTGTCTCAGCAAATACTGCTGAGACGCAATCTGATTGGCTAGTACATCTACACTATGCATGAGCTACGGGTGGTGCAACTTTGCAGAGATTGTTTGGTACATTTCAGCGAGTAAAACAGAGCTTTTAAGCACTTGTTAATAGAACCATGTTTAAAAAGGCATACAAAAATTTAGTTAATATGTAAAATGTAATATTGAAAACTGGTAACCTTCCATGTCCCATAAGGCAGATGCACATATCTGAATGGGCTTAGGGCAAAGGGTGACAGATCTGTATCAAACTTAGGAGCCGGAGACAATTCTTTGGAGCCAGAATTTTTTTTCTTAGGAAAATGAAATATATATATATATATATATATATATATATGTTTATTATAAACTAAAGTGAAAACAGCAAACACCATTTTGCAATGTTTTAAAAGGTAGTACAAGTACCTGGGGTAATCCCTTCAGTACTAATCAAAGGCTTAGCAAAAAAAAAAAAAAAAAAATAAAGAACTTTGAAGCAAAATCCTCATCCTCCCTCCCTATTTTCAGGGAGAAAAAGTGCGTGTTATATGCCGATAAATACGATATATATATAAAAATAATGTGATAATGTGTGTTTTAAGTCAGGCCTACCTGCTCACTGTCCAGCCAAGCAGACCCCCCCCCCCCCCCCCCAACTAAAGAAGTTGGACAGAACTGGTCTACACCAAGCACACATTCAGTGGATGCATTGGCGTGGTCTCAGTGAACTTTCCGGACCCGTTAGGGCGGTCATTATGATCCGGACAGTTTCACCTCTCTCTTTATAAATGTAAATTCTGCACCAACACTGACCAGCCCTGATAGCCATTGTTAGGACAATCTGGCCCGAGGTGGAGGGTTTTCTTAGTCAAACTAGACAACTTGGGAGAAGTAGTGTGTAAAATATATTGAACTCAAGCATAGGGCTGAATAAAGTGTTCGGCCGTTAACTTCGTATTTTTTTTCTTTTTGTTTTTGTAAGTGACGGTGTCTTACGGGCCTTAATATTTGCAGGCATTTTTTTTCAGTGCTACGGGTCTCGCACTGTGAATTGTGTATTTGAGTTTTCTGTTGGTCTTGCTGATCCATCTGGCTTTCATGGCAGAGATACTGGGGTGGGTTGCCAGTTCCTTCTCCAGTGGGTCACAGCTCCTGGTATTCCTAGATGGTCTACCATCCAAGTACTGACCAGGCCCAACCCAGCCCAGCTTCAGGCTGGTGTGATCTTTTGGTTGCCTAATTGGAATCACACCCATGTTGCAGTGGTTAGAGCACCGAATCCTAACCATTGGACCACCAGGAAACCTGATTAAAGACCATAGTGGAGCTTATTTATATAAATACATGTCCTCTAACTCTCTATCTAAGTGGAGCTGTATTATCAAATATATAGTTCTCAGCAGCGCGGGCTTGCCAAAAATCTGCGGCCCACACGACTTTGGCAGGGAGCGCCAAAGGTGCTCACTGTGCTGGTGGAGATGAGCACCATAGGCGCTCATCCCTACGACCCCGAATGACTTAAGCATCATATTTACGACCCGCGTGACTACAGATCAACAGAAAACTCAAATACACAATTCACAGTGCGAGACTCGTAGCACTGAAAAAAATTGCCTGCAAATATTACAGTCCGTAACACTTTAAAAAGGAAACCGCCACTTTCAGGATATTTATTGCTGGATATATTAATTACAAATAGGTCAAGTATATTAATTTATTATTTAATTAATTATTATGAAAAAAAAAAAAAAAATATATATATATATATATATATATATATATATATATATATATATATATATATATATATATATATAAATTCCACAGGAGAGGCTCGCAATGAGCGCCAAAGGCTCTCACCGTGGGGCTCACGCTGTACGCACAGAACCAAAACTACACCAGGGGAGCGCCTCACAATGAGCGCCGAAAGTACTCAGAGGACCAAAAGCCTTATATTGTGTGGCAAACAGCATTACCTGCCTTACAATTGTATTGCCGTCATTTTCTGACTGGCAAGTTGCTAGTTATAGATATTCAGCGTGACACAGAAAAGGTCTCCGTTATTGCAGAAATGAAAACTACTCTTATAAATAAATTGTACATTTGTATAATAAACCAATTATAATTATATTTCAGTGGAAGTGTTAGATAACTCAGCTTGGAGATAGAATTAACTCTCATAGTGGGGGTAATAATAAAGGACAACATTCCCAGTTGGTATGTATCAGAATCATAATAAGACTTTAATAATTCCAAGCCTTTGTGATTATTCTTAGTGATCTGGTGGGCTTGCTCTCCTTTTTCATGGCCCCCAATGTGAGAGCGAATGAAATGCTTTAGAAAAGAGACTCTATAGATATGTTGCATCTGAAAGAAGATATTTCCTAATGTACCACTGTGTTGTTCAAATGAAGTTCTCAAAGCAAAAAAAAATAAAAAATTAACCAGTCTTGATATTCTAAATGGGACACAATGCCATGTACAGAAAGTGTCCTTCCACGTAATATGGATAGCCTTCTCTCAGCTCCTCGAGTAAAATCAAGGGGTCCTTTCAAGACACTGTTGTACATTGTTCTTATAATGCAGAGGGCCAGCCAGTGATTGGAAACGTTATGTTCTGGGTCATCATGAACAATACCCATAAAGCTGGGATTCTTTGTGCATCATTGGCAAGACCTAGACTACCAGTACAAGGACTTCATCGGAAAGGTTGCCATTGGTTTTTCCACACTGATTCTTTCTGTTTCTGAAATGACATAATACTCCATAGTAAACATCTCATGTCAGTGTGAAGATAATGGACCCCAGTGAAATTTGGCCAAGTTGTTCAGGATAAGTCAAGTCCATAACAATCTGTAGTGAGATCTCCCACCATTCTTGAAAAACTATGCAATATTAGTTAGTGAGACCGCCATTATGTATTTTTTTTTTTTTTTAGATATATACACTTAAATGTGCCAAAAAAAATCTTATGGGTATAACTCAACTCTACTCCCAGGACAGGTATCTACATTGCTGCAGCGCCTCTCAAAAACGTAGTATTTTTTATTTCGGATGACTTAGGCAATGAGCGCCAAAGCCGCTCATTCCCCTGCGAGGCAAGCAGTTGAGGCATAGAAACACGCAGGACTTAGGCTGAAATGAGCGCCAAAGGTGCTCCTGCGAGCCATTGAAGCACACAGGACTTAGGCTGCAAGCACTTAAGGGAACGTGGGACTTAGAAAAAAAATCCGACCTCAGAATCTTGGGGGGGGGGGGGGGGGGGTCAGTGGAATCCAAACTCGGAAAAATATGAATGTAACGGCCGAAACGCAGAAATTGAAAAACAAACGAAAAAAATGTATAAATTAAGACACACTCACACAGCACAGGGGGAGAGCCAGGACGCCTGGGAGTGCGGTTGCAAGTGAATTTAAGCCAAATTTGCCATGTTTCGTACCTCAAAAATCGGCTAAGCGAGAAAAAAAATGGCGGATGAAAAACGTAAAAGAATCTGAAAACGGAATGGAAAGGAGGCTAAGCACATTCCAACCTCGGAAAAATACCGAACTCAGAAAAATACGCTGGATTAAGAAAATTCATGACGGCAAAGACACTAACACTTGCACAAACAACGCCAGACACGAGGGACTTTGAAAAAAAAAGCAACGGAAAGATCCAGCAGACACACAAAGGAGGAACACACAGGGAAGGGACAGGGGGGAGATGGCATTCCCAAGCTCAAAACTTGCAGGTTAATTAACCCTGCAATGAGCGGCCCATACAGTAGGCAGGAGGAAAGGTTTGCAATGAGCGCCGAAGGTGATCATTGCAAAGCAGGAAAGTTGAAGTACATGACGGGAGAAGCTCGCGATGAGCGCCCAAGGTGCTCAGCGGGCAAAAAAGACTCACATTGTAAGGCAAACAGCATTGCCAGGCTTCAAATTGTATTGCCGTCATTTTTGACGGGCAAATCGCTAGTTTGTATATACGGTATATATATTCTGTCTACTTTTTTACTTTGCTGTATATTTTTATCAGTATTGCAGTATATAATGTATGTCTATATGCCAACTTATAATGTGTGTGTATGTATGTATGTATGTATGTGTGTGTGTGTATATATATATATATATATATGTATATATATATATATGTGTGTGTCAAAGCTTGGGAAAGACATACTGCTCCATAACGCCCTCTCGTGGCCAAATCTGATTACGTTTAACTGTGCTATTTTTTGTATCCCTTATTCATTTATTTTTTTCTCTGCTGAATTAGAGAGAAAGGTAGTACACCGTGATATTCAAATCCAGGTCTGTTGGCGGCGCTTGTAGGACCAAGTTGCCCACCACTGGTATAAAGTATGTCAGGAAGTGTCAGGTATACCCACAGTTCCTATGCCTCTCTAAAGGACCAATGTAATGCCCTAGCAAGAGGAACTAATCATTTTAATTATGCTCTAGTTGTTACTAAAATTCATATCTAATAATTTATAATAGTAATATTTAGTATTATATTAGTTTTCGAAGATTAGAGTATCGGCCTCCCAGCTGTGTGTTTGTCTCCTCCCTAATAAGGTCATTAAGAAGAATATGTGAGTTGGGCAAGTTCAGTCCTGGAGGGTCACACAGAGGCATTGATTTGAGGATTTCCTTTCTGTGCACAGATGAGTTAATCAGGATGACAAAGCGATAGTCTCACCTGTAGACAACAGGGATATCCTCAGATCCAGGCCTGTGTGTGGCCCTCCAGGATCAAACTTGTCCTGGTCTAAAATATTTTAAGAAGAATCAGATATTAAGAGAATAAACAACCATTGACAGGCTGCCCCAACAGCAAACGAGTCTAACACAACAAGTCTCCAACCAATGGAGATCGTTGTATTTGTGGTAAACATGATGTCTAAAGAAATCTGGTAGACAAGGCCACCCACTACTGACCTTATCATGGGTGGATACGAGCAGCAATTGAGTCTGAACTTTTACAGTCATTTTAATATTGGTTATTGCTTTTTTCAGTTATTGAATATTCATTTTATTATTGATCAATGGCTAATAAAACATTTAGCCCATATTGTTAGGGTCACTATCAGTAATTGTGTGGTGAATGGCTCTGTTGTTGTTTAGCTGTTGTGTTGTGTCCCACTCTCCGTGACTCTATGGACCTCAACACTCCAGGCACCTCTATCAGCTACTGCTCCTCCATGTTCGCCGCCTCTGCCGTCCCCTTCTTTGTGTGCTTTCAAATGGTCCATTAATACGCGCCCAATGCTCCAGACGGACATATATTCTGTAGGGCTGACATTCCAGGCTTCCATCATCCTTTATAATAGGAGGAACCCAGGAAAGTGGGACACACATGGCCGGATTACCCATTAGGCCAACTAGGCAGCCGTCCCCCCCAAAAAATGAAATGTTGCAGTTTATAGATTGGCTACTAGGGGGTAACCACCTAAAACAAGACCGTTACAACGGGAAAGGGAACCATGCATACCTTGCATACTCACTCGCTGTGGCCCCGCCACTTCACTGCCTAGGGGGCTCCAGAAAGGTAGATACACCCCTGGGGACATGGTCAAGGTTGGAAAACATGGCTTTAAAATTAAAATTTAAAGCAATTTTTGAAAAAGTTACCTTTTATGTTTTTTTGTAAGACATTAGTAATGCATCTTCCTGTAATAGGACCATGTAAAGTCTATAATGGTTGTTATTGTTAATGGTTGTTATGTTAAAATGGACTAAAAAAGACAAATCACCATAACAAAGACACAATTCACCTGATCCTAGATAACATAAAATAACAATGAGTTACAAAATAATGGAGAACTTAAAGAACAATATAAAGTTTCTTTTAAGAACTGCTGTCATTTTGGGGGGGGGGGGGGGAATACAACAAACTAATATTAAAAGCTATGAAGCCAAATGTTTACTGGTGGTCCAGTGGTTAAGGATCAGCGCTTTCAGCGCTGCAACCTGGGTTTTATTACAGTCAGAGAACCAAGAGGTCACGTCACCCTGAAGCCATGCAGGGTTGGGCCTGGTCAGTACTTGGATGGGGGACCACCTAGGATTACCAATAGCTGTATGCTGTAGCCGACTGGAGAAGGAACAGGCAACCCACTCCAGTATCTCTGCCATGAATACCAAGTGCATCAGCATGACCATGGACATAAAGATGTCCTGCTGTGTGACTGTCCATGAGGTCACGGAAAGTCGGACACGACTGAACAACGTAAACACACACACAAACGCCATCCCCATAAGAAACTCTTACATCTATTTGTGTTCCCTTCCATTTTGACTGTTAGTCAGCCTATACCTTGAGCAGGAGGAGTTATCCTACTGAGGCTTTTTTATTTAGATCTATTGTCAAATGTTGATTTATTGGCAGTATTTCAACAGAACTGACTAGAGATCTTATCCCGAATGCACAGTTTCTTCTATTCCTCAGAGGTTTCTAATGCTGTAGGAATAAAAGCATAATTTCTGCTGCCATTAAAGCTAAATTGAATGCAATAGTTGAAAAAATAATAGCTATATCTGTTTGTTGTAAAATTATTTTTGCACGTTATCAAGTCACGTTCTTCATAAGAACATGGCATAAATAGTGTTTGTTTTTACCTAAGTATCAGTGGGGGGAACACACTTTTGGAGTTTCCCTTTTCAAGAGCTCAGATATAATGCTTTGAAACTTATAAGGACTCTGTCCGCACAAAATCAAGTTGTTGGATTTGCAATCTTATTCTTAAAGAGCATACTAGTTGTACATTGTACTAGCCATTTGGTTCAAAGGGAATACATTCTAAGATAACACATTGTTTGTGCTTTATTCTTATGCAAATAAGAGGCTGCCAAATACAAGCTGACTGCAATTGATGTGCTAGGATTGTTTCTCTGGATAACTACATTAGTCCTTTAAACTGATGGAGATTGGAGGCCTAGTGGGGGGAAAAGTCCTGGCATGGTCCAAGCTTCAAGGCAGCTGGAGTGTCCGGGGTGGGTGGTCTGCTGTTAGTGAAGCATGAAGGAGTCTGGTTGCAGTGGATGTTCTGGGCCTCATCCTCCTCTGGAGACAGTAGTGGTTCTGGTGGACTCTAAGGGGAAGTAGAGGAGGTTTTTGTTATTTAGTACTCCGTAAAAAGTGATCCTTGTGATGAATTATTATCCAGAAAGTTAGTACTGGAGCCTACCCACCATGTTGGATTTATATAAGTCATCTTTGGACAACTCTCACACATCCACCTCACTTGTCCCCTTGCTGTCTCTAGGCGGTTTGGGTTAGGTGCTGGTGTAGTAGCGCTACGGAATATGTTGGCGCGTTACAAATAAACGATAATAATAATAATAGTACTCTTCTTGTTTTCTTATTGAGCGCCTGGGTCTTTAGTTTTTGTTTATTCAAAGAATGCGAAGGGTAATAGGGGCCTCCAGACGTGGACTCCTTGATTGAAGTGCCTTAGGGAGATCAGCTACACCCTACTGAGGAGGTCCAAGTAAGGTGGAAACATGTGTCTGGGGTTTGCTGTTTCTCCTGTTCAGGGTAGAATTGCCTGGTATTTTGGGGCTGGATCACTCCTTTGAGTGGGACCAGACTGATATACTACAGGATATTTCTCCCTGTAAAGGGCACAAGTGAGCTAAAAGATGTTGCTCTAAGAGTGGATGACCATATCCATATTGAGGATAGTTTGTTCTCTGCCTGAGCACCTCTATTATTGCTATTGCTTATGCAAATGACCCTTAGGACTTTGTCTCGCTAATGGTGATGGGGGGCTCCGGACATACACTCCTTGCTCACCTTGCCTTAGGAAGTTCAGCTGCACCTCACTGACGAGGCCCACAGAGGCCGAAACGTACGTCTGTGGTTTGCTGTTTCTCCTGTTCAGGGAGAATTGCCTGGTATTTTGGGGCTGGATCACTCTTGTGAGTGGGACCAGACTGATATACTACAGGATATGTCTCCCTGTGAAGGACACAAGTGAGATAAAAGAGGTTGCTCTCTGAGAGGGTTATCATGTCCATAGGACTAACCTATTAATGTTAGTTTGTTCTCTGAGCGCCTCTCACTTTGGTTTTTGTAGATCTCTTCTTTCTTCCATGCTTCCTAGCTGTGTATTTTTGTACCTCGTACGTCCCTGGCAAAAGTCGTACGTGCCTGACTGTGTTTGGCGCATTTCGGGGTTGTTGTAGCCTCGTTTTTTTTTTTTTTTTTTGGCCGCCATTTTTTTTTCTCGCTCAGCCGATTTTCAATTTCCAAAACTCCTTAAATTTGACTTTAATTAGCGTGCAAACTCACTGGCAGATGTCGTGGCTGTCCCCCCGTGCTGTGTGTGAGGTTTATTTATGTTTTGTTTGTATTTTGTAGTGTTTTTGTTGTTTTTGAATGTACGCATTTTGGCCGTTAACTTGGTATTTTTGGAACCTCTTTTTATAAGTTTTGCGGGCGGGTCGTAATTTAAATTTGTACGTCCTTGTCAGTGTTTTCTGCACTTCGGGGTCGTGTAGCCTCGTTTTCATTTTTTTTTTTCTTTCTTAGCTGATTTTCAAGTGTTAAATTCAACTTTAATTCGCGTGCAACCTCACCCCCAGACATCCTCCCCCCGTGCTGTGTGTGATGTTTTTTTTTATTTTTCAGTGGTTTTGGTGTTTTTTGATGTACGCGTTTCGGCTGTTAAGTTCGTATTTTTGTGTCCTCATATTTATTTTTTTCTAAGTCTTGCTATTATATGTGATCACTCATGTGTAGTCCTAGAATTGACCCTCCATATTTACAATCTTTATTACCTGGTAACTCGCAGGCTGCCATTGCTACAAGGAGGCAGTAAAGCTGAGCACTGTAATAGGTCTCAAAGGAAATGTAAATCATGTGATATAACAATCTTTCTATACAAAACAGATAAGCTTTAATTTTACTTAAATACTTTCCAAATAAAATTGGTTTGTCTCCTATAAGATTAGATTGATGATCAGTCTTTCTTTAGGTATTATGGCTGTCTAATGTCAATCACCCTTTCTGTCAGTCCACGATATACTTAGTAATCTAATTTGAGTTGGTCTGGCATTATTTGGTGTTGGTCATGCAACTCTCTTCCCATTATTGGACATTTACAAGAAAGAAGCTCAAGACGTATCTATTTATCCAAGCCTTTGGAGAAGAATTGTAACATACTTTGAGTCTCATTTGGAGAAAAGTGCTACATAAGTTATTGTTTTAATAGATTAACTTTCAAGGAGTGCCTCCTCCCTTGTCCATGTATTGATTGGCAAAAGGGACGAGTCACCTGTCTTAAACACACTGTTAGTCTTAAAAATACTACCATTCATTTTATATCTAAACCACAGGACTAGCATTGCTACTTAAAACTCTCTTATATACAATATATTTATATATACAGATATAGAGAGCGATCTATATAATCACATGTGCGCTCACACATCTCATTCCTTTTGTTTGGCCCAATAGTGAATCTGACTGGACATGAAGACAAAGTTGGAATGGAAGATTTTGAACTTCTTAAAATCTTGGGAACAGGAGGTGAGTACACAAACATTTATTTAGCTCCATTCTTCTTACCATCTTTGGTGCTTCTCTATTTTCACCCACGCTGGTTCTTTCTCAGTAGTAATCCTTCCCATCTGTTTTCCTCTCACTCTCCCCCTAATTGCAGCATATGGGAAGGTCTTCCTCGTGCGCAAGGTGAATGGACAAGATGCCCAGCGACTGTATGCAATGAAGGTTCTGCGCAAGGCGGCATTGGTAGTAAAAGAAAAGACAGCCGAGCACACACGGACTGAACGGACAGTGCTGGAACATGTGCGAGAGAGCCCCTTCCTAGTGACGTTGCACTACGCCTTCCAGACAGACGCCAAACTGCACCTTATACTAGGTAAGGAGAGAATGGAAATATCACACTTTGTATGCAGTGACTTTGTCACTGTGTGTTTTGGCAACATTAAATAGACACACTCCTCCTTCATTTCTGTCTGTACTACCCTATGGGGGTGAACAGCATAGGATCATGGTTATCTTTACCTGGGCTGCCATGCTTTGGGAGACAGACTCATATCTCCCTTCTGGCTGTGTCACCCGATGGTGGGAATGACGGACTCCTACCTCCCTTCTGTCTGTGTCACCCGATGGTGGGAATGACGGACTCCTACCTCCCTTCTGTCTGTGTCACCCGATGGTGGGAATGACGGACTCATACCTCCCTTCTGTCTGTGGCACCCGATGGTGGGAATGACGGACTCATACCTCCCTTCTGTCTGTGTCACCCGATGGTGGGAATGACGGACTCCTACCTCCCTTCTGTCTGTGTCACCCGATTGTGGGAATGACGGACTCCTACCTCCCTTCTGTCTGTGTCACCCGATGGTGGGAATGACGGACTCATACCTCCCTTCTGTCTGTGTCACCCGATGGTGGGAATGACGGACTCCTACCTCCCTTCTGTCTGTGTCACCCGATGGTGGGAATGACGGACTCATACCTCCCTTCTGTCTGTGTCACCCGATGGTGGGAATGACGGACTCATACCTCCCTTCTGTCTGTGTCACCCGATGGTGGGAATGACGGACTCATACCTCCCTTCTGTCTGTGTCACCCGATGGTGGGAATGACGGACTCATACCTCCCTTCTGTCTGTGTCACCCGATGGTGGGAATGACGGACTCCTACCTCCCTTCTGTCTGTGTCACCCGATGGTGGGAATGACGGACTCCTACCTCCCTTCTGTCTGTGTCACCTTGCAGTGGATATTAGAGACTCATAGCTACCTTCGCTCTGTCAACCTACAGTGGGTATGACAGACGTAGCCCCCTTCTATCTGTGCCACCCTACATTAGGAATGGCAGACTCAAACCTCCTTTCTATTTGTGCCACCCTACAGTGGGAGAGGGACTTAAAGCCCCTTTTGTGAGTCACCCCACAGTGGGAATGACTCATACCTCACTTCTATTTGTGCCACCCTCCAGTGGAATGAAAGGACTTATAGCTCCCTTATGTATGTGCCACCCTACAGTATACAGTGGGAATGACAGACTCATACCTACCTTCTATTTGTGCCACCCTACAGTGGGAGGGAATGACTCACAGCTTCCTTCGCCCTGTCACCATACAGTTGGTATGATTGTTTGTCAACCTGCAGTGGAAGACCATGCTCCATTTTGCCTGGTTCACCTTGTAGTGGGATGGACACTCTCATTGCTCCTGTCTCCCTGTCTCTCAGTCATACTTTTGTCTCTCTCATCTCCAGATTATGTCAGTGGTGGTGAGCTCTTCACGCACCTCTATCAGCGAGACAGTTTTTCTGAAGATGCTGTTCAGTTTTACTCTGGGGAGGTCATACTTGCTCTGGAGCACCTGCACAAGGTGAGATCTGGTGACCTTGTGTATACATTGTAGTATCTGATTCGTATGGTTGGACCCTACTGAATCTCCGTCTTCTCTCTAGCTGGGCATTGTGTACCGAGACATTAAACTGGAGAACATTTTATTGGACAGTGATGGTCATGTTGTATTGACGGACTTCGGTCTGAGCAAAGAGTTTGTGTCTGAGGAGGTGAGTGGCCAACAACTGGGGATGTTTGGTAAAAATGCTCAACACTAGTGGAAGGATTAGTACGTAAAATAAACTCTAGGAAGGATTAAAGTGACTTAAAGGACCACTGTATTTTAAGAATCTCGCCTTTGTCAAGTAACGCACTACTAACGTTAGTATCTGTGTAAGCCATGAATGTACATTTTTTTTTTTTACAGAAATGTTTAACTTTTCAAGTATGTATATGGAATATTTCCATTTAGTCTGACTTGGCATTTCCTGATAGCTTGAAGCCTGAGTTAAAGCTTCTGGAATTTGATACGTTCCCCCATACCACTGAGTATTTTCATAAACAGACAGCTTTCATATATAACTGCAGGACTTACCCTACAGAAATGTAAACACCCCTCACCAATTTATCACTGAGCAAGTTTTATTACAAAGCACAATGATTACAACTTCATTAGCTGTTTAGACCTAAGTAGTCTCTGCATAAAGTGACCCCTGGAGGAATACCCCTGGAGGGAAGGGGGCATAATAATTACCATTGGCTGGATATTTGTTTTGTTAAAGTGTCCTTTCTTGGCAATGGGACCAACCTTTAAATTATTGTTTATTACCTTATCAAATCTGATTATTTCTAAACTATTTAGACCCGTCTCTCAGCCAACCCCCTAACCTTCCTCTTTTTAAAGACTTCATCCGGGTGGAGACAAACTCTCAACTGGAGGCTGATACTCAAATCTTACAAAATTTCATTTATATTGGATATTGGTGGTTTTAAAACAATTTACGAGAAAATATATAATTATAGCTGAAGAATGACTGGAGTAGTTATGGAGGCCTGGGGACATACCCTGGCTTCTAGGTCATATGTGCAGCCATTTCTCTCTTTCTCCATTCCTTTTCCCATTGGTATGTCCCCTCATTCCTCTGTTTACGTCTCTCATCTGTAGGGTGAGCGAACCTATTCTTTCTGTGGGACCACCGAATATATGGCTCCTGAGATTATAAAAGGGCAAGGAGGTCATGGCAAGGTGAGTAACAAAGGGGGTGGTGGCAGAGCTACAGCAGATGCAGCAGGTGCAAAGCACCAGGAACTTCTACATATAGGGGGGCCCTGCTACCTACTCAAACCCTGGGTTAAAGGGGCATTGTATGAGATGTTGTTGTTTTTTTTTTAAGTCATACTCCTCTTGTAGGAATCAGAATTGAGCATTAGGTATATTATTACAAAAAAAATAAAGTTACCTATTTTTAAATTGTTTTATTTTTATTGCCAGTAACTATTTTTGCTGATGACACCAAGTTGTGCAAGGTAATTAAATCAGATAATGATGTACTTTCCCTCCAAAGGCATTTACATAAATTAGAGAAATGGGCGGCTAAATGGCAGATGAGATTTAATACGAATAAATGTAAAGTTATGCATCTGGGAAGGAAAAATAGCCATGCAATTTATAATCTTAATGGAGCAAATCTAGGGGTATCAGATATTGAAAGGGATTTGGGAGTGCTTGTGGACAACCACCTAGGTAACAGCGCTCAATGCCAAGCAGCGACTGCAAAGGCAAATAAAATATTAGCATGTGTTAAGAAGGGTATAGAAGCCAGGGAAGCAAATATAATTCTGCCACTATACAAATCTCTAGTACGCCCTCATTTGGAATATGGAGTACAATTTTGGGCACCACTTCATAAAAATGACATTTTAGAGCTGGAAAAGGTACAGAGGAGGGCAACAAAACTAATAAGGGGAATGAAGGGGCTAAGTTATGAAGAAAGACTAACCAAATTAAACTTATTTTCTCTAGAAAAAAGGTGTCTAAGAGGGGATATGATTACCTTATATAAATACATCCAGGGTCAGTATAAAGATTTGTCAGGGGAGCTTTTTGTGCCAAGAGGTTTTCAACTGACAAGAGGACATCCCTTGAGGTTAGAAGTAAAAAGATTTCACCTTAAAGAAAGAAAAGGGTTCTTCACAGTAAGGGTGGTTAATCTGTGGAATTATCTACCAGAGGAGGTGGTGACAGCGGATTCGATAGATAACTTTAAAAGGGGATTGGATATATTTTTAAATAAAGGGCATTCAGGGTTATTCAGGATAATTAGAGAGGGAGTATTGATCCAGGGAGAAATCCGATCGCCAGTATCTGGGGTCAGGAAGGAATTTTTTTTTCTTTCCCTTTTGAGACAATTGGCAAAGTTTTACTTGTTGTTTTTTCTATTTGCTTCCGCTGGATCAATTGACAATTAATCCGCATATTGCAGATCAGAGAAGATCTTAAAAGGTTAAACTTGATGGGCTAAAAGTTTGTTTGTTTTCAACCTCAATTACTATGTAACTATTTGCAGCTCTGCTCAAAGTGTCCTTTTTTGCTACTGTGTCACTCAAGGAGGATTACATGTAAATTATGGCGTGTGCAAGGCTGAGCTTCTTCTGGACTCTCACACAGAGCCTGGAGGAACAGTGAGTAGTAACAACCCCATAATATACATGGAAGCCCCCTAGAGTGACGTAATATTATTGCAAAGGAGGACATGTACTGCCTGATCAGAGCTGCAAATGGAGTCACATGGAATACAAATAAAATGCTTTAAAAATAAGTTTTTGAACATGCTCAATTCTCATTGTTTGACATAGGCAGTATGCTCTTAAAAAAAGAAAATGTCATATAATGGTTCTTTAAGGGAGAGGGGCAGATAATTATATGTAGGTGGTCTTATCCAACCCCAGGGGGGATCAGACTACATATATATACTTTTTGGCTTTCTTATTGAGCCCTACAGGTATATATTTGTATGGAGAGGCTAAAGGGGTCGACCTCAAATTATTTTGCATATGGGCCCCTACATTCACAAGTTCCTCCACTGAATGGGAATACAAAATAAATATTACATTAAAGGACCACCGTGTGAAATAAATAGTTTAATCAAAATTGCACTTCATAACATATTTTCTTATATTAATACATTTAAAGGGTAATGCTACTTGTTCATGATTTAGACTTTTTCTTTATACTATTGGTGCAGTCATGTTGCTATTAACAGTCCTCCCTTCCTAGCAATACATCATCCGGCACTTGCACATTAATATGGAGCACAGGCACATGCACACTCACTTGTACTTCATGGGATGCAACCGGCGCGTCCACCAGTGACATCAGATAAATATGACATACATGTGATAAAGCATACGTGGGCCTTAGCTAGGCAAATCTGCATTTGTAGCATTACCAGAATAGACGGCAAGCCATCAAAAGGGGGGATGTTAATAGCAAAATGGCGGCACCCATAATGGAAAATAGAAAATAGGATTATTTTAATAATATACTGCTACAATTAATTATGTTTTTTTTTTTTAAATGGAATGTTGATTAAATTGACAATGTTTATGTCAAACTTCAGTGGTCCCTTAAGGTGTTCTTAGGTGGTTTGGGAATATCTAATTTTTGTGTTCTGTGCCACAGTCCGTGGATTGGTGGAGTTTAGGAATCCTAATCTACGAGCTTCTGACTGGAGCCTCTCCATTTACCCTGGAGGGTGAAAAGAACAGTCAGAGCGAGGTGTCCAGGTAAGACGTAGACACGGAGGGAGGGTGGAAAAAAGGTGGGCGAGAGGGAAAAGGGTGATCAGAATGGGGAAATACAAAGGAAAGAAGGAAGGTAGAGAGCTGAAAGAAACCTACAAGCAAAGAAAATACAGAGGAACATGCTATGTAGATATAAGATAAGTGTAGGTATTAAAATGTCATTTTTTGCTGTATATAACTAGCTAACTTAATGTTATCCTTCTTAATAAAATTGTTATATCAGATTTACACATCACTTATTCCTAAGATGTTTCCAGAGTAACAGATTCTTACCCTCTGGATCCTCCCACTTTCTTTGGATTCTCTCTCATGTAGGGTGCCATCTTTGACAGCTGTGACCTAGCCCACAAGGGGAGTGACATGCTGTGTGTGTGTCTGCATGCAGCAGCATTGTACTGGTAGTAAGAAGGCTTAGGTCGCAGCTGTCAAACATGGCACCCTACATGAGAAAAAACAGGAAGAAAATGAGGAGGATACAATTACTGTTTGTCACCTAGTTAAAGGAACATGGAGGGTTTGTGGATTTCACTAAGAATATAATATAACTGTGTACCTATTTAATTTTGAGCGCTTTATTCTATTAAGAAATGCTTAAAAGTCTTCCTAAAATATTACATACAGTACAGTTCCTAATTGATTTTTCCCCTCCACACCTCATGAAGACTGTGTACTTTTAAGTGTCTCATAGTTACTAATCAGTGGCAACATTCAGCACCACGCTGCTTGAGAGAGGTCACTGACAGGCATATTTGAAAAACCGGACTTCACAGTCTGTGTATTCATGCGCTGTATGAGCTACAGAGGGCAGACCCTAAATGGTACACATTCTATGATTTTAGGCAGAAAAAAAACACCTTTTAATCACATCTTAAAAAAATAAAGTATATAAAAGTAAATCAGTTCATAAGTATATTATATACCTATTGAAATCCAGAAACCTTCCATGTCCCTGTGAAACATTTATATAAAACAAGACAAATTGTCTAAAGAGTTTGTTCTGAAATCTGTATATTTTATTTCCAGACGTATCCTGAAGATGGAACCTTCAATTCCCTCCTCTTTAAGTTTTGAGGCTCGAGATCTTCTCCATAAACTTCTCCGAAAGGACCCTAGAAAACGTCTTGGGGCTACAGGCGCATTAGAGATAAAGGAACATCCTTTCTACAGGGTGAGGTACCCCTTTCCATCTCTTTAGTGCTACTGAATCTTCTGACACCCTAAAAATAAAATATAATTATAATAATAGTGTGCTTTATCTCTCTCATTTTGAAGCATGTCGACCAGGGATATATTTCTCTACGCACTTCTCCTCTTCTTGTATTCTCTTAGTATAAGCGTGACCCGGCCATCTCTCTTTCATGGAATGCAGATTTAGATGATCTTCTCTCCCTGGTCCATGCTCATTTCATGTCTGTTACAGGATCTGGACTGGGACGCTCTGGCGCTCCGCAAGGTCGCTCCTCCATTTCGACCCTCAATCCGCAACGAGACAGATGTCAGTAATTTCTCAGATGAATTCACCAATCTGGATCCCGTGTACTCTCCTGCTGTCACCCCACCCTCTGGGGCTCGCATATTTCAGGTTACTGCCAACTTTTCCTATACGTATTATATTTTCACATCCACAACACTTTCCTCTCTGACATTACTTTTTGGCCTTCTCTTTTGTATCTTGCCTCTTCCACTTCTGTGTATAATTTCTTAAAGGAACACTGTGATATATATATATATATATATATATATATATATATATATATATATATATATATATATATATATATATATATATATATATATATATATATATATATATATATACTGTGTATATATATATATATATATATATATATATATATATATATATATATATATATTCTTCTATATACTGCCTGACTATGAATACTAATATTATACTTTTATATATTTATTTATTTATATATATATATATATATTCTTCTATATACTGCCTGACTATGCAATACTTATATTATACTTATATATATATATATATATATATATATAACCTAAAATTAAAATAGAATATATATATATATATATATATATATATATGTATGTATATATATATATAATATATATATATATATATATATATATATATATATATATATAAATGTGTGTGGGTATGTAGATAGATAGATAGATAGATAGTGCAGTGTATCTTCAAAGTTGCTCTATGTGCCTTATATCTTAGATTTTTCTTGAATGCTTCCTCCTTCTGTTTCCCCGTCTCGTCTCTCTCCTGAGGTGCCCTATCTTGTGTCTGTCTGTCTCGTGGCTGCCCCTCCTTTCTCTCACATGTCCCTCTTTGTTATGGCACTTCTTCTTTTCAGTCCCATCTTAGTTCTGTGGCTTCCTCTTCCAGGATGGCTATGGCTTCATTCACGCTCGATTACATGACATGTACTATAACTTCACCAAATTAAGAAGCTAAATGGTGAACAAATATGGTGAAAGGGAGGAAGAAAGAGTGAAAAGGGAGTTGTAACGGGGAAGAAAACATTGGGTTGGACACAAGATAAAATGTGAAATAATAATCTGGCTGAAAGGAGAAGATTCTGATGTGGGAAAGATTGAAGGCGCATGTAGTAGGGGTCCGTAGAGATGGGTAGCTGAGGTCAATGAAGCAATTAATATGTACGAGGGAGCTCAGAGGGGCAGTGGCTGACATATGTGCCTGGTGTGTTGTGGTCCATAAGGTCACAGAGAATTGGACTCAAATTAACTACTAAACAACAACAAAAAGGGGGTAGAGCAGATCTATAGCTAAAACAGTGGACCTCTCTTTGCGGAGGCCTCTTGATATCCTGCTTCCCTAGGTCTTGTTGTCCTTGTCTAATGCCGACCATATCAGTGACTCCGCTTGCACTCAATGACTTGTACCTATCTGCTGTGGCTCTACCTCCTCTTTATTGTGTTTCTCTTTCATGGCTCAGGGCTACTCTTTCGTGGCTCCATCCGTGCTGTTTGGAGTGAATGCTATTATGACGGACATGCCTGCTCCATCGGCTGACAAGCCTGGAAGTCCCACACTGGCGCTGAGTGCCGCCATGAAGGTAATGAAGTCACTTTGCACTCCCTCTAACTCTTACACCCTCCACCATTCTACGTCTCTTCTTCATCTAACACACTTATGTTGCTTTCAGGACTCGCCATTTTTTGAGTTGTATGAAATGGATCTTCAGGAAGCAGCTCTGGGATCCGGAAGTTTCTCAGTTTGTAGAAAGTGTCGGCATCGGCAAACCAAAAAAGAATACGCTGTGAAAATCCTGAGCAAAAGGTGAGCGCCACCAACTCACGCGCCCACTCCTCATCACATCGTCCTACACATAGAAGTGTGCCCCATAATCTACTACTGTAAACGTCCTCCACCCATATTGTACATAGCTCTCACTTCTCCATCAGATCGACCTCTTCCATCTTGCTGTGACCTTTCCAATATGGCGTTCCATTCCTCCATTCTTTGACCTTTTCATTCTTTGACCTTTTCATTCTTTGACCTTTTCATTCTTTGACCTTTTCATTCCTTGACCTTTTCATTCTTTGAACTTTACATAATTTCAGTACCTCCCCTCATTTTTACTAATTTTCATCTCTACCCTTCACTTTTTTACCTTTTTTTTTAAATTTGAAATCCGCCTCCCTCTCACGTTTTGGTCTTTCCCAATTCTTACAGCGCCATTGTAGTACAAACATTTCTAGCATGCATGGAAACCATCGTGTTGTTTGAATATTACAAAAGGTTTTGTTTTTGTATCATAAATAATTTGTGGAAAATAGTGTAGAAAAATTACATTAAATATAGACAGTTTCTCTCTGTCCTGATAGGTTACAAGAAACAGATGAGCAACGAATCATAAGGGTGTCTGATATGCAATATATAGTGCTTTTGTTCCCATTCATTGTAATGTAAATCAGACAAAAAGACAATTAACAGGATCTCAACTAGTCCTTGTTTATACTCCTCTTAAGATAAAGGCTGATATGTGCCTGTCTGTTGGTTTAGTGTTATTTTTGAAATGTATAAAACATGCTCAGTTAAGTGGGTGACAGGTCTTTTTGGACTACAGCGGCACTTTAAATGATCTTTAGTGATTTTATAAAGGGCTTTCTAAAGAATAGTTAGGTAGGACTTAAAAAAAAAACTTTATTACATTTTTGTTGTGAATTACGGTTTGTAATCATGCCCCCCAGGCAGTATGAGCTCCTTATCTCTCCATACTTTGAATGGTGAATTGTCTCTGGAGAGGGGGACGCCCAGGGAGAAGTACCGAATTGAAAACCACTCTGTAACACACACATTAGTATCAGACAGTAGTGTAACATAGGCTGCTAGCAATGTGCACAAATACACTTTCTAGTCACCTCCCACTAGTACTGCAAGTACCGTATGGAGAGCATTCCCCCTAGGTGGCTTCCAATCCAGAGATAAAACATCATTCAGGTTGTGCAAATATTAAAAGTTGGTAACTCAAAAGTTTAGTTAAGATGTTTTTCCTTATTAGACCTAATTGTTATTCCCCCTTTCCCCCACTACCTTGCCTTGGTGAATGGGCTCAGTGAAGCTGTGAGCCATACCATGTTGGGTCACCCAAGATGGACAGGCTATAGCAGAGAAGTCAGACAAATCATGGTCCCTTGGAGAAAGAACTTGCAACCCACTCCAGTATATTTGCTAAGAAAACCATATGTATAAGCACAACCAGAGACATATGTGTGTCTGGAGTGCGGAGGTCCATGGGGTAACGGAGAGTCGGACACGACAAAACAACAGTTATTCTTTAGAGAGCCCTTTATAAGAACATATACAGGAGTCAGCAGGACACAGACATTGTTTTTATGCATTTTGTACTTTATTTTCCTGGTTTCATATCCCCCCATTTCTCTCAGGATGGAGGTGAACACCCAGCGGGAAGTTGCAGCCATGAAGCTTTGTCAGGGACACCCCAACATTGTGACCCTTCATGAGGTGCTACATGACCAGGTTTGACACCCCCCACCGTTCTCTCATCTCTCACTGTTAAATAATCACTAGTTCTTAAAAATTGTTTTAGACCAGGCGTGTGCAAGTTGGGTCCTGGAGGGCCACACACAGGCCTGGATTTGAGCATATCACTGCTATGTACAGGCGAGCCTATCCCTTCTTCTTCTTGCTTGACTCACCTGTGCATAAAGGAAATTCTCAAATCCTGGCCTGTGTGTGGCCCTCCAGGGCCGAAATTGCTCAGCCCTGTTTTAGACTGTAAAAAAAAAAATAGTGTCTAGTTTATTACCTTTTTTGTTAGCAATTATGCTGCAGTTGTAACTACCATAATGGTTTCTGCTGATCTGCTTCCTGTGGAGGGAGAAGGTACTGAATGCAGAGGAAGCTTCTGTCTGCATATTGAGAATGTGGCAGCTTAAACTGCCAGTGCTTCTATTCTGACTAATGGAAAGCCAGTTAGTTTACAAGTACACACCTTTCTGAGAAAGAAGGACATTAAATCAGGTCCAAGAAAAGGGAATTCCTGCAGTGGGGAAAAATACAAATTTATAAAATGTAACAATTCTGTTGATTTATTTAATTTTTTAATTTATAAAAAAAAATATATATATCTTTATTATTTTGCCTGCTAAAAAAAAACTTTTTTCCCATTATCATGTTTAATTATTCAAAAGACCTCAGTGGCAGAGTTACTGCTGGTGCAGCAGGTGCCCAATACGGAGGCTGAGAACATGGCAGTGGCTGTAGTATTAGGGGGGAAAGGCAGATAATAGTTATTTTTTTCTAGAAATGTGATCTGCCCAACAGGTACCTACTTTGCATAGAGGGGCCCCAAATTATTTTACACCATTCTCTAAGTCTGCCACAAGGAGGATCATGGAGAAACCAATTGACCACAGTGGTCATTTTAAGTGCATGTACCCTCCGGATCCTCTCCATACTTACCATACACACCTTTTATCTTTCTGATTTCTTCCTTGTCCTCTTGCATCTTAAAAAAAAATATATATATATATATTAAACCTATACTTGCTGTTTTTTTGTCAGTATCACTCCTATCTTGTGATGGAGCTCTTGACTGGAGGAGAGTTGCTGGATCGCATTAAAAGACAGTCCTGTTTTAGTGAGGTGGAGGCAAGCAGTCTAATGCGCAGTCTGGTGAGCGCCGTCTCTCATATGCATGAGGCCGGAGTGGTGCACAGAGACCTGAAACCAGAGGTGAGGGGGAGAGGAGGGATTGAGACAGGATGAGAAGGAGGAAAGGGGAGTGCGGGACAGCGACAAGGGGAGAGTAGACAAGAAGAGTAGAAAAGAAATGGTGAGAGAGAGGGAATGTGGGGAAGGGGGTTATGGCTATAGGGATGGAATAACAGCTCCTTTTCTGCCCCTCCTGATCACATTATCTGGAGACATTATTATTCTCGCTGTGGTCTCTCCCTCAGAACCTTCTGTTGTCCTCTCCTGGTGACGATGCTGTCCTGAAAGTGATTGACTTTGGATTTGCCAGACTCCGCCCACCAGGGTCACGACCCCTTCACACTCCATGTTTCACCTTGCACTATGCTGCCCCAGAGCTGCTGTCTCCCCAGGGCTATGATGAGTCATGTGACTTGTGGAGTCTTGGGGTCATTATGGTGAGTGACTACTGTCTGGCTAAGGCTGTACGATATTTATATTTGTCATTGCATCATATTCCTGTGATTACAGATTGTTTTGGTGACCTCGCCACTTTATTAGTAATGATGTCATTTCCTGTACTGTGATATCCCTTCCTGCCTTCCAGTTCACCATGCTGTCTGGTCAGGTTCCCTTCCATGGTGCACGGGGAGGGTCACCTCAGAGTCGAGCTGCTGATATCATCCGCAAGATCAAGGAGGGAGACTTCAGCATGGAGGGCGAGAGCTGGGAGCACGTTAGTGAAGATGCCAAGGAGCTTGTCAGAGGTGAGTACTCACTAACACTACACCAGACAATTTTATAGAGTGAGGCTTTGTTGCAAACAAGTGAGCCTTACTTTCTATCATCCAGGCTTACTAACCGTGGACCCATCTTTCCGACTGAATCTGAGTGAGCTCCAGCAGAGTGAGTGGCTGCGAGGGGGACGGCCGCTCTCCTCCACACCACTCATGACTCCAGACGTCCTGGAATCTAGTGGTATGGCCACCAAGACCTGTGTTCATGCAACGTTCATGGTGAGTGCGATGGATGGGAGGTGTTGGTATTGCTGTTTATACACTGGATGGATCAATCATGGAGTGTTACTATTATTGCAGGTACACTCAGCGATTCTCACTTGTGGCACACGTGGTCACACACTGTTATGAATACTCCTACTGCTCACTCACTTTCACATACACTTGTGCACACGTGGTCACACTCTGTTATGAATACTCCTATTGCACACTCACTTTCACATACACTTGTGGCACACGTGGTCACACACTGTTATGAATACTACTATTGCTCACTCACTTTCACATACACTTGTGGCACACGTGGTCACACACTGTTATGAATACTCCTATTGCTCACTCACTTTCACATACACTTGTGGCACACGTGGTCACACACTGGTATGAATACTACTATTGCTCACTCACTTTCACATACACTTGTGGCACACGTGGTCACACACTGTTATGAATACTCCTATTGCTCACTCACTTTCACATACACTTGTGCACACGTGGTCACACACTGTTATGAATACTCCTATTGCTCACTCACTTTCACATACACTTGTGGCACACGTGGTCACACACTGTTATGAATACTACTATTGCTCACTCACTTTCACATACACTTGTGGCACACGTGGTCACTCACTGTTATGAATACTCCTATTGCACACTCACTTTCACATACAATTGTGGCACACGTGGTCAAACACTGTTATGAATACTCCTATTGCACACTCACTTTCACATACACTTGTGGCACACGTGGTCACACACTGTTATGAATACTCCTATTGCTCACTCACTTTCGCATACACTTGTGGCACACGTGGTCACACACTGTTATGAATACTCCTATTGCTCACTCACTTTCGCATACACTTGTGGCACACGTGGTCACACTCTGTTATGAATCCTCCTATTGCACACTCACTTTCACATACACTTGTGGCACACGTGGTCACACACCGTTATGAATACTCCTATTGCTCACTCACTTTCACATACACTTGTGGCACACGTGGTCAAACACTGTTATGAATACTCCTATTGCACACTCACTTTCACATACACTTGTGGCACACGTGGTCACACACTGTTATGAATACTCCTATTGCTCACTCACTTTCACATACACTTGTGGCACACGTGGTCACACACTGTTATGAATACTCCTATTGCACACTCACTTTCACATACACTTGTGGCACACGTGGTCACACACTGTTATGAATACTCCTATTGCACACTCACTTTCACATACACTTGTGGCACACGTGGTCACACACTGTTATGAATACTCCTATTGCACACTCACTTTCACATACACTTGTGGCACACGTGGTCACACACTGTTATGAATACTCCTATTGCACACTCACTTTCACATACACTCGTGGCACATGTGGTCACACACTGTTATGAATACTCCTATTGCTCACTCACTTTAACATACTCTTGTGGCACACGTGGTCACACACTGTTATGAATACTCCTATTGCTCACTCACTTTCACATACAATTGTGGCACACGTGGTCACACACTGTTATGAATACTCCTATTGCACACTCACTTTCACATACACTTGTGGCACACGTGGTCACACACTGTTATGAATACTCCTATTGCACACTCACTTTCACATACTCTTGTGGCACACGTGGTCGCACACTGTTATGAATACTACTATTGCTCACTCACTTTCACATACACTTGTGCACACGTGGTCACACACTGTTATGAATACTCCTATTGCACACTCACTTTCACATACTCTTGTGGCACACGTGGTCACACACTGTTATGAATACTACTATTGCTCACTCACTTTCACATACACTTGTGCACACGTGGTCACACACTGTTATGAATACTCCTATTGCTCACTCACTTTCACATACTCTTGTGGCACACGTGGTCACACACTGTTATGAATACTCCTATTGCACACTCACTTTCACATACTCTTGTGGCACACATGGTCACACACTGTTATGAATACTCCTATTGCTCACTCACTTTCACATACACTTGTGGCACACGTGGTCACACACTGTTATGAATCCTACTATTGCTCACTCACTTTCACATACTCTTGTGGCACACGTGGTCACACACTGTTATGAATCCTACTATTGCTCACTCACTTTCACATACACTTGTGGCACACGTGGTCACACACTGTTATGAATACTCCTATTGCACACTCACTTTCACATACTCTTGTGGCACACGTGGTCACACACTGTTATGAATACTACTATTGCTCACTCACTTTCACATACACTTGTGCACACGTGGTCACACACTGTTATGAATACTCCTATTGCTCACTCACTTTCACATACTCTTGTGGCACACGTGGTCACACACTGTTATGAATACTCCTATTGCACACTCACTTTCACATACTCTTGTGGCACACATGGTCACACACTGTTATGAATACTCCTATTGCTCACTCACTTTCACATACACTTGTGGCACACGTGGTCACACACTGTTATGAATCCTACTATTGCTCACTCACTTTCACATACACTTGTGGCACACGTGGTCACACACTGTTATGAATCCTACTATTGCTCACTCACAATTATGTACTTTTTTCAGGCCTTTAATCGGGGGAAGCGGGAGGGAGTATTCCTGAAAAGTGTGGAGAACGCTCCCCTGGCTAAGAGACGCAAATTAAAGCAGAGGAGCACCGGGGTCGACACACGCAGCGGCTCCTCCTCTTCATCATCCTCATCATCATCTGCAGCACCCTCTGCCCGCTCTCCAAAAGCCAGACTCCTTCCCCAAAACAACCTTGAGAACTCCTAACTTCTCTCTCACTAACATTTACACTACTGTCAACATGTATGTGTGACATCCAGAAATGGATGTACCATTGCATGCCCAAAATTACTGCCAACCGCTCAAGAGAAAGAAGTTTTATTATTTTTATACATAAATATAACTCTAAAATGTATGTGTGTGTATGTACATATGTTTGAATATGTGTATGCAGGTATGTATGTGCATGTGGGTTTATGTGCATAGGAGTATATATGTGTACATGCACACACGGATACAAATGCATAATCCAATACTGTTATTGGAAAAGGTGAGTTGTATATTTAACAGTCAAAGAACAAAGTATTTTATGGATGTTATACTTACCAAGTGGAACATTTTTTATGGTAAACCACCTAAGCCTTAGCTGACATAAATATCTATTTGGAGGTCCGGATTTACAACTTCAGCACCCCTAGGCACAACTTTCTTAGCCGACCCATATGTGCGGGCGGGTGTGCTTGTGGGTGATAAAAACTCCATTAATATATATGTGTGTGTGTTTATGTATGTGTGTGTATATGTGTGAATATATATATATATATATATATATATATATATATATATATATATATATATATATATATATATATATACACACACACATATATATAAAATATATTTCCTTTTAATACTCACAATTTCTGTGCACACAATGGCAGACTCACAAGCGTTTATTCCCTTTTATAAATCCAGTATAGTTCCAGTTTTTGGACTACAGTATTTCCTTTTTTTATGCCAAGGAACATTTTAAGTAGGAAATGAGGCGCCCTTCAAAGGGAAGCGCCCCTAGGCGTTTGCCTGGTTAGATTATGATAAGTCCAGACATGTATGTGTGTCCATAAACTTATCATTTTATTTTCATGGGAAACTCAAGGAGCCCACCACCAATCTTGTGCATAATGTCATCCGCTTCTTCTGACTGTATTTGTTGAATTGGGAGTTTGTGTGTCGAAGGATGGCTATTTTTTTATCAAAGACAAAATTCATGAAATTATCAAGAAATAAACTTTCTAAATCTTACAATTTTTTTAGCCCAAACACAACTAAAAAGTCAAGGAAAAGACCTTTACATTGTATCATCAGTTCATCACTAGAAATGTATATATAAATGCACACAAGTGAATACTTTATTATTGGTCTAAGTAGTTCTCTAATAATCTTGTTTCTTAATACCGAGTGTTAGCAAATTATAAAAGTATTGTGTGGGACATATACACACAAACACATACGCATAATTTATTTTTAAATTTACACATTTGAACTATTTTTTTTTTTTTTTAATGAGGACATTTTTAATACTAGTACTAGAGTTGGTGTGGAGAGATGGTTTGTGTGTGTGACTGCGTGGTGTACAGAGGCTGGATTATATGCTGAACAACCATCTATATATATCTGTACAGAGCAGTGTAGGAATGAAATGATGGGTATATCTAGGCTGGGTATGTGGGCAGAGCGGTGTTCTCGAAATTAGGTGCTGAACAGTATATATCTGAGCAGAGCATGGCTGGATTTCATGGATTATATATATATATATATATATATATATATATATATATATATGGGTGTGTGTGTATGTGTGTGTGTATATGTATATATATATATATATATATATATATATATATATATATTACACAAATATATATATATATATATATTACACAAATATATATATATATATATATTACACAAATATATATATATATATATATATTACACAAATATATATATATATATACACAAATATATATATATATATATATATACACAAATATATATATATATACACAAATATATATATACACAAATATATATATATATATATATACACAAATATATATATATATACACAAATATATATATACACAAATATATATATATATATATATATATATATATATATATATATATATATATATATATACAAATATATATATACACAAATATATATATATATATATATATATATATATATATATATATATATACACAAATATATATATATATATATCTATATATATATATATATATATATATATATATATATATATAATTATACTGTAGACATGCGTTGTATTTCTGGATTAAGTAAAGAACATTTCATGTATCTGTGCAAAGCATTATATCCATCTATGCAGACCCATGTATGTCTGAAGTATGTTTAAGCAGCGCGTGTTATGTACATAGCTGTATATATATATATCTGCAGAGCAATGAATGTGGGTATATGCAGAACCTTGTATATATCTGCAGAGTAATGCATGTCATGTTGATGTGCATATCAGAATCATGTGCAGTGTATCTATGTGCAGAGCACTGCGTGCCTGGATAATAGGTATATGTAGACGAATCAGTACTGTATATAGTTTTGCAGAGCCGCGTGTACCTGCATTTTATGCACAATAATTTATATATTGGTGCAAACTGATGTAGTCCCCTGTTGTAGAGCTGTTCACCTGCAATACTTAGAGTTAAAGCAGTGTTATTCTATCCAGCGAGATGTTATGTGAGGAGTTTTGTGTATATATTTATATGTATATTGTGTATGTACTGTATACTGTATGGGAGAGGTCTGTAACATGGGGCGTTCAGACTGTTAACATTTTGGGGGAGAAAACATAGGACAATTTTAGAGAGTGTTAACCCCTTTCCCACCTGAGACTTGCAGAACGTCACTTAAAATAATAGTGTAATCTATTTTTCTTTTATAAGATCAGCAAAATAGTATACAAAATAGGAGAATACGTGTACAAAAGAAAAAAAGACTTACCAGATTTCAGCTCACACTAAAGCTTCCCTACAAACAAGCCTGGGGTGTTTTTCTGGTTTAATGTTTCCTCTATTTTTTTTATTTTATTATTTTGCTGAATCCATAAAGAAAAATGCATTACAGTGCCTTAACCCTTTAACCCCCTGCAGAGCATTAACCCTTTTCTCTATTTGCTTTGTGCAGATGCTGTTCTTGACCCTAATTTGCACTTTTTAAGACAGAAGTGTCTGTGAGGAGAGCTGGGAGGGGGGTCTCTCCTGTGGGATGTATGCACTAGGTCAATAAGGCTTTAAGGGCTGTATTTACTAAGCTGCGCTATGCAATAAATGAGAGTGTTTGTTCTGGCATAGCAGCACCTGGTGAACTTAGGCCTATGTGGGAAGAATGTATTATTTAAAGGGAATGTAAATCTGTTTTTATTAAATAAAACTCTTGGTTTTTTTTTGCATGATGAATCTCTGTTTGAATACACAGTGACATTTGGCTTGTTTTATTGTGTATGAGTCGTGAAAACTTAATTCACGTAACTAACCTGGGATGTCTGCACTGCACAAGGGGACCGGGACAAAAAGAGAAGAGGGAGCAGGGTGATGGACAAGGGGAGGGAAGAAAAGAGGGAGCAGGGTGATGGACAAGGGGCGGAGAGAGAAGAGGGATCAGGGTGATGGACAGGGGGCGGAAGGAGAAGAGGGAGCAGGGTGATGGACAAGGGGCGGAGAGAGAAGAGGGAGCAGGGTGATGGACAAGGGGAGGGAAGAAAAGAGAGAGCAGGGTGATGGACAAGGGGCGGAGAGAAAAGAGCAGGCTGATGGACAAGGGGCGGAGAGAGAAGAGGGAGCAGGGTGATGGACAAGGGGCGGAGAGAGAAGAGGGAGCAGGGTGATGGACAAGGGGAGGGAAGAAAAGAGAGAGCAGGGTGATGGACAAGGGGCGGAGAGAAAAGAGCAGGCTGATGGACAAGGGACGGAGAGAGAAGAGGGAGCAGGGTGATGGACAAGGGGCGGAGAGAGAAGAGGGAGCAGGGTGATGGACAAGGGGAGGGAAGAAAAGAGAGAGCAGGGTGATGGACAAGGGGCGGAGAGAAAAGAGCAGGCTGATGGACAAGGGGCGGAGAGAGAAGAGGGAGCAGGGTGATGGACAAGGGGCGGAGAGAGAAGAGGGAGCAGGGTGATGGACAAGGGGAGGGAAGAAAAGAGAGAGCAGGGTGATGGACAAGGGGCGGAGAGAAAAGAGCAGGCTGATGGACAAGGGGCGGAGAGAGAAGAGGGAGCAGGGTGATGGACAAGGGGCGGAGAGAGAAGAGGGAGCAGGGTGATGGACAAGGGGAGGGAAGAAAAGAGAGAGCAGGGTGATGGACAAGGGGCGGAGAGAAAAGAGCAGGCTGATGGACAAGGGGCGGAGAGAGAAGAGGGAGCAGGGTGATGGACAAGGGGCGGAGAGAGAAGAGGGATCAGGGTGATGGACAAGAAGTGGAGAGAGAAGAGGGAGCAGGGTGATGGACAAGGGGAGGAGAGAGAAGAGCAGGCTGATGGACAAGGGGAGGAGAGAGAAGAGGGAGCAGGGTGATGGACAAGGGGCGGAGAGAGAAGAGGGATCAAGGTGATGGACAGGGGGCGGAGAGAGGAGGGAGCAGGGTGATGGACGGGGAGGAGAGAAAAGAGAGCAGGGTGATGGACAAGGGGCGGAGAGAGAAGAGGCATCAAGGTGATGGACAGGGGGCGGAGAGAGAAGAAGGGATCAGGGTGATGGACATGGGGCGGAGAGAGAAGAGGGAGCAGGGTGATGGACGGGGCGGAGAGGGACGAGGGTGATGGACATGGGACAGAGAGAGAGAAGAGGGATCAGGTTGATGGACGGGGCGGAGAGAAGAGGGATTGGGGTGATGGACAGGGAGCGGAGAGAGAAGAGGGATCAGGGTGATGGACAGGGGGTGGAGAGAGAAGAGGGATCAAGGTGATGGACAGGGGGTGGAGAGAGAAGAAAGAGCAGGGTGATGGACAAGGGACGGAGAGAGAAGAGGGAGCAGGGTGATGGACAGGGGCTGGAGAGAGAAGAAGGGATCAGGGTGATGGACATGGGGCGGAGAGGGACGAGGGTGATAGACATGGGGCAGAGAGAGAGAAGAGGGATCAGGGTGATGGACGGGGCGGAGAGAAGAGGGATTGGGGTGATGGACAGGGGGTGGAGAGAGAAGAGGGATCAAGGTGATGGACAGGGGGTGGAGAGAGAAGAAGTAGCAGGGTGATGGACAAGGGACGGAGAGAGAAGAGGGAGCAGGGTGATGGACGGGGCGGAGAGAAGAGGGATTGGGGTGATGGACAGGGGGTGGAGAGAGAAGAGGGATCAAGGTGATGGACAGGGGGTGGAGAGAGAAGAAGTAGCAGGGTGATGGACAAGGGACGGAGAGAGAAGAGGGAGCAGGGTGATGGACAAGGGACGGAGAGAGAAGAGGGAGCAGGGTGATGGACAAGGGACGGAGAGAGAAGAGGGAGCAGGGTGATGGACAAGGGGCGGAGAGAGAAGAGGGAGCAGGGTGATGGGCAAGGGGCGGAGAGAGAAGAGGGAGCAGGGTGATGGACAAGGGGCGGAGAGAGAAAAGGGAGCAGGGTGATGGACAAGGGACTGAGAGAGAAGAGGGAGCAGGGTGATGGACAAGGGACGGGGAGAGAAGAGGGAGCAGGGTGATGGACATGGGACGGAGAGAGCAGGCTGATGGACAAGGGACGGAGAGAGAAGAGGGAGCAGGGTGATGGACATGGGACGGAGAGAGCAGGCTGATGGACAAGGGACGGAGAGAGAAGAGGGAGCAGGGTGATGGACAAGGGGCGGAGAGAGAAGAGGGAGCAAGCGATGGACAAGGGACGGAGAGAGAAGAGGGAGCAGGGTGATGGACAAGGGACGGAGAGAGAAGAGGGAGCAGAGTGATGGACAAGGGACGGGGAGAGAAGAGGGAGCAGGGTGATGGACAAGGGACGGAGAGAGAAGAGGGAGCAGGTTGATGGACAAGGGGAGGAGAGAGCAGGGTGATGGACAAGGGTTGGAGAGAGAAGAGGGAGCAGGGTGATGGACAAGGGGTGGAGAGAGACGACTGAGCAGGGTGATGGACAAGGAATGAAGAGAAAAGAGCAATCAGGGTGATGGACAAGGGATGGAGAGAGAAGTGCAAGCAGGGTCATAAAGGGACAGAGAGAGTGATGGGCAAAGGACAAAGAGTGAGCAGGGTAATGGGCGATGGATGGAGAGAGAAGAGGGATCAGCGTGATGAGCAAGGGACAAGAGGGGAGAGGGTGATCCGTAAGGAACGGAGAGTGAAGAAAGGACAAGGTGATGGGCAAGGGACAGAGAGATAAGAGGAAGCATGGGGATGGACAAGGGGCGGAGAGAGAAGAGGGAGCAGGGTGATGGACAAGGGGCGGAGAGAGCAGGGTGATGGACAAGGGGAGGAGAGAGCAGGGTGATGGACAAGGGGCCTATAGAGAAGAAGGAGCAAGGTGATGGACAAGGGATGAAGAGAGAAGAGCAATCAGGGTGATGGACAAGGGATGGAGAGAGAAGTACAAGCAGGGTCATAAAGGGACAGAGAGAGTGATGGGCAAAGGACAAAGAGTGAGCAGGGTGATGGGCAAGGGACGGAGAGAGAAGAGGGAGCAGGGTGATGGACAAGGGACGGAGAGAGAAGAGGGAGCAGGGTGATGGACAAGGGATGGAGAGAGAAGAGGGAGCAGGGTGATGGACAAGGGGCGGAGAGAGAAGAGGGAGCAGGGTGATGGGCAAGGGGCAGAGAGAGAAGAGGGAGCAGAGTGATGGACAAGGGGAGGAGAGAGCAGGGTGATGGACAAGGGGTGGAGAGAGAAGAGGGAGCAGGGTGATGGACAAGGGACGGAGAGAGAAGAGGGAGCAGGGTGATGGACAAGGGACGAAGAGGGAAGAGGGAGCAGGGTAATGGACAAGGGGCGGAAAGAGAAGAGGGAGCAGGGTGATGGGCAAGGGGCGGAGAGAGAAGAGGGAGCAGGGTGATGGACAAGGGGCGGAGAGAGAAAAGGGAGCAGGGTGATGGACAAGGGACTGAGAGAGAAGAGGGAGCAGGGTGATGGACAAGGGACGGGGAGAGAAGAGGGAGCAGGGTGATGGACATGGGACGGAGAGAGCAGGCTGATGGACAAGGGACGGAGAGAGAAGAGGGAGCAGGGTGATGGACATGGGACGGAGAGAGCAGGCTGATGGACAAGGGACGGAGAGAGAAGAGGGAGCAGGGTGATGGACAAGGGGCGGAGAGAGAAGAGGGAGCAAGCGATGGACAAGGGACGGAGAGAGAAGAGGGAGCAGGGTGATGGACAAGGGACGGAGAGAGAAGAGGGAGCAGAGTGATGGACAAGGGACGGGGAGAGAAGAGGGAGCAGGGTGATGGACAAGGGACGGAGAGAGAAGAGGGAGCAGGTTGATGGACAAGGGGAGGAGAGAGCAGGGTGATGGACAAGGGTTGGAGAGAGAAGAGGGAGCAGGGTGATGGACAAGGGGTGGAGAGAGAAGAGGGAGCAGGGTGATGGACAAGGGGTGGAGAGAGACGACTGAGCAGGGTGATGGACAAGGAATGAAGAGAAAAGAGCAATCAGGGTGATGGACAAGGGATGGAGAGAGAAGTGCAAGCAGGGTCATAAAGGGACAGAGAGAGTGATGGGCAAAGGACAAAGAGTGAGCAGGGTGATGGGCGATGGATGGAGAGAGAAGAGGGATCAGCGTGATGAGCAAGGGACAAGAAGGGAGAGGGTGATCCGTAAGGAACGGAGAGTGAAGAAAGGACAAGGTGATGGGCAAGGGACAGAGAGATAAGAGGAAGCATGGGGATGGACAAGGGGCGGAGAGAGAAGAGGGAGCAGGGTGATGGACAAGGGGCGGAGAGAGCAGGGTGATGGACAAGGGGAGGAGAGAGCAGGGTGATGGACAAGGGGCCTATAGAGAAGAAGGAGCAAGGTGATGGACAAGGGATGAAGAGAGAAGAGCAATCAGGGTGATGGACAAGGGATGGAGAGAGAAGTACAAGCAGGGTCATAAAGGGACAGAGAGAGTGATGGGCAAAGGACAAAGAGTGAGCAGGGTGATGGGCAAGGGACGGAGAGAGAAGAGGGAGCAGGGTGATGGACAAGGGACGGAGAGAGAAGAGGGAGCAGGGTGATGGACAAGGGATGGAGAGAGAAGAGGGAGCAGGGTGATGGACAAGGGGCGGAGAGAGAAGAGGGAGCAGGGTGATGGGCAAGGGGCAGAGAGAGAAGAGGGAGCAGAGTGATGGACAAGGGGAGGAGAGAGCAGGGTGATGGACAAGGGGTGGAGAGAGAAGAGGGAGCAGGGTGATGGACAAGGGACGAAGAGGGAAGAGGGAGCAGGGTAATGGACAAGGGACGGAGAGAGAAGAGGGAGCAGGGTGATGGACAAGGGGCGGAGAGAGAAGAGGGAGCAGGGTGATGGGCAAGGGGCGGAGAGAGAAGAGGGAGCAGGGTGATGGACAAGGGACAGAGAGAAGAGGGAGCAGGGAGATGGACAAGGGACAGAGAGAGAAGAGGGAGCAGGGTGATGGACAAGGGAAGGAGAGAGCAGGCTGATGGACAAGGGACGGAGAGAGAATAGGGGGCAGGGTGATGGACAAGGGGCGGAGAGAGAAGAGGGAGCAGGGTGATGGACAAGGGGCTGAGAGAGAAGAGGGAGCAGGATGATGGACAAGGGCGGAGAGAGAAGAGGGAGCAGAGTGATGGACAAGGGACGGAGAGAGAAGAGGGAGCAGGGTGATGGACAAGGGAAGGAGAGAGAAGAGGGAGCAGGTTGATGGACAAGGGACGGAGAGCAGGGTGATGGACAAGGGGAGGAGAGAGCAGGGTGATGGGCAAAGGACAAAGAGTGAGCAGGGTGATGGGCGATGGATGGAGAGAGAAGAGGGATCAGCGTGATGAGCAAGGGACAAGAGGGGAGAGGGTGATCCGTAAGGAACGGAGAGTGAAGGAAGGATAAGGTGATGGGCAAGGGACAGAGAGATAAGAGGAAGCATGGGGATGGACAAGGGGCGGAGAGAGAAGAGGGAGCAGGGTGATGGACAGGGGGCGGAGAGAGAAGAGGGATCAGGGTGATGGACAAGGGGAGGAGAGAGCAGGGTGATGGACAAGGGGCGGAGAGAGAAGAGGGAGCAGGGTGATGGACAAGAGGTGGAGAGAGAAGAGGGAGCAGGGTGATGGACAAGGGGAGGAGAGAGCAGGGTGATGGACAAGGGGCCTATAGAGAAGAGGGAGCAGGGTGATGGACAAGGGGCCTATAGAGAAGAGGGAGCAGGGTGATGGACAAGGGGAGGAGAGAGCAGGGTGATGGACAAGGGGGGGAGAGAGAGGAGGGATCAGGGTAAAGGACAAGGGGGGGAAGAGAGGGATCAAGGCGATGGACAAGGGACAGAGAGAGAAGAGGGATCAGGGCGATGGATAAGGGTGATGGGCAAGGGATAGAGAGAGCAGGGGTAAACAAGGGACAGAGAGAGAAGAGGGATAAGAACATTGGACAGGGGCAGAGAGAGAAAAGGGATCATTGTGATCGACAAGGGGCAAAGAGAGAAGAAGGATCAGGGTGATGGACAAGGGATAGAGCAGGGGTGAACAAGGGACAGAGAGAAAAGGGATAAGGGTGATGGACAAGGGACAGAGAGAGACGACTGAGCAGGGTGATGGACAAGGGATGAAGAGAGAAGAGCAATCAGGGTGATGGACAAGGGATGGAGAGAGAAGTGCAAGCAGGGTCATAAAGGGACAGAGAGAGTGATGGGCAAAGGACAAAGAGTGAGCAGGGTGATGGGCGATGGATGGAGAGAGAAGAGGGATCAGCGTGATGAGCAAGGGACAAGAGGGGAGAGGGTGATCCGTAAGGAACGGAGAGTGAAGAAAGGACAAGGTGATGGGCAAGGAACAGAGAGATAAGAGGAAGCATGGGGATGGACAAGGGGCGGAGAGAGAAGAGGGAGCAGGGTGATGGACAAGGGGCGGAGAGAGCAGGGTGATGGACAAGGGACAAGAGGGGAGAGGGTGATCCGTAAGGAACGGAGAGTGAAGAAAGGACAAGGTGATGGGCAAGGAACAGAGAGATAAGAGGGATCAGGGTGATGGACAAGAGGTGGAGAGAGAAGAGGGAGCAGGGTGATGGACAAGGGGCAGAGAGAGAAGAGGGAGCAGGGTGATGGACAGGGGGCGGAGAGAGAAGAGGGATCAGGGTGATGGACAAGAGGTGGAGAGAGAAGAGGGAGCAGGGTGATGGACAAGGGGCGGAGAGAGAAGAGGGATCAGGGTGATGGACAAGAAGTGGAGAGAGAAGAGGGAGCACGGTGATGGACAAGGGGAGGAGAGAGAAGAGGGAGCAGGGTAATGGACAAGGGGCGGAGAGAGAAGAGGGAGCAGGGTGATGGACAAGAGACGGAGAGAGAAGAGGGAGCAGGGTGATGGACAAGGGGAGGAAAGAAAAGAGGGAGCAGGGTCATGGGCAAGGGGAGGAGAGAGAAGAGGGAGCAGGGTGATGGACAAGGGGCGAGAGAGAAGAGGGAGCAGGGTGATGGACAAGGGACGGAGAGAGAAGAGGGAGCAGGGTGATGGACAAGGGGAGGAAAGAAAAGAGGGAGCAGGGTCATGGGCAAGGGGAGGAGAGAGAAGAGGGAGCAGAGTGATGGACAAGGGGCGAGAGAGAAGAGGGAGCAAGTGATGGACAAGGGCCGGAGAGAGAAGAGGGAGCAGGGTGATGGACAAGGGACGGAGAGAGAAGAGGGAGCAGGGTGATGGACAAGGGACGGAGAGAGAAGAGGGAGCAGGGTGATGGACAAGGGGCGGAGAGAGAAGAGGGAGCAGGGTGATGGACAAGAGATGGAGCAGAGGGACGGACAACTGACAGAGTGAAGAGGGAGAAGGATGATCATAAGTTTGATGGACATGGCTTGGAGAGAGAGAGAAGAGGAATGGATGAGGGGTGCAGAGAGAAGAGGGAGCAGAGTGTGGACCAGAGATGGAGAGAGAAGAGGGATCAGTGTGATGAGCAAGGGACAAGAGGGGAGAGGGTGATCCGTAAGGAACGGAGCGTGAAGAAAGGACAAGGTGATGGACAAGGGACAGAGAGATAAGAGGAAGCAGGGTGATGGATGAGTAGTAGAGGGAGCAGGATGATGGGGAGAGAAGTGGGAGCACAGTGATGGACAGTGATGGACAAGAGATGGAGAGAGTAGAGGGAGTTGGGAGTTGGACAAAAAGGAAAAGAACTGAACCAAACAAAGCAAGGAGAGATCCGGGTAAAAGGCCGGAGGTCAGTGTGAGTGGCCAGTCTTGTTATATCTCTGTCAAGGAAATACAGATTATGAGAACAATAAACAAATGTAGGTTTTTTTGTTTGTTTTTCCAAATCTCTGAATCACATAAACAGGTACAACATGACATCAGCTGCTATGGTGGCAACATGCCCTACTGGACCGCTGGGATTTCATCCAAGAAATCATCTTTAACCTGAATTAGGGATGCTGACGGGTAAAAAGGCATGGTATCCCTGATGGTGTATTTAAAATATATATATTTTCAGAAAAGTAATTAAAATATCAGATATGAGGACCAGAATTTGTATTCGTAACATATTCTTTTTAGAAAGAATATGTTTATTCCCAAGGCAAAGATGTCTCAGACTTGTGTCCTCTGCTGAGTACTGTACTGAAACGCCCTTGTACTTCCAGCTAATAACCACAAGGTGTCAGCAGACCACTGGCATTTAAATATTACCGCTATAAAGAGGGACAATATGGATGACTCCAGGAGATTTTGGTGTATTTATTTATTTATTTATGTATTTATTTGCTCTCCAAAAGCATTTCACATTATCATGTTTAGTTATTAAAACAAAACAGCCGTCCTTTAAATATTTGTGTACAAAGAAGGGATTATGGTTAAAAGTGAGAATGGCTAATATTAGGAGAAATGGTGTACAGGCCTTGGGGAAAGCAGCCGGATGTCTCAGGATCGATGGAGGTATAGAAGCAGTAACCAACATGGTCATACCCTTACCCTTCCTCCTATATCTCAAATACTCCTCCAAACACACCCTTACCCTAACCCTGTTACACTTACCCTTCCACCTATATCTCAAATACTCCTCCAAACACACCCTTACCTTACCCAGTTACCCTTACCCTTCCTCCTATATATCAAATACTCCCCCAAACACACCCTTACCCTAACCCTGTTACACTTACCCTTCCTCCTATATCTCAAATACTCCCCCAAACACACCCTTACCCTAACCCGGTTACTCTTATCCTTCCTCCTATATCTCAAATACTCCCCCAAAGACACCCTTACCCTACCCGGTTACTCTTATCCTTCCTCCTATATCTCAAATACTCCCCCAAACACATCCTTACCCTAACCCTGTTACACTTACCCTTCCACCTATATCTCAAATACTCCCCCAAACACACCCTTACCCTACCCGGTTACACTTACCCTTCCTCCTATATCTCAAATACTCCCCCAAACACACCCTTACCCTAACCCTGTTACACCTACCCTTCCTCCTATATCTCAAATACTCCTCCAAACACACCCTTACCCTAACCCTGTTACACTTACCCTTCCTTCTATATCTCAAATACTCCCCCAAACACACCTTTACCCTAACCCTGTTACACTTACCCTTCCTTCTATATCTCAAATACTCCCCCAAACACACCCTTACCCTTACCCGGTTACACTTACCCTTCCTCCTATATCTCAAATACTCCCCCAAACACACCCTTACCCTAACCCTGTTACACTTACCCTTCCTCCTATATCTCAAATACTCCCCCAAACACACCCTTACCCTAACCCTGTTACACTTACCCTTCCACCTATATCTCAAATACTCCCCCAAACACACCCTTACCCTAACCCTGTTACACTTACCCTTCCACCTATATCTCAAATACTCCCCCAAACACACCCTTACCCTAACCCTGTTACACTTACCCTTCCACCTATATCTCAAATACTCCCCCAAACACACCCTTACCCTAACCCGGTTACACTTATCCTTCCACCTATATCTCAAATACTCCCCCAAACACACCCTTACCCTAACCCTGTTACACTTACCCTTCCACCTATATCTCAAATACTCCCCCAAACACATCCTTACCCTAACCCTGTTACACTTACCCTTCCTCCTATATCTCAAATACTCCCCCAAACACATCCTTACCCTAACCCTGTTACACTTACCCTTCCACCTATATCTCAAATACTCCCCCAAACACACCCTTACCCTAACCCTGTTACACTTACCCTTCCTCCTATATCTCAAATACTCCCCCAAACACACCCTTACCCTAACCCTGTTACACTTACCCTTCCTCCTATATCTCAAATACTCCCCACAAACACACCCTTACCCTAACCCTGTTACACTTACCCTTCCTCCTATATCTTAAATACTCCCCCAAACACATCCTTACCCTAACCCTGTTACACTTACCCTTCCTCCTATATCTCAAATACTCCCCCAAACACACCCTTACCCTAACCCTGTTACACTTACCCTTCCTCCTATATCTCAAATACTCCCCCAAACACACCCTTACCCTAACCCGGTTACACTTACCCTTCCTCCTATATCTCAAATACTCCCCCAAACACACCCTTACCCTAACCCTGTTACACTTACCCTTCCTCCTATATCTCAAATACTCCCCCAAACACACCCTTACCCTACCCGGTTACTCTTATCCTTCCTCCTATATCTCAAATACTCCCCCAAACACACCCTTACCCTAACCCTGTTACACTTACCCTTCCTCCTATATCTCAAATACTCCCCCAAACACACCCTTACCCTAACCCTGTTACACTTACCCTTCCACCTATATCTCAAATACTCCCCCAAACACACCCTTACCCTAACCCTGTTACACTTACCCTTCCTCCTATATCTCAAATACTCCCCCAAACACACCCTTACCCTAACCCTGTTACACTTACCCTTCCACCTATATCTCAAATACTCCCCCAAACACATCCTTACCCTACCCGGTTACTCTTATCCTTCCTCCTATATCTCAAATACTCCCCCAAACACACCCTTACCCTAACCCTGTTACACTTACCCTTCCTCCTATATCTCAAATACTCCCCCAAACACACCCTTACCCTAACCCTGTTACACTTACCCTTCCACCTATATCTCAAATAGTCCCCCAAACACACCGTTACCCTAACCATGTTACACTTACCCTTCCACCTATATCTCAAATACTCCCCCAAACACACCCTTACCCTAACCCTGTTACACTTACCCTTCCACCTATATCTCAAATACTCCCCCAAACACACCCTTACCCTAACCCTGTTACACTTACCCTTCCACCTATATCTCAAATACTCCCCCAAACACACCCTTACCCTAACCCTGTTACACTTACCCTTCCTCCTATATCTCAAATACTCCCCCCAAAACACCCTTACCCTAACCCTGTTACACTTACCCTTCCACCTATATCTCAAATACTCCTCCAAATACACCCTTACCCTATCCGGTTACTCTTATTCTTCCTCCTATATCTCAAATACTCCCCCAAACACACCCTTACCCTAACCCTGTTACACTTACCCTTCCTCCTATATCTCAAATACTCCCCCAAACACACCCTTACCCTAACCCTGTTACACTTACCCTTCCTCCTATATCTCAAATACTCCCCCAAACACACCCTTACCCTAACCCTGTTACACTTACCCTTCCACCTATATCTCAAATACTCCTCCAAATACACCCTTACCCTATCCGGTTACTCTTATTCTTCCTCCTATATCTCAAATACTCCCCCAAACACACCCTTACCCTAACCCTGTTACACTTACCCTTCCACCTATATCTCAAATACTCCCCCAAACACACCCTTACCCTTACCCGGTTACACTTACCCTTCCTCCTATATCTCAAATACTCCCCCAAACACATCCTTACCCTAACCCTGTTACACTTACCCTTCCACCTATATCTCAAATACTCCCCCAAACACACCCTTGCCCTAACCCTGTAACACTTACCCTTCCACCTATATCTCAAATACTCCCCCAAACACACCCTTACCCTAACCCTGTTACACCTACCCTTCCACCTATATCTCAAATACTCCCCCAAACACACCCTTACCCTAACCCTGTTACACTTACCCTTCCTCCTATATCTCAAATACTCCCCCAAACACATCCTTACCCTAACCCTGTTACACTTACCCTTCCACCTATATCTCAAATACTCCTCCAAATACACCCTTACCCTACCCGGTTACTCTTATCCTTCCTCCTATATCTCAAATACTCCCCCAAACACACCCTTACCCTAACCCTGTTACACTTACCCTTCCTCCTATATATCAAATACTCCCCCAAACACACCCTTACCCTAACCCTGTTACACTTACCCTTCCTCCTATATCTCAAATACTCCCCCAAACACACCCTTACCCTTACCCTGTTACCCTTACTCTTATATCTCAAATACTCCCCTAATCACTCTTACCCTAACCCTGTTACACTTATCCTTCCACCTATATCTCAAATACTCCCCCAAAGACACCCTTACCCGGTTACCCTTACTCTTCCTCTTATATCTCAAATACTCCCCCAAACACACCCTTACCCTAACCCTGTTACACTTACCCTTCCTCCTATATCTCAAATACTCCCCCAAACACACCCTTACCCTAAGCCGGTTACTCTTATCCTTCCTCCTATATCTCATACCCTTTATTCCACTTGTTGCATCGTATTCCCTCACCCTTTCTTCCATGTGTTTTTTTATCCATCTTCCTCCCGTTTTCCTGGTCAGTTGCTCTACCCTTATTGGCCCAGTCTTGGCCCACCTTCCCCTACTCCAAGCCTAACTACCTTCATAAAGGGAATGGATGAGGTTGCGCTCCCACATGGTGGCACAGGGCATTCGGTGGGTAGCGGATCAGCTCTTCTACTCAGGCCCTTCTATAATTGTCAGTGCAGTAGCAGCTGGGCCTACTGCAGGAATGACCCAGCTTACAGAAGCCATTGCCACTCTCCCCTCCATGCCGTAGTGGCCCCAGGCTTAGGCACACAGTGTGTTGTCACTAACTCGCTCTGGCAGTCCTGAAGACCATGGTACACGGAGTCGCCCCTGTGGGTCTAGAGAACTATCATCTTACAGCAAGGGACACAAGCTCTCCATACATCAATCTCCAGTCATTTTGTATTACATAGGACTTCACATTTATGGACCCTGCTCGACATGAGCTTTTTAGCACATCATGTTGACATTCCAGCAGCTAGCTCTCAAGTTTTGGATCCTCCTCGTGTATTATAAGACAGAATGGCCGAATACCACACTGAGCTTTCTGGAATTCACCTTGATTTGGTGAGGATGGAGTGCAGTTCGCCAGAGGATAAACTGGCACATTTGAGATTCGAGCTGGCGGAGGTGCTAGAAGAGTTTCAGTACATTGACTACAATTATTGGGCGACCTTAACTTGACTTTAACAATGGTAGGTATTCATCTTCAGTGTGTGGCTAGGTCTTCCTTTAATGGGAGGACATTGATCCATTCTCGGTAGTTATCTAATGTTGATCTCCTGCTGCATACAGATTCATTGGAGGCACATGGCATTGGAGCCTGTTTTGGGGGAAAATGGTGCATTGAAGAGAAGGAGGGGTGGCTACAGATTTGACAAAGAATATGGCCTTTCTGGAGCTGTTCTTTTTTTGGAGCTGTTCCCTGTACTTATTTTACGGTTTCTCTGGGGTGACAGTTTATGGGCCTAGCCATTTTAGGGTCATCCCTTGGTAGTCCTTGATGTTGGCTTGTCTATACCTGAACATATAGTGTATGGTTAAACATGTCCCTGGATCCCTGAATGGGGTCTCTGATGCTTTGCCCTGTTTTCAGTGAGATCACTGGCCTCCGCTTGGGGCAGAGAAACATCCTTAGTCGTGTAGCGCTCCCGGTTCCCATCCACTTGGCTTTCAAACAAGAGGATATGGGACATGGAGCACAAACTGGTCAGACCGGTGAGTGGTTTAGACATAGATGACAAGCAAATGGGGATTTTGCTTTGGTTATTTTTTTGTAGCTAGGGATCTGGTTGCTCCTCCTCATTGCGGGTGGCAGCCTTAGCTTTCATCTTTGTCGGCTGGGTTTAAAGACCTGACCAAGGAATTCCTAGTGAAACAAGATGTGCAGAACTTAAAGCGGAGATCAGCTTATGGAGGTTGTCCATAGTCATGGGCAAGGTAAGTTGGGGTGAATTATGAGGCCTTGCTTTTGATTAGAGCCTTCATTTATACCATTTTTTGCTCCTTTAGGGTAGAGGAATTGGTTTCAGTTAACAGGCAAGTTATGGGTAGCCCTAGATTCTCTAATGTTGGGGTTAACAACAATCACGTTGCAATATGGCTACAGAGGTCCAAGACAGACCAGATTGTTTGGAGCTTAGTAGCCATTCATTCTGGATAGGGGCAGGCATAGAAGCAGCATATCGGGACCTTTCAGAAGATGTGGTTTGGAAAATTGGAAGGTGGGAATCACACTGTGTTCGGTGGTATGTGAGACCAAAATCAGCTACTTATTAATGGACCTTGGTATTCTTTTTTTAAAACACGTGCATAATTATGGGTATTGAGGCACTCGTACATCTACTGAGACTGGCAATTTGTCTCAGTTGCCACTCAAGGTTTTCCGTTGGGCATACAATGTAATCAGAGGTACAATGGTTCAGTTTCCAGTATTTGTCCCAAGTGAGTTGGCATGTAGTTAGTTATGCCAACCACTTAGGGCCTCCAGACTTCTTCTTGTCACATGAGGGAAGCAACCATCTCTGTTTATGAAATTCAGGAGGGCAGAAGGGCATTACTGCAGCTATTTATTTGGTCCAAGCTGATCGAGAGTAGATTTTGAAGGGAGGCCAAAACTCCTGGGAAGTTGGGTTGAGCCAGGCAAAAGATGATCAGGCTCATGTCCAGTTTTATTAGAAAGACAGGTTTTAGGTGATTGCAGTATATTAAGCTCAAGGTTGGCCTTGAGGTCATGATGGCATTCAAAAAGGATATGCAGCAGGCAATGGCTTTTATGGGAAGCAGGACAGCATGAGGTTTCTTGCAGTTTCTCTTGGCAATTGGTGAGAGGAGTCGCCGATCGAGCGGTGAAACGGGTCAGTCCCTACCCTACGGTGGTATGGCTGCACCATCAAAGTAGGAGCAAGGAGTGTGCAGTCTCTGGCCTGGCTCTTCCCCCCCAAGTGAGTCAGTCTGTTCTGTTGTTACTCAATAAACACCTGTGGCAATTCTCCGATTTGGTGTTTCTTATGTATTTTTCATTAAGTATTTTTTCATTTTAAATAACATTTTCAAAAAATGTAGTTTACATGGTCTATATAACAAATTATAATGAATGAAAAAAAAGGTTCAAATATATAAAACAAAATACAATATCAAGCACAAAACTACAGTAGTAAATATAAAATTACAACAAGAACAAAGTTTGGTCCCATATTCAAAATATATAATATAAATATAAAATGAATATTAAATATAGTATATTTTTTTTAGATGACAGTATAATGTGATTATTAACAGTACAATTTTTTTTTTATATGAATAAAGAAATCAGTGCTGAATAAATACAATTATTTTCCATAATAAAGAGAAGGAATCAAGTCTCTAGCATATTCATAAATCATTCATGGAGACCAAACATTTTTCCATTTTATTCCTGTTCTAGGGGATACATCTGGATAGTCCCTCCATTATCCACTATCATATACATTCTATGTAAATACTTTAAAGAACTTTCTATTAATGAAACATTTTTATCTCCCCTACATGATCCATGCAAAAATGTATTCCATATAAAAAGTTTCTAAAGTTTTTCCTACATCGTTTTCTTAATTTAATTGAAATTTTGATTTTTCAACTGGAATAAAATAAATGCTACTAGAATAAATATTTGAAAGCATGCCTTTGTGTGTTGAAAATAAAATTAAAAAATTCAAATTGCATTAAAGATGTTTTTGTATCATATTGATTAGAAATAGGAAATGTTTGATTTGTAGAGAACAAAAAATGTCATTATTAGGCAGTTGGTAAGAAGATTGTTTTTCACTACAATCAAATTTATTATTTGAATAAAACATTTTAATTTTTTTAAATAAAAAAAATTAAAAAAGTTTTCCTTTCCTGGGATAAAGTTAATGGTTTTGGATAAGTGGGGATAAAGGTGTTTTTTGTTTTTCTGTATAAGAGATTCCATTTACGGTAAATCTGTAAGAACACTGATGAAAGCATTGATAGGGGAGAAGCCTAAAATATACTGTGGTACCTGCTTCCCATTCTTCCCCAAAAGGACCCTATTCCAGCCTCCTCTGGGCCAGCACAAGATGGACACCCCTGTGCTTTGTTGTTTCTGATCCAGGACTACCCCTGTAATAACCATGGTTTCAACTCTTTTGGATGTAGGGTATCCAGACACTCATCCCCAGTGAATACTCCTTGTGTCTGAGAATTTTGAACATTGTGTAGCTAACCGCTTGTTATACTGATCGAACATGCCTACTGGTATGTTTTTATATGTAGCATTGTAGTTCATATGAGGTGGTCCAATTGTTTGCAAGGATGGTCTATGAGGCCCATTGCAAAACAAACAATGCATGAGCATTGAAGACCTCATGCAGAGTGAATAGGTCTTTCTACCTGAATTACTTACCTTGTTATTCTGCACCCAGACTAACTGGATTTCTAGGACCCTTGTGTGCTCCCATGTATACAAGTCCCTGTGTGTTTCAATAAACGGCATTGCACCTTTTGAAAGTGTCAGTTGTAATTCTGATGGGTAGGAAATCGCTTTTTATTCACTTTGCTCCAGTAGAGCAAAGAATCTTGCACCTACATTCCAGAACTGCATTCCTGCGCTCTCCAGATCCTGATCAAAGCCAAGGCAATTCCTAGCACAGATACACAAAAACCTGCAGAGGAGAGGAGCTAACTTGTGGGATCAATTGATTGGCTAGTCCAGCTGGTCCCTCCTCATGACCAAGACCATAAAGAATGTCTTGTGTATATGGTTAATGCACTATTTGGGCTGTACTTTGGGTCATGTCTCTGCTCATCCTCTTTGCACAGAGGCAGATATCTAACTGGCAGATATCTTTTACCAACATAGTGATGCCCTGCAATACGACTTGTATTAACACGCTCCCTTTTAGCGCTACACAAAGAGCAAATTTAAAAAGGGCAAAATACAATACAAAATACTAAAATATATACATAATTGTAATCTGATGACAGAAGATGAAAGGAATTTGTGAGTTATTACGAATCAGATAGAAAAATAAAGCTGAAGACAGTAGGTTGCTTGTTCATATTGGAAGAGTATTTAACTATAGAGTAGCATCAATACTAATGAAAGAGTGTCTAGCTCTATGACCATATCTGCATCATTTTAGTCCTTTTAACGGATTCTGTTGTACAGTCTAAAAAAAACTTAAGGAAAGACATAATGGCCTGGATATGTATAGCTTAGAAGGGAATTCAAGCGTGCCTAGGATAAGCATAAGGTTATCCAAAGGTTTGAGTTGTTTTAAAGTAGTTTAATAAGGACCAAAAGCCCCATCTCTGCACTTTCTAAAGTATGTTTCTATGAGTCCCTCTTGGGTGTACAGTGGAGTACACCAGAAGTGAGGGAGCGTTGTAACCCAAGTGAACAGGAGGGTAGCAGTACTGGGAAGCTGTATGAGCCTGAGATGTACAGAATAGTATATCAGCAATAGAGAGCAGTATTATTCTGGGATGTACATAAAAGTACAACTGTGAGGGCAATATGATCCTATACTGGCCGTATGACCCTGGGGTGTACACAGGAGCCTACCAAATGACAGACTAGGCAAGTGCCTAGCTGCGCCCGTCTGCAGGAGGTGCCATAATTTTGCACTTAAAGTCTTAGAAAATAAATTTCTGGGCTACTTAGTGATATTGCAGAGATTCTAAGTTTTCACCTGTGCAGTTGGTGGCATGGGAAAAAAAAATACTAGGCATGCTAAGACTGCATGAAAAACAATCTTGTTTTGCTGGTGGGTCACAAATGGAGACGGGGGTCAATATTGCAAACTAAAATAACATCCAATTGATAAAATACTCTGTATTACCTATAGTTTTAAAATTATACCATATTTGGAACCAACATGAACTATATTATCGCATATGTTTGTATTTGGTGGCTGCACTTGCCTAGGGGCGTCTCTGGTGTAAATTCAGCCCTGGGGATAGCCAGATACTGTATAATAAAGACAGACAGCGCTCATGTCACACAATCTTTATTGTAGAAGGAAGGTTTACTGACCAGCACAACGCAGCTACACTTTAACCATTTCCTCCCTCACACAGTAACCAACAGCAGTAACCCTTCCCTACCTGCAGCCCAAGCTACAAGGGTTAAAGCACCATTAAAATCAATTCAATAAACTGTTTTAAAACAGGTTTCAGTGGCAAAAATGCAAATCTAAAATGATGTGAAAAAAAACACATTAGAGCACCACTAACTTCAGTAACAAGCTAAAAAGATTTAAACACAAAATTCCACTTATTGCTGTTAACGCGTTTCAGGGATCTCTTTCCCACTACTCTCCTCATCTGGACATTGTGTCGGGAATTTAAAAGTTCTGCCAAGGTGAGAAGGGAGTTACAGGGCTGAGGGGAGAGAAGGGTTAAAGTGTGTGCTTTGTGGCGTGGGGAGGGGGGTCAGTTTGTGGAATGTGTAAGGGTTGCCCTTTCAGGTAAGGGTTAACCATTATAGGGGAATTTCAGGAGCAGGGCCTCTCCTGGGCTGAGTTTCAGACTCAATAGGGAGACACTGCTTCCTTCTTTTCTCTGGGGGTCTGAACTTAGCACCACAGTGCCCTGCTCTGGGAGATCCTCCCCTTTCAGGGTCATATCTACTGTGCCCGTAGGGTCAAAGTTCAAGGCGGAGATAAACCGCTCGTTCTGGTCCCAACTACGCAAGTATGCCCAGGATTGGGCGGTGCCCGCCAGTGACACAAAGTCACCATGGAGAAGAGATCGTTCCTTCCCACGCAGCTCACTCAACCGTTTGTACAAGGTTAGGAGGGACCCCTTATCTGTCTCTTGTGCCTAAAGAAAAAAAATATGGATTAGAACAATACATCCTGAGTAATATTCTAGTTTAATTGAACCTCCCCCTTTCTTCATGTTCACTCTCTTAAGAGATGCCATATTGTACAGCTGTAATGTAAGGCCGCACCCACAAGACAGGCTTCATAATACCAACAATGTCTCATGCTAAACATTAAAGTAAAACAATATCTAAACAGCCCCATTTAATTAAAATACATTAAATTGACCATGAATAAAGCAGGTTTCAAATAAAAATTGTGAAATGTGGTTTATTTCCCAGAAGCCTTGGCTGCATTTTGCATACTGTACAGTGTTTTTTGGAAAGCATTTTCTTTTAGACTTAAGCACACTGTTTAGGTTTTCTTTATTCTTTTACTGTTCTTTAATAGAACTCACTTTTTTTGTGGAGACCAGCATTAAAAAAATATATATATTTTGTCTTTATGATATATTTTACAGTTTTACTTAAAAGGCAACTTCAGTTCAATAAAAGAAAAACGACATGTGTACCAAACTAAATATATTAGCAGCTTTTTCAGCAGTCATGGGGCATAAAGCATTTTTTGGGGAAAATCTGGATGTTTAAAGACTGTTTATAAGTTCAGGAATCCATTTTGTGTTTGTTACATAACTTCCTCAGAGCTGAACCATGCGGTTGTGTGTTTTTGCCATCATTGAAGAGAAGGGAGGTAATGTGGGTAGAGAGATCCTTTGTGAAGACAACTGGATTAGATTGAGATTGGGCATTCTCTCACTGGCCCTTGCATCATTCATTGCAACAACGCTCCAGAAATGTAACCCCCACACACACACAATTTCCATCAACTTATGGATCCCTCAGGGTCCTCAAAATGAACCATTTTTGTTCTAATTAAAACTAGCTGTATGTTTTTTTCCCCCTACTTAATTATACTCCTCGCTAGATTCAACATTTTCATCGTTAATCTCATTGTGTGGTGGTCCTTTAAGTTTTAAATGTAGAATAGGATCCTAGCACTGGGTGTAAATGCTTAAGGAGAAGTTGAAGAATTACTTAGTTGTTTTTCAGAACTAAGGCAGGATTGCCGCTGAGTGATCTCACCCCCCCCCCCTCCCCCCGGCTACCCCCCCCCCCCCCCTTGCTTCCTCCCCTTCCCCTCCGCAGGCCCTGTTGCTAACTAGGCCAAAGGTTGTATCCAAGAGCCTGTAAAAACTGGATTATCTCAAGGAAAGAAACAAACAGCATAGGATGTGCTGAGTCAGGACAGAACCCGGCTCATGTCTGGAATGCTGGCGACAGCAAGAAATAATCCGCTCGGTACAATCTAGGGGTGGAGGGCGACGCTTGTACCCAATATGCACAATACTGATTATTACACAGGAGCAAAGGGTAGATCGGCCCGCCTGATACAATCATATCTTATCATACCTATAATTCCCTTTATATAGCAAGTCCTGATGGGAAAAGCAATCCTCTTATCACATCTAATCCCACACCAAAGAAACATTGAGCCATAAATCAGCTCAAAAGACTTCGCAAATCAGAAAGGTTTGTAATTTGATTCTTGTGGCCCTTAAGCTTCATTATAACTTATCATTTATTTTAGTTGCACTAAACCTGGATTTTGGCCTAGTTACCCCAGACCTATATTATGCTGGAGTATTTTATATAAAATCCAGTTAAAGGACCACTGTACAATAAAGAAAAAAATATAGTACATTTGTGCTCACATTTAAAGGTCTAAACCAAGTAAAAAAAAAAAAACTTGTTTCCTGCTCAGAAATACAGTTATTACACTGCACTCTGGGAATCTGGGCAGGGACATGCAAATGCACTTGTTATTCATGGCAGAGATACTGAGTGGGTTGCCAGTTCCTTCTCCAGTGGGCCACAGCATATAGCTCCCGGTATTCCTAGGTGGTCTCCCTTCCCAGTACGGACCAGGCCCAACCTTACTCAGTGGTGTGACCTCTTGGTTTCCTGACTTGGAATCAAAGTCGACAGTAGTGGAAGCACTGAGTCCTAACCACTGGATCACCAGAGAACACTAAGCTAACTTAATTTGAAGAAAAAAAATGTTGATGCCTCTGCTAGACCCTGAAGGACTCCAAAATATATATAGTTGGACATGGTGTGTAAGAGGGGCGTTTACATTTCTGGAGAGCTGTAGTTGCATCCATTAATGCACCTTTCTGCTTCTGCGAACCTAAGCAGTCACCGTGAGACCCACTCAGGCTGTCTGGGGAGGCTCTATATACAACACATGGCAGAACCACTCCAATAAGGTTAGAAAGGAGGGTCAGGAAGCCACAGTGTGCCACTAGAAATGCATTATAATTATAAAATGTTTACCTACAGTTTAAAATAATGCCATATATTTAACCTTTGTTGTGCCACTGATGCCAGTGGCTCATCAAAAATCCTATTAGTAGTTAAATACTGGTGATTAGCCGGTGATGCATGGATGCTAATCTCATCACATGCTGAATTTCCCAAGGCAGGATACCTGGATGGCCAAGCAACTGCCACAGAAAATCATAGGGACCTATAGATTAGAAAACATTTCCCACATTTGCTGAAAGGCTGATCTACTTCTCTAACCATTTTCATATGGTAACAACTCCCATCCAAGCCATCCTGATTTCCCATCTCTCCCTTCTGAATCCCCCTCCCATAATGCTCACCGAAAAAGTGACATTGTTGATATCTGGTTCTGCGAGTACTTGTTTGGTTGAGAATCCTCCTTGGTCTGTATCATCCCAACGCATGTAGGTGCTCTGCTGGGGAGACAACTGAAAGAAAGGAGTGAGGAGATAAGTGAGACCCCACGTTCACTGCAGCTAGGGGTAATTATATTCTTGGTAAGGTGTATGAACAACTTACCAAGTCAGGCTGGTCCTTCAGTCCAATTTCATCACCATATCGCATTATTGGTGTCCCCGGCAAAGTGAAGAGCAGGAGCATGTAAGCACGTAGCAACTTCTCTTGAACCAAAGACGCCAAGCGGCCAACCTGTGGTCCACCAATCTGCAAGAGGCCAATGATACTCAATATCTAGCTTCATTTGCATACTTTACATCGGTAGTTCACCAAATCTCTAGATCCATGTATGTTCTTACCGTCCAACTGATCCACTGTTCACCGGCTACCTCCCGGTACTGATTTATATGGTCTCCCAGAGACTGGTTACCTGAACTGTTCTTGTTAAGCAGGTAGCGGGAGGAGAACAGTCCAACGTCAGTTTCATTGACAAGTCTCAGCACAGTGGTACTCTGGATCTCATCTGTGGATGCCAGTAAAACTCTGGGAAGGTAAGCAAAAGTCTTAGTAGGGCAAGATCAGAGAGTCAAATATAAAAACAGCATCATGTTTGTCTATATCTAGGCCTTCAAGGCAGGTTTCTCTGAAAATATGGGTCTGGCCATCAAGTACCAGGGTTGGCTAAACCAATAAGGGACAATAAAGAAATATATGTAGGATTAGTACATCTATAGGAAGACAAAACATTTAGAGACTAATTTTAGTGTACAGAAAGAAAGGGACAGTAAGTCATTGCCCAAGTCCCATAATACTCACTTGGTATCCCCATCTGTGCTAAAATTGGAAGTGAGGTTTTTCCACTCAGCAATAAGTTCAGCCGGCTGCAAAGTAATGAAGAGGGTAATTAGTACATCAGGTATTTTAATGGCCAAGTACCCCAACAGGTCACTCTGCTAAAACTCACATTGTCCAGATTCTCAATCCCTCGGAAGTAGATGCCTCCAATGGGCTGGCTCAGCCAGAAACTCATTGCCTCCTACATAAACAGAAAGAATAGTCTGAGTAAAGGCATCTTTGTACACTCAGATTTTATTCATTGTAAATTCATATTTTTATTCTGTACAAATGCTGAATATGTTTGTTACAGCAATCATTACCTTCATTTGGTCCTGGAAGCCAGCCGTCGCTGTCACAGCCTTATCAAACCAGACATTGCCACCTTTGTAGTTCGGGGTCAGGTCTAAAATCACTTTAATGCCTAATGAAGCAAGAAGAGACCATCAGACCATCAAGATCCTCCAAACGGTGTAGCCAAGTCAGAGGGGCAATTGGATACTTACTCTTCTTGCGGGCAGTCTCCAGCAGCTCTTTAAATTCCTGGCTGGTTCCAAAAGACGGACTAATTTCAGTGAGTCTAGTTTCATCCACGTTATCCAGTTCATTGACGTGCAGAGGTCCAATCACAAGACCCTTCACCTTCAGGGTGCTGAGAGCTTCCATACGGTCCTGGATTCCTGATGGAGGAGATAGAGGTCAAATCATGCTCTGCAAACTGACTAGAGCAAGGCTACAGCAGGGGACAGAGCTAAGGTCAAGTAAAAGAATGCAGACCTCTGGATGGAAAAGGGGACACTGCAAACACCCCATTTATTGCACATATGACAATACAACTAGAATTTATTAACATTTTAAGTGACGTTTTAGATGATCAGCTTGAGTCATGTCATTAGTCGGAGGCCATTTTCATGTAATTATGCATATTTCAAGCTTGTCTTTAGTTATATTTACATATATGTGCTCTTCATTTGTGCAATAACTGAGCATTTGCCGTGTCCCTCTGAATGATGCTCTGCTGGGCTCTGGCATGAGACAAACCATGTCAACTAAACAAATATTGTAAAGCGCCGAGATATTTTGCAAGCCTATGAAAAAAAATTCTCAGGGGCTTTCTCATGGACTTGTGAAAGGGCAGAGGCTACCATATTTACCACACTGAACATTTTAAGGGACACAAACTGAGGATTTGATGGAGAGAGAGAGAATAATCTGCAACATTAAATGTGGATGCTAATTAATCTTCGTATTTTGACTCTGCTCTGCATATTTGTATATGCACTTGTCTGTGCAATGCCTACTAGATTGTCAGCTCTTCAGAATAGCAACCTCAAGTCTTGCCGCAAGCTGTTTGGCGACTCACATGTATCATAACTGCATTGTTCCTGTACTTATTTATGTGCCGTATAGTTTGCCTATACGTTGCTAACTGTACTTTATTCTACTTTATAAATAGTGCTACGGAAAATGCTGGGGGTTTATAAAGAATAATGAGCATTAGGAATGAAAATGCACAGGTTATTATAGCTCCCTACTGGTTCTGCGCTCAGCCCCTCTCACCCCCTCCTCTTCCTACCACCCCCCTCGCTCGGCATGCAACAATGACTTCAATCAGCTCCATCTGTCCCAGCACAAAGCTCTGGGGGCACAGGAAGGGAAGCGCCTGTAATACAAATAAGCGCTGGCCTCGTATGTGGGAACCACAGAAAACCAACAGGAACAGGAGTGGGACGCCTTCTTGGAGAAGTTTAGCAATTCTATATATTTATAGAGGTATCGAAAGAAGCACTGCAGTATATACAGATACATTACTTAATTTATAGTGTGGCGTGCTGTGTAGATGTTTGTGTAATACATTATATATAATGTATCAGCACAGAGAGCGGGGCATTGACGTATTCATTTCATCTCCATTCATTCAGCCCCAGAAAGCAGCTGATGCAACTTCTTCCAGACCGGTTCAGACTGGAGTAGCTTCCTCTCCGTGACGCAGGGCGTGCCTGACGCAACACTACACTGCTGTGTCACGCATGTATCAGCAGATCTAAGACACGAGGCCACGGGCAAAGGGAAGTAAGATACAGAAAAGCAAACGAGGCCGGCAAATTATTAAACTGAAACATCTGCAACATTGGCAAGATCGGGGACTTGAGATCAAGGGTTCTTACTAGCAAGATGTATGTGCACCTTGCCTAAATCTTAAGTGCGGTTATACCTTTATTTGAATAATATAGTAGTTTAATCATTATTCCATTTTATTATATTTTGTTGTACTGATATTTTGACTTTATTGGTTTTTTAAAGCATCACCAAATATTAAGCATTTTAAAGCCATAAAAGATGGCGCCTCCAGTTCATTTGTTTAATGATCACCTACCACAAACATGGCCATTCAGATAGTCATGTCTGAACCAATCTATGCACACTCACACTGGGTACCCCCTGATCTTGCACCGACTTACCCTTGAGATCTCCAATCCCATCTCCATTGGAGTCCTGGAAGGTTGTGGGATCTCCAATCTGGTAGAGGGGTCCTTTGTGCCACCACTCCAAGATAGGTAATGGGCGACAACGCGGTGCCTGGACAATGATGGCCACAGCTCCAGCCAGCATTCCAAGCCAGCCTACCCAGAACAGGATCAGCAGGGCCCAGCGGACCCGCACCCACCCGGGGGTTCCTGCCACCTTCAGCAGCTCTTCCTTGGAGAGACCTGTGAACTTCTGAGCACGGGCATCTCCCAATTGGTCATCATCATCCTCCAGTTTTATCTTGACCACCCCGTTCTTCTCTCCAGGACCTACCACCACCACATCATCTGCCCCAGTGGCCATGGGAAGCTTCTCCTGGTCAAGTTCATTTAACTCAACATCCTTCATCTCCAAAGCTGTGTCTTGAGTCATGTCTAGTTTAAGAGAATAGAAAGAATAGAAGGAGAAGCAATGGGGGCGGGGGGGGTTGGAGAGGATTTAAAAGAAGAAAGAATGGAGGGCAAAGTGAAGAAAAGAGGAAGGGAATTTGAGCAGGTGAGTGGAGAATGAAAGAATAAGCAGAAATAATGGATAGAAAATGAAGACAGAGAATGGAGAATATGTGAGAATAGAAGAACCAGGGGAAGAGGAGTAAAAAGATGAAGAATAGAAGAAACGGGAAGAGGAGTAAAAAGATGAAGAATAGAAGAAACAGGGGAAGAGGAGTAAGAGGATGAAGAATAGAAGAAACAGGGGAAGAGGAGTAAGAGGATGAAGAATAGAAGAAACAGGGGAAGAGGAGTAAGAGGATGAAGAAAAGAAGAAACAGGGGAAGAGGAGTAAAAGGATCAAGAATAGAAGAAACAGGAGAAGAGGAGTAAAAGGATGAAGAATAGAAGAAACAGGAGAAGAGGAGTAAAAGGATGAAGAATAGAAGAAACAGGAGAAGAGGAGTAAAAGGATGAAGAAAAGAAGAAACAGGGGAAGAGAATTACATTTACCGCCCATTCATTATCAGAGTTCACACATGTATAAAGCATGAGATGTGATGTTATATCTGACGAGACACGTGTTGTGGGCGCCGCTAGCAGACACACACGTACCAATATGTCTACATATATACACATATTCTGTTTGCAATTATATAAGTGCACATATATTCTCCTGCACTAGTCACGGTCTCACATTATGTAGGGATAATGTAATGTGTGTCACATACTGTAATAAGTAGATATTGTAGCAGTATTATACAGTAGCTGTCTCTCAGATCTATCATTATACAGTAGCTGTCTCTCAGATCTATCAGTATTATACAGTAGCTGTCTCTCAGATCTATCAGTATTATACAGTAGCTGTCTCTCAGATCTATCAGTATTATACAGTAGCTGTCTCTCAGATCTATCAGTATTATACAGTAGCTGTCTCTCAGATCTATCAGTATTATACAGTAGCTGTCTCTCAGATCTATCAGTATTATACAGTAGCTGTCTCTCAGATCTATCAGTATTATACAGTAGCTGTCTCTCAGATCTATCAGTATTATACAGTAGCTGTCTCTCAGATCTATCAGTATTATACAGTAGCTGTCTCTCAGACCTATCCGTATTATACAGTAGATGTCTCTCAGATCTATCAGTAATCTGCAGTAGATGTCTCTCAGATCTATCAGTATTATACAGTAGCTGTCTCTCAGACCTATCCGTATTATACAGTAGATGTCTCTCAGATCTATCAGTAATCTGCAGTAGATGTCTCTCAGATCTATCAGTAATCTGCAGTAGATGTCTCTCAGATGTATCAGTATTATACAGTAGCTGTCTCTCAGATCTATCAGTATTATACATTAGATGTCTCTTAGATCTATCAGTATTATACAGTAGCTGTCTCTCAGATCTATCAGTATTATACAGTAGCTGTCTCTCAGATCTATCAGTATTATACTTAGCTGTCTCAGATCTATCAGTATTATACAGTAGCTGTCTCTCAGATCTATCAGTATTATACAGTAGATGTCTCTCAGATCTATCCGTATTATACTTAGCTGTCTCTCAGATCTATCAGTATTATACTTAGCTGTCTCTCAGATCTATCCGTATTATACTTAGCTGTCTCTCAGATCTATCAGTATTATACTTAGCTGTCTCTCAGATCTATCAGTATTATACTTAGCTGTCTCTCAGATCTATCAGTATTATACAGTAGATGTCTCTCAGATCTATCAGTATTATACAGTAGATGTCTCTCAGATCTATCAGTATTATACAGTAGCTGTCTCTCAGATCTATCAGTATTATACAGTAGCGGTCTCTCAGATCTATCAGTATTATACAGTAGCTGTCTCTTAGATCTATCAGTATTATACAGTAGCTGTCTCTCAGATCTATCAGTATTATACAGTAGATGTCTCTCAGATCTATCAGTATTATACAGTAGCTGTCTCTCAGATCTATCAGTATTATACAGTAGCTGTCTCTCAGATCTATCAGTATTATACTTAGCTGTCTCAGATCTATCAGTATTATACAGTAGCTGTCTCTCAGATCTATCAGTATTATACAGTAGATGTCTCTCAGATCTATCCGTATTATACTTAGCTGTCTCTCAGATCTATCCGTATTATACTTAGCTGTCTCTCAGATCTATCAGTATTATACTTAGCTGTCTCTCAGATCTATCAGTATTATACTTAGCTGTCTCTCAGATCTATCAGTATTATACTTAGCTGTCTCTCAGATCTATCAGTATTATACAGTAGATGTCTCTCAGATCTATCAGTATTATACAGTAGCTGTCTCTCAGATCTATCAGTATTATACAGTAGCTGTCTCTCAGATCTATCAGTATTATACAGTAGCTGTCTCTCAGATCTATCAGTATTATACAGTAGCTGTCTCTTAGATCTATCAGTATTATACAGTAGCTGTCTCTTAGATCTATCAGTATTATACAGTAGCTGTCTCTCAGATCTATCAGTATTATACAGTAGATGTCTCTCAGATCTATCCGTATTATACAGTAGCTGTCTCTCAGATCTATCAGTATTATACAGTAGATGTCTCTCAGATCTATCAGTATTATACAGTAGCTGTCTCTTAGATCTATCAGTATTATACAGTAGATGTCTCTCAGATCTATCAGTATTATACAGTAGCTGTCTCTCAGATCTATCAGTATTATACAGTAGCTGTCTCTCAGATCTATCAGTATTATACAGTAGCTGTCTCTTAGATCTATCAGTATTATACAGTAGCTGTCTCTCAGATCTATCAGTATTATACAGTAGATGTCTCTCAGATCTATCAGTATTATACAGTAGCTGTCTCTCAGATCTATCAGTATTATACTTAGCTGTCTCTCAGATCTATCAGTATTATACAGTAGCTGTCTCTCAGATCTATCAGTATTATACAGTAGCTGTCTCTAGATCACAGGCAGTCTCACCTGTCTCTGCTTCTTCCTCCCCTCTCCCAGCTGTCAGTAAGTGCTTAGAAGCCGGCTCTGTCAGACTGCCTCTATATATAGACACTGAGCCCCTCCCCCTGTCTACAGACTCCGCCCCCTTTTAAGGAGGACTGGTATATAATGTCACAGTACTGTATATAGTTATTACTACAGTATATCTCGTTATAACCAGAAGATCACACGAATCTGGTGTAACAAAAGCTGTTTTATAAGAACATCTCTCTGATCTGGATTTAATAATTATAAGAAAGTCATATTACCTTAGTTTAAAACCATCTCTAAGGTGATATTTATAATATTTCATTATAAGAACATCTCCCAGATTATATTTAACTAGTGACTTGCCAGGTCAATAAAATTGTAAGGCAGCTAATGCTGTTTGGGGTAGACATTAATTTTGTTGGTGGTTCGAGATCCTTCAGCGATCATTGCAAGCCTAGCTCTAAGAGCCTTTGGCGCTCATTGCAAGACTGTTGGTTGTAGTATTTTTTTTCTGATAGGCACTTTTGATGTTATTGTTTGGTCAGCGGTGATCTGCTTTTTTTGCTTATTACAAGGCTTTGTGTGCTATGAGCAGCGTTTGCGCTCGTTGTGAGTCGCGCAGTGAATGGCGTTTGTGTTTATTGTGAGAGTGTTTATTTTTTTTGTGTATATATTTTTTTGTATGCTAATTAAATAATTAATAAATGAATATACTTTACCTATTTGGCAGTAATATATGCAGGAAGCATTGTGCTGAAGAGCTGACAATCTGTTTTGATGTTCCTGCAGCATACAATGTAGGTTTGCACTGATGTGGAGCTGCTGTGTAAGTGTCAGCAATGTGTGCAGTGTGTAGTGTAAATAGGCTGCGTGTGCGAGGGAAAGCCGTTAGTATAGCTGTGTACTTCCGCATTGTGTAAGTGTTGTAAAATGGCGGCGAATGTGTATGTGGTACGCGGCTGTGGATGATGTTGCGTCCTTGGTAAGAGTGTATTTTGTACCCCGTACGGCTTTTTTGAAAAGCTGTATGTGCTTGGTGGTGTTTTGCGGCTTTAGAGTCCTGTAGCCTTGTTTTCGTTTTTTTCGGCGGCCATTTTTTCTCTCACTTAGGGGATTTTCGGGTGTCTAAACTCAGGAATTTGGACTTAAATTGAGGTGTAACTTCACTTGCAGAGGTTCTGGGTGCCCGCCTTGCTGTGGGTAAGCTTTTTCTGTATTTTTTGTGTGTATTTATTGTGTTTTTAATGTTTTCAGGTGCGTGCGGTTCAGCCGTTAAGGTCGTATTTTTGCGAGGTCGTATTTTTTTGCTAAGTCAGTAAATTTTTTGTTCTAAGTCCCACGGTTTGTATTTTTTTGTGTAAGTCCGTATATAGTGATTGTGTGTTAGATCTATTTTGGTAAAGTGCCGCTTGTGTGGGCGTTTGTAACCGCGAGGGTCCGCATTTGCCCGCGGAATGCCGCTCATTGCAGGGCTCGCCATGAGCGCCGTAAGTGCTCGTGGCGGGGCCTGTAAAGTAGACGCCCGTTTGTCCAATATAAAAGGTATCACTATTCACTGCAATACTCTGATTATTAGTACAGGAACATCTCACGAACAGGTTATAACAACACTCCTTATAAGGCTGAAGTAGCAAACAAGTACTAATCACTCCCTGTCTTGGAGATAACCTCCTTTGACCTCTCCCTTATCTCAATCATCCTGTTTTTCTTCTCCCTGCAGCCACCATACTACTAAAACACCTTGTTTACAGGAGTCTAACCTGTTTCCTCTCTAACACTTTACTTGACACTTTGCAGCACTCCACTGAGACAGCACTCACTAAAGTGACAAATACACAATGGCCGAGCTACTGCTGGTGCAGCAAGTGCAAAGCACCAGGACCCATGACAGTGTTGGGCCCTCTGTTAACTGCAGAAAAGAAGGTTTCTTAATTTATTAACGTATTTATTCTTATGGAAATGTAATCTGAACCCCCAATAGGGGATTTCACCACCTACATATATTTATTGTCTTTTTTTATTGATCCCCAAAAGGTACCTAATTTATATAGAGAAGTTGCAAGGGGAGCCTCAAATTATATTTCACCAGGGCCTCCATTCACTACTTCCCCAATAATTAATCTGTATTAAAAAAAATCCTCTAGTTTTACCTGTTACCCAGACCCCTAAACCTGTTTATGTCTCTGTTATGTCTGTTTCCTAGCTCCCACCTTGCCTCCATTTTGGTTTACTTTCTGCCACCCTACGGGTGCAGTGGTGGGGAGCCTAGGGTGCCAAATTACAAGGTGAGCCAGCAAAGGAGTAAAACTGCACAGAACTGAACATCCTGACCTATAGTAGTCATGTACCTCTGAGAATATATAGTGAATTAATAACACTGATACTCAGTGGTAACATACAGATGTGAGCGCTGAAGAATTGACGCCTTTGAATTGTGGTGTTGGAAAAAACTGCTTATGGTCCCTTGGACTGAAGATCCATTCCTTCAATACTACAGGAAATTAAGCCAAACTGTACACTAGAAGATTTGATCATGAGGCTAAAGTTCAGATATCATGAGAAGACAGGATTCCCTAGAGATGTTGGGAAAGACTGAAGGCAGATGAAATCGAGGACGGCAGTGGCAGGGATGGATAGATGAGGTCATTGAAGCAATGAGCTTGATGAAGTTCAGGGGGCGGTGACTGACAGATGTGCCTGGCGTGTTGTTGTCCATAAGGTCATGGACAGTCAGACACAACTAAACAACAAAATGTGTTTTGAATGTTTTCCATCCTTTGGCTGACATTTTGTTGTCTTACGTTTCAGTTTTCAAAATACTTTTTTTCCAAACAACCCAAGCTGGTGTTCCATTCTCCTGTTCTTGGAGCTAATATGGGGCTCAATATCTAAGACCTTGCCCAGAGGTCCACATTGACGGGCCCCTTATATTCAACTTTTACATATTGTGATGAGCTGGTCCAACAACTACTGAGGTCATTTATTACTTTTATTAATTTTTTACTGTGTATTGCTTTGTTTTCCAAATTACTTTGACAGCAGTGAACTCCTTAGATTATGGCAGCCAGGTTATGCCCTATTGTTTTGGAGGATTGACACATCCAGCAGAGTATGTAATGGGAGCTGCTCCTATCTTACTTGCCTCATATTTTAAGAGCAAGTTTATAAGTGTAGAGTCTAGATCAAGCGCTCGAGAGAACATAAGTAATAAAAAAAATGTGTTGAAAATAAATAGTCTCAGATTGACTCTTATTTTAAACTGTAATATTCAGACAGTACAGTTCGACACCAATATATTCTATACATGTAGTAATATGTATAACCAATGCTTCAATCGCATATACCAGCAAATACACTTATAGACTTAAAAAGGTAGAAAAAATTTAGAGCAAATGGACTGTAATGGCATAGTATAATAGTAATAACAAAAACCAACGCGTTTCGTCTATAAAACCAGGCTTCCTCAGGGACACCTGTAATTACAGTTGGATATTTTGGGGCAATATGTTTATATTACACCATTGTGGTCCTTTTGTTGTCCCTTTTTTATCCTTTTATGTAAGTGTATTTACTGTAAAAATACATATGCTTTTAACTGTGTTATAGCAGCCAGAATGTAACTTGGAGTTGGCGCCAGGATAAGTGCAATTGTGGATAATCCCTACTCAATGTGATCCACAGTACCTGAAGGCAGAAATGCAAATGACTGAAATAAAACGTGTTTGGTCCTGTCCTCTCTATTATATCTGACTACAGAAAAGAGGCAACATTACAGGATTAGCAATAATTGAATGACCACACCTAGAATAGTTTGTCTGAACTTTTCCTTATTGCTGTTTAAGCGAAGTAAGTTTAGGGAATGTTCCTGCCATTGCCCAAACTGGCATCTACCAGGAAGACATGTTTAATAAGATGTCTATTAGATGTCTTATTATAGTAAGGAAGCAGGAAGCTGCAATGCCTGGGAAGGATGTAGAACTTCCTCTGCATTTACATCTACTTGATTTGCCCTACTTTTCCTTAGATTCTTTATATCTCATTTCTCATCAGGCTCAGATAAAATCTCTGAGAGCTGCACAATGAGAAGAGTGTGGTTGCACATAAAGATGGGTAATCTGGGGGCATGCGCTTAGAAACCCAAAAGCACAAAAAAAAATATATATATACTTTATATATATATATATATATATGCATAAAATATAAATTATGGGTCAAAACTTTCATTGGAAAGACACTACTCCATAGACTGCCCTAGTGGCCAAATCTGGTGATGCATGATTAAGTTTAATTTTGTCTCCTGTTCGTATAATCTGGGGGGATTTGTCCTCCCCATCCCCTACGCCCCTACCAGGGGCAAACTTTCAAAATGTCAAGGTACGCCATTTAAAAAAAATCATGTGTTTGTAAAGATATAAAAACATACATTAACAAATATGTCAGAAGCATAAAATAATTTGGACCTCTCCTGTGGGCTGGCCGCAAGCAGTGGCAGCCAATGGCCATTAGGTGGCGCGGCCGACATTTCAGTGCCACTACCCTAACCACTAACTCTAAACACTAACCCTAACCCTTAGTCCTAAACTCTAACCCTTAACCCTAGGATATTCACTGAAATATAGGCCGCACCACCTGGTGGCCAATGGCCAACACTGCGTGCGACCAGGCAAAAGGAAAGGTCCAATCATTTTTAAAATCAAATTGTAATTTTAGCAGATTTTACTGAGAGCTTTCACGATGGCTGTACTATTTTTTATCTATTCATGAGTCTCCCTGGATGATGAAGATACCCTTTTAGCATTTCATGCCTCCCCCTCAGAAGCAGACATTTACTACTAATCCTGCTTGCCCTACTGTCTTTACCTCCCATAGTTTTGTCAGTCATGATTAGTGGCATATCAGCCCATTTACATTAGCAGAGTCTGCTGATATTAAAGGGACTCTGTCACCCCAAACTCGTTATTCTAATATATTATGTTAGCCATTTTTCCTAAAGTGAACCATTCCTGTGATACTTCACATTGTTTGAGCTCCATAATAATATGCAAATACCAATTAGCTAGTTTAATATGCTAATTAGTATCACTGTGGTCAGAACAATATCCCCCAATCTTATCACATAGTTAGATCCCCTCCTTCACTCTTACCAAGCACTCTGAGACACAAGTTACCATATTAAGCCACACAAACAATACTGAATAACTCCAGAGTGATTTACTATAAAGGAAAAGATCTACTATGTTTAGGCAGTTTTTCTAGATCTTTAAGATGAAAATAACTGGACCTATCCTCTTATGGTAGCGCAGCACAAGGCAGCAACAGTGGCGGTGAGAATCCGTTAGATGGCGCTGCCGATATCATAGAGTCAAGGCTTAGGTAAACTGTTAGGGTTAGGGTTAAGGTGAGGGTTATTATAAGGGTTAGGCTAATAATATAAGCTTAGAACTTCTCTCACATATCAGCAGCGATGGAAAAAATCTGCAGCGCCATCTAGCAGTTGGAGGCCGTACTGCAGCGGCGGACCTGTCCCGACACCATAACAGGATAGATTCAAACAACTTGTTGGGTTTAGGATTTTCTCCATACCTGTTTTTATGCTCATGGCTCAAGTCTGGTAAAGGGGTACTTTTCCTAACTGGCATTAGTCCTTTCAATGTAAACCTGTTCAGGACAAAACATGAGCAATTCCCTTTTTCCACGTTTTCTAACGTAAGTTTTCAGAACTTCCAATGTATTCTTTATACAAGATTCCTTCTCTAAAGACTCTCTTTTAAATGCCTGAGAGAAATGTAAGAATTAATAACATTAAATGAATGTTATATATCAAACAAGGACGCAAAACAATTCTAGATGTGCTAATATATTTTATTTTCCTGTCTCTTTGCTGTTTTGTTTGTTTGCTTGTTTATTTCCGGAGACTGGAATCCCCTAATAACTGTACACAGCTGTGGATTATGTGTTCCGGTATTCAATGTGTGTGGGAAAATTGGGACAAAATCATATAAAATAAAGAATATAGATGATTTTAGGACAACGTAACTACATATAGTAACATTAGAAATAAATATTTAGGAGGTAGAGGTAACATTTTTGAATTACGTTACCCCCAGATCCCACTATCATCCCTGGTAAAGAGCAAAGTCAGCGGTTGAGAGGTAAACAGGTCCCCGGCGCAGCCCAGAGTCACATTACAAGTAATGCTATAATTAGATGTATGACTGGGGGGACTTGTTTACATGTTTGTATTCACCAGCTTAAGTGATGCTCTTTTTTGCATTTTTAGGTCATTTACTTGTGTTTTCTGATTGAATACTGTTTATACTATAGATGGGTTAATTATAGAGCTGGATCGGTTCATTACAATAGAAATCATTTTGAAAAAAAAATCAGCAATCATATTTTCTTCCTCCTATAACATGGTAAATATTGTGACGCTGTGGTCCATAAGCTCCATAGAGGAGGTTACCGGAATTTCAATAAAACATGACATAAATTGATAGAAAAGCAACACAGAAATGCCATTATGCCACAGTGTATAAGGGTACAGGTTATATCCCAGTATATAATAGAGCATTATAATTATTTGTTGTTGTTGATTTGTTTCCATGACATTATGGATTGCAGCACGCCAGGAACATGTCTCTGGTTGTGCTTATCAATACGGCTTTATTGGCAAAGATACTTATCAATACGGCTTTATTGCCAGTTCCTTCTCCAGCGGACCCTGTAACCTGCCCATCTTGGGTGACCACTCATGGTATAGCTTCATTGAAGTACACAAACCCTTTCTCCACAACAAGGTAGAAATCAAGAAGGGGGTTATAATTATTAGGAAGCATGCAGTAACCATTTGAATGTTGAACAAAGCCCACCAGTAATATTCAAGTGGTCCACAGAGACCACAGTAAAATATTAAGTGGTCTACGGAAAAAAAAGCAGCATGTACAAAAATATATATTAAGAAAAGCGTAAAAAAATGTTTTTATTGTGTATAGTGTCTCAATCAGGGCTGAGAAAGTTTCCAGGTATGCTATTCTGCACAGTGCTCAGAAATAAATACTCCTTGAACAATCTGTGCGGTAGTCTCTGTCATTGGAGACTTTACAATAATCTGTATGGTTAGAGGTTTTGTTCTAGCTGGCGTGTCTCTGATTGTGCAATGCCCTGCAGTTCACAAGTAGTACCAGAGGCAGTGCGATGGTCTGCAGGGCTCCTGCTTGTTTTCGAGACTACGGTTCTGAGAAATCTCAGAACTTGTTGTACTGGAAAACAGAATGAAGGGACCAAGAGAGGAGGTGGAGAAAGGAAGAGGGAGTGGGGGGTTTAAGGAGGCTCTTACAGTCCAGACACACAAGACACTGGAATACACAGGGGTGGTGTCCCCGCTGCTGTAATACAAACACGCACAAGAAGAGGAAGACGCACAATAGATCTGGACATATTCTCCTGCTGTGATGTAAAAAATAATCAGTTTATTCATAAAACAGTAAAGGAAGAGACAGCCCAAAACATACACAGCAGTGACATGATAAAGAAATAGCTGGGATACAACCAGGATTTATGTCTAGTGCCACACACAGACTCATAAGAAGGCATCTAAAATCAAAAAGGATTGACGGGCTTACAAACTAAGGCAATGAGAGACACACAAACTACAGTGAAACACAGATAGCGACATGTAAGGACATATAACAAGGCAAGAGACACACAAACTACAGTGAAACACAGATAGCGACATGCAAGCACATATAACAAGGCAAGAGACACACAAACTACAGTGAAACACAGATAGTGACATGCAAGCACATATAACAAGGCAAGAGACACACAAACTACAGTGAAACACAGATAGTGACATGCAAGCACATATAACAAGGCAAGAGACACACAAACTACAGTGAAACACAGATAGTGACATGCAAGCACATATAACAAGGCAAGAGACACACAAACTACAGTGAAACACAGATAGTGACATGCAAGCACATATAACAAGGCAAGAGACACACAAAATAGTGACAGACCAAAGGGGCAGTGCCAGTCACAAAGCCAATGACAGACACAAGACATTGACATGCACAAAAATACGCAGGCACGCACACATTCAGACAGACACAAGACACAGGCACACACTATGTCAGAGACAGACATAAAAAGACACAGAAGACACAGGCACACACATATTCAGAGACAGACACCAGGTGTTGATAGACACAAAAATACACCAGCAAACACAAATTCAGAGACAGACACAAGACATTGACAGATACAAAAAGACACAGGCACACACAAAATCAGAGACAGACACTAGGCATTAACAGATACAAAAAGACAGGCACACACAAATTCAGACAGACACACGACACAGGCACACACTAAGTCAGAGACAGACATAAAAAGACACAGGTACACACAAATTCAGAGACAGACACAGAAGGCACAGGCACACACAAATTCAGACAGACACTAGGCATTAACAGGCACAAAAAGACACAGGCACACACAAATTCAGAGACAGATACAAGGCATTGACAGGCATAACAAGACACAGGCACACACAAATTGAGACAGACACTAGGCATTAACAGACATAAAAAGACACAGGCACACACAAATTCAGAGACAGACACAAGGCATTAACAGACACGAAAAGACAAAGGCACACACAAAATCAGAGACAGATGCCTATGACCTCAGCCTGTGTCTTCTTATATATGTGTGTATATATACATATATATCTGAGGGGATATGCCTTGTTATGCCTGTCAATGCCTTGTAGCTGTCTCTGAATCTCTGAACACACACAAATTCAGATACAGCCCAAAGCAGTGACAGTCTCACAGATGCAATGACAGCAGACAATGACAGAAGTATTGACATCCAGACACACATTTACAAGTCACACAAATGCACCATGAGACACACAACCTTATATTAATGTGTGTATTTTAATGACACTGTGATTTACATCCAGTGATACTGATTTATTTGTAGATATCTGTACATCACAGCTGAGGCTACAAGATTACATCTGCATTCACAGACGACTGTTATTTCTCTCGATTTCTTTGTCCCTTCTGCAGCTCCTCCTCCCATTTAACTCACACCCTCTCCACACAGCCCCTTCTCTATTTCTCAATCTCATTTCCTTTTCTGAACGTCTGTCTCCCTCCCCCTGCAGCGCTGCCTGTGTGACCGGCACAAAATGGCCGCGACTCCCCTCACGTAAGATGGCTGCAGCCCCTCCTGCCCCTCTCATGGCTGCTTGTCTGAAGTAATTACACTGAGCTCACTATTATTGATTTGTACTCACGTAGCTAATTAACTTTTATAAACCACCCACTATCTAGTACTAAAGTAAAATGATTATATTTTACAAACGTATACCTGAATTTATTACCTTTACATATATGGTAATATTTACACATTATTTGATACACACACATTATGTGTGTGTATCTATCTATCTATCTATATATATATATACATATATATATATATATATATATATATATATATATATATATATATATATATATATATATATATATATATGTGTGTGTGTGTGTTTATAGGTACTGTGTGCTGTGTATATATATATATATATATCTATATATATATATATATATATATATATATATATATATACACATATATAGATATAGATATAGACAGAAAGAGACTTATACAGTATTTCAGTGGATATACATATAATTTTTGCTAATACCAGACTGGTAAACAAATAATATAGTCTGACAGCGCCCCCTACTGCTCAGTCTTTTTTTTAACAAATTACATCTATTATTACTCTTGATAAAAAGACCACCATTTTTCTATAAACAACATTATAGCATAATATACACTGTATACTGAAATGGAAAGACAGTCTAAAACAATATACAATTGGGCACAACTGACAAGCTTACGTTGGTTACTTGAGGCTGTATATACTATCACTTTATAATTGGCTAACTACGATTCGTCGTCACGTTGCGTAGTGCGTACGACTTAGCGATGAGCCTCGCTGTGCGAGGCGAGCCATTAAAACGCTGTGTTGCGTAGTGCGTACAACTTAGCGATGAGCGCCGCAGCCGCTCATCGCCCGGCTCGCCTCGCACAGCGGATGGAGAAAAGCAGGGGGCCTAGGACTGAATGTTATAATTTGTAAGACCGTCCGGATATACAATGCAGGCAGGAGCAAATTCATAAATGACTGCATGTATTGTAAACTCAAAAAGGTATAGATTTTTTTATTTGTTTAAGAAATGCTGCTAACATATATATTCATATTTATCATAAATTACCATTAATGGTGATATCTTTATATGCTACTTGCTGGCACTGCAGCTGTCTGTGCTGGCAAATTTACAACGGGATAGATCCAGGAATCGTACCTTTGCATGTTTTTTATATTTTATTTATTTACATTTGTATGTAGTGCTTTGTCACTATGTACACAGTGCTTATCACATATATAGTTGTGAGCATGCGGGTTGTTGCTAACGCTTGCGGGCTCGCGTAGCGAGACCGGCGCAACTGCGGCCGCTGGCAAGGAGCGCCAAAGGTGCTCCTTGCGCTGGTGGAGATGAACGCCATAGGCGCTCCTCCCTACGACCCCCTACAACTTTCGGACCGCAAAGCGAGGGGCCGCATTTGCGGAGGTGGAGGCTCCCACGTTTGCTGCAATGAGCCACAGGCTCATTGCAGGCCGCAAATGTGGACCCTCGGAAAGGCTCTACGGCGCCTCACATGCGGTTACAAACACCCACACAAGCGGCACTTTACCAAAATACATCTAACACGCAATCACTATATACGGACTTACACAAAAAAATACGAAACGCGGGACAAATAACGGAAAATTTACGGACTAAGCATAAAAAAATACAAGATGCGCGACTTGCAAAAAAAAACATTACGACCTCGCAAAAATACGACCTTAACGCCCGAATCACGCGCACCTGAAAACATTAAAAACACAATAAATACACACAAAAAATACATAAAACAATTACCCACAGCAAGGGGGGCAACCATTACCTCTGCAAGTGAAGTTACACCTCAATTTAACTCAAAATCTCAGAGTTTACACGAAAATCTCCTAAGCGAGAGATAAAAATGGCCGCCAAAGAAAACGAGGCTACAGGATCCTAAAGACGCAAAACACCACCAAGCACATACAGCTTTTTAAAAAAAAACGTACGAGCTACAAGATACACTTTTACCAAGGACGCTACAGCATACACAGCCGCGTACCACACACATTCCCCGCCATTTTACAACACTAACTTACACAATGTGGAAGTACACAGCTACCCTAACGGCTTTTCCTCGCGCACACAGCCTATTTACACTACACAATGCACACATTGCTGACACTTACACCTCAGCTCCACAAAAGTGCAAACCGACATTGTATGCTGCAGGAACATCAAAACAGATTGTCAGCTCTTCAACACAATGCTTCCTGCAAATATCACTTCCAAATAGGTAAAGTATATACATTTATTAATTATTTAATTAGCATACAAAAATACATATACACAAAAAAAAATACACTCTCACAATAAACACAAAAGCCATTCACTGCGCGACTCACAACGAGCGCCAACGCTGCTCATAGCACACAAAGCCTTGCAATAAGCGCAAAAAAAACACCACCGCCGACCAAACAATAACAGCAAAAGCGCCTATCAGAAAAAGTACAACAACCAACAGCCTCGCAATGAGCGCTGAAGGATCTCGGACCACCAACAAAATTCATGTCTCGACCAAACAGCATTACCTGCCTTACAATTTTATTGCCGTCATTTTTTGAGAGAGAGAGGTGTCGCTAGTATTATAATGTTTTACACAAAATATTCATAAAGGTCTTCTGAAACTGTCAACCCAAAGTGAGACTTTTCTATATTCATAGGGCCTCATTCTATTATCGGCCGTAGGAGATGCGGGGCAGCAAGGACCGGCCGCAGGCTATTCTGCTATTCTATTCACTTCCGGCCGGGGATTCCGGCAGGCTTGCGGCCGGCACCTTGTTATCCCTTGCGGCCGCAGGAAAGCCTTTGATCTTAAACGGCCGCAAGAGTTTCGGCCGCAAGAAAATCCTGGTTGCTATTCAATTGCTCCGGGAACCCTCTCTGCAAGGCTAAAACCGAGCCGCAGCTTACTTGCAGCAAAAAGGTCCCGCAGGCACACAAATAAGCACATAATAAAGCCATAATAAAGCCATTCTGCACTCTGAGGAGACTATAAAGTGATTGTAGGTGTTAGCAAAAATAGCACAACATTCCCCTACACTCAAATCCGTAAATACATTTTTTTTTAATTTATGTCACATATCCATGTAAAAAGTCCAGAGGGCTTTGAGCACCTCAGACCCGCCCACGCTGCGGACGGAAAATAAACAGTTAATGTAATCTTGGATTTGGGCTGATGTGCAAGCTTGAGAGGGGGTTACTGTTAATCCTCGTGTCCCCCATTATGATCCCTAGCATTTACAGAGCTTTACAGTGCCATCTTGAATTTATATTTATATTTGCATTTAAAGATTTCTGAGCTTACGGCCGGTTGCAAGATATACGGCCGTCCGTAAGGGGAGATCCTTGCGGCGCCGTCTATTTGAATTGCAAGGTAACGGAACCCCCGCAAGGAATCGCAGCTTTGCGGACGATTTACGGCCGACAATAGAATGAGGGCCATAGATTGCAGCATTGTGTAAATCTTTTTTATTTTTAATCATTAATCTTTGGGGGGGGTTTTCCCAGTCATAAGTCATAAAAAAAATTATACTTGTAAATTTAAACACACGTCATAAACTGCATTTAATAAAATCTGAATAAAAAATGTTGTTGTTGTAGTTCTTTTGTTTAATTGTGACCTTCCTCCAGTTTTTTCCTTTTTTTCTTTTCTCCGTTTGACTGTAGCTGTAGATTCAGTAAATCATATTAACTAGATGAACCTAAAACATATTAAATTAAACTGAACTAACTCTAACATTCAGCTGGGGGGGACACTTGAGTGAGTCATAGTTGATTTTGTTTGTTTCTTTTATCCCTAATGGGTATGAACTCCAGATTACAATTGTGTCAAAAAAGTTGTAATTGAATCAGCTTCTGCTTTCCACTCAGAGAGGTAATCAATTCATCCAGTTTCTAATATAATTTTGTAGTATTTGTCTTGTGATTGAGTATGGGGAGATTATCCATACATCTCCTTCTCTGACACCTCTTCTTCTCCTCAACCCCTGTCTGTTGGTGTACCCCAAGGATCTGTCCTAGGCCCCCTCCTCTTCTCCATCTACACTTCCTCACTTGGTACACTCTTCATTATCATCTCTATGCAGATGACACCCAAATCTACCTCTCCTCACCAGGTCTATCCCCCTCTCTTTTAACACACATCTCCAACTGCCTCTCTAGTATATCCTCTTGGATGTCCACCCACCATCTCAAACTCAACATGTCTAAAACTCCTAATCTTCCCTCCCTCTTTCATCCCTCACATACAATCACTAACTAAATCTTGTCTTCTCCATCTAAAAAACATCTCCAGAATTCGTCACTATCTTACACAAGACACAACTAAAATCCTTATACACTCTCTCATCATCTCTCGACTAGACTACTGCAACTCGCTTCTTGTTGGCCTACCCACCACCGACTTTCTCCACTTCAATCCATTATGAATGCCTCTGCTAGACTCATCTTCCGTACACTGTTCAGTGTCGGCATCACCTCTCTGTCAATCACTCCACTGGCTTCCCTTAGCCTCAAGAATAAAATTTCAAATCATGACCCTGACTTACAAAGCCCTCAACAATAACGCTCCCCCATACATCTCTGCTCTCATCTCCACATACTCCCCCACCCGCCCTCTTCGTTCTGCTAATGACCTTCTTCTTTTTCTCGAGCTGCCCCTAGTCTCCGGAACTCCTTGCCTCGCTCCACCAGATTATCCTCTTGCCTCAAAACATTTAAAACCTCACTTAAAACGCATCTCTTTAAAGAAGCGTATCACCTTCCACCCTAACACACTTATCACCTCTCTCTCCCTCTTTTACCACTCACTATACCTTAGATTGTAAGTCTGTGAGTTTCTATCCTAAGTACTTTGGGAATTCACCATGGACATTGGATTCCTAGCTCAAAGACAGGGCCGTCCTTCCTCTGCCATATGTTAATCTGTATTTATCTTTGTCTGAACTTAATGTATGTACAGCGCTACAGAATATGTTGGCGCGTTATAAATAAACTATAATAATAATCCCATATTTCTGTAAATATTGGATATGACATGAGTCATTTTTTCATTAATCATTATGAAATTTAGTTTATGTATTATTTCTTGGAGGTGAAGTTTTGGCTTCATCCATTTTTTTGCAATGTGGCTTTTCGTGGCCATAAGCAGGAATTGTAGCCATTTATTATATTGAATGGTGTATTGTTGTCTTCAAAATGGTAGATGCCAATTCCATGGCTTTGGTCCAAATGTTCTGAACTATCAGGCATTCCCACAAAGTGTGTAGAAATGTACCTGTAGTTTGACATAGTCTATAGCAACTTGAAGATGTTTGTTTGTTAATTTTATGTACCGTATATACTCAAGTATAAGCCGAGTTTTTCAGCCCTTTTTTTAAGGCAAAAAAGGGCCCCCTCGGCTAATACTCTAGTCACTCTCCCCCCCGTGTCTCTCTAACCCCCTCCCCGTGTCTCTCTAACCCCCCCCTTGTGTCTCTCTAACCCCCCCGTGTCTGCAGTTAATGTTGTTAAATTGGCTGCGATTGTGTATGTGTTAGGCGGGTGTGGAGCATTTAGCGTGCTTCCTAATAGTGTACTTAGTAGGTCGTACGGGTCTGTGTAAAAGTCGTAGGTGCTTGGTGGTGTTTTGCGTGCTTAGGGGTAGTGTAGCCTCGTTTTCGTTTTTTTCGGTGGACTTAGGGGATTTTCGAGTGGCGCAAATCTTAAATTCTATCGAAATTGGCTTGTAACCTCATTCCCAGACGTCCAGGCTGTCCCCCCTTGCTGTGTGTGTATTTAGTTTTTTATTTTATTTTGTATTTAGTGTGTTTTTTATGGTTTCATGCTGTGCGTGTTGCAGACGTTAATTTTAAGTTTTTGCGGCTCATATTTTTTTTTCTCTCAGTGGCAGTTTTACGTTGTAGGTGTTACGGGCCGTAATTTTTAGAGCCAATTTTTTTCAAAGTGCTACGGGTCTCGTACTTTGAATTGTGTTTTTGAGTTGTGTGTTGATGTGTAGTCCCGCGGGTTGTAGGTATGATGCGCAAGGCGTGCAGGGTTGTAGGGATGAGCGCCTATAGCGCTCATCTCTGCCAGTGCGGTGAGCGCCTTTGGCGCTCCCTGCCTAAGTCCTACGGGGTTGTAGGGATGAGCGCCTTTGTCGCTCCTTGCCTGGTCGCAACTGCGGCCCTCGCTTCACTATGGCCGCAGTTGCTGCTGACAACTATATATGTGATAATCTTAAAGAGACACAGTAAAGGTACCCAGTTTTAGAAATAAAACCTTACCTAAAAGTGAAGTTGTCTCAATCTCAATTTGTACCTTGCAAATGGATCAGTACGTACTCTAGTCACATTGACCCTATGGATTAAGGCTATCTTAATCGCCACAAAGACATTCCCCTAAAGGACTATAACACTTTGTAAAGGGTATAAGACCCAAAATGTGAATTTTAACTGGTTATATTCTCAAATGTTTCCCCAAGCCCCTGGTTATAGGCCCTGGTCCCCCAAGAACTATATCCGCAGGGTTACTCAAGCCCAAAGTAATATCACTTTAAAGACGACCAGTAGCCACTATTCGTAGTCAGCCATGATACCCAGTTCGATCCCATGTTGTGGGTACGTTTCGTGGTGAGTTCAAACTTGGGGTAAAAAGGGCTGCATAGACTTCTATGGGAGATTCACAGAGCATCAAGTATAGTAAAAAAACAATTCAAACACTTTGTTTCAATAGACAAATGTCAAGTGCTTTGCAAGTGATATCCCATTGATTCACTGTCTTTCCCTCACCCTACCCTCTGCTAGGTTCCCCGACTAGAGGGAATCCTTCTCCACGGGACCCCAGATCCATGGTCCCTCACTGCTATCACCCAGACACTCTGTCTCTAGTGTTCACAATAACCTAGCAATCCCCTGGGCTGCCTAGACACAGACAGGAGGTATCTTACAGTTGGGGCTGTAGACTCCTCTGCACCAAGACATTTAAGCTGGAGCTATGCCCCCGGGGGAAGTTCTTAGCCCATGTGGGGCAATTAAAAGTACCAAAAGGTGTTAAATTGTATTTGTTCATGAAAAATAACCCATCACTCCACCACTACTCTTCTGTCCCTGAACTCATATAACTTGCCCTCCCACCTACCCTGTCCACACCCACCCACATATGATTTGTTTACATTTATATTGCAGGTTTAACACCATCACCTACATTTTACACACTATTTAACCCTCTACTCTCGCTCTTGTTTCTTCCTATTAAATATTTTACCTTTTGTTTCATTTATTCCTTTAGGTTGTAAGGTTGCAAGTTTTCAAACTTATAAGATTCTTAAAAAAACACCATCCAAGTAAGATTTTAAACTCAAAGACAGTGCCCTCTACTTTCTGCAATGTGTTTAATATTATATTTATTTTTCTTTGTATATAACCCCTGTACAGTGCTACAAAATATGTTGTTTCTTTACAAAAAGCTGTAATAATAACGGTTGTATAGGGAAAAAATAGTATAAAAATGTGAACCATGCTATAAAAAATATGCTCTGTTTGGCAAACAGGAATAGCATGAGATTCTCCGGAGGAAAGTGGTCACTGTGCTACAAAGAACTCAGTCTCAGTACTTCACATACTCGAACATGCCAGACAAAATGCTAGCCAAAAAGCTTAGGGCAAACTCATTCATACCCAAATTAAAGGTGAAGAATGACCATCTATAGGCCGAATGATATCACAGAGGAATTTGAAAAATGTAATGCGGATTTATATTCAGTGCCTTCTAGTTCGGGCTCGATTGATCATGTAAATCAATTTGATAACCTTTTGTCCTCGAAAACTTGATATGGAGCAATCCGATTTGACTTTTGTGCAAATAACTTTGTAAGTAAACTGAATTTTTCTATATAACACATGTTTTCATACACTACTAATTCTCCTCTATCAGTTGCATTTATAACCCAGCACACTTGCATATATGCAAGTTTGGTCTGAGCGGCAGATTAGTGAAGGGTATTTTAACACTATATTCAGCTCCAACAGCATGCTTTGCATTCCAGGGGTTCAAATCCCGACCTTTCAAAATAGCAAGAGGAACTCGCCAGGGATGTCCCCTGTCCCCTTTCCTTTTTGCGCTATGTATTGAACCCCTGGCTATTGCTATTAGAGAAAACCCGGACATAAAGGAAATCCAGGTGGTAGAAACAGAACAAAAATTGAGCCTATTTGCAGATTATGTCATGCCTATGGTTATCGAACCATTGACCAGTCTTCCTAACCTATTTCATGCTCTTGAAATATTCTTCTTGGCGGCATTTCTGGTTTTAGAATTAATCTGAGCAAAAGTGAAGAGCTGAATGCTTCTTTACCAAAACAATTGGAATTTCAGTTATCAGGGAACTTTTCCTTTAAATGGGTCCATCACCACCTTAAATACTTAGGAGTTTTCATCCTTAGACAATCTGGCCTAACGTATTCAGCAAATTTTAAAAAGCTACTAAATGATATCAACACGTGGTCCTCCTATAAAATCTTGTGGCTTGGAAGAATACATGCCATAAAAATGAATTTACTACCTAGGGTGCTGTATCTCTACAGTACTATCCCAACAGTGGTCCACACTAAGGACATTTTGGTTCTTCAGAGGGCAATCTCTCGCTTTATCTGGGATCGCAAAAAGCAGAAGATTAGTAAGTCGGCCATGATGGCATCCAAACACAAGGGAGGGCTCGCCTTTCAGAATTTACTAAAGTACTGTAAAGCTACCAGATTAGCCCAAATAAACAAATGGTTCAGTAAAGAGCAGTTGCCAGTGTGGGTGGAGATTGAAAAAAGTATACTTAGGGAACGGGACCTTTGCATTAGCCAGGTGTTATGGCTCAGCCTACACAATAAGTTAAGCAACTCCTCCCTTTCCAGTTGTGTAGTTCAATCATTGGCCGTCTTGACACTTGTAGAATCAGGCTCATGGACCCCTCCCCATGGTTATATCAGAAGTCTACACCAATTAATAGACTTTCCCAATGTAAATGGTGGATAGAAAATAATTTAACTATAGCTGCTGAAATTTTAAGGGAAAATTGGCATTGGTCCCCCACAACATTTAGAGACCAACATCGTCTACCTTTAAAGGAATGGCTCAACCTATCTCATGTGCATGTTAATGTTACCAAAGTACTCAAACTTAATGCCTCAGCTAGGACCACTCCCTTTGAAAAATGCTGTATAGATAACCCTAATGGAAAAAGCAATATATCCACCATATACAATTTTTCATTATACCAGACCACACCGTCTAAACTTCACCACCAGCATTCCTGGGAATCAGAACTTGCCACCACCTTAACAGATGCGCAAAGGAACAAAATTATAAGCAGGCTACAGGCTCCTCCCTAAACACAATCCTGAGAGAAAATGCGCCCAAGAGCATCATGAGGAGGTACTTGACACCTGCCAGAATGAAACTTTCCAATCCCTCCTTATATGGCAATTGCTTCAGAAGTTGTAGCGACTTAGGCACCCTTAAACATGTCCTCTGTGACAGCCCTAAGATTGCCCATATATGCCTGGAGACCTATCATAGTTTGGAGAGATTGTGGGGTCGCAAGAGTCCCCAAAAAACAGAAGAAGCTCTATTGGGTCTTCACATACAGGGTCTTTGTAAAGAGACTCAACTTCTGTCATTCCAATTGTTTTTGGCAGATAGGATTACATTAGCCAAATCCTGTAAGTCGGCAATCCCTACATATGGTGACATTTTGACAAATCTTATATTTATTTTTGTTAAAAAATTATATATTACTCGAGCATTATTTCAGTGTAATTCAAGATGGAAATAACTAAAAAGAAACAAACAAGGTTAAAAGGTTGTGTCTATGCCGTTTGTCTTGTGTTATTGTATTAACCTTGGTTCCTCAATAAAAATTATTTAAAAGAAAAAAAAATGCTATGTTTGGGACACTATGTTTTTTATTTAGAGGGAAGACTTTTTTTTTTTTCAGTCTTACGAATAATTTCAGCAACTTGGCCAAGGAACTTACTCTCGGAATCTGGAGAAGCTGTCCTGTATGTGGGGGGTTACCGAACAGAGGCAACTTGTGGGTAGGATCGGACCTTTTCAAGCCCAATGAAAAGTGAGGGTTGTGATAAAGGTTACTTGTAATCACAATTGTAGGAAGGGAGGGTCGCGGGGGGGCGGACTTCCTTGGGGGCAGCATGAGCTCCGTCGAGAACGCAGGTCAGTAGCTGTTGATGCCGTCCTGCATGCGTGAGTGCGTGCGTGTCTGTGTGTGTGCTTGTCTGTGTTAGTGCGTGTGTCTGTGTCAGTGTGTGTAAGTCTGTGAGTGTGTATAATTGTGTGAGTGTGTCTGTGGGAGTGAGGGTGTGTAAGTTTGTGAGTGAGTGTGTGTCTGTGAGAAAGTGTGTCTGTGTGTGTTAGTGCGTGTCTGTGTCAGCCTCTGTGTGTGTGAGTGTGTCTATGAGTGAGTCTGTGTGAGTGTGTCTGTGAGTGAATGTGTGAGTGTGTGTAAGTCTGTAAATGAGTGTCTGTGTGTAAGTCTGTGAGTGTGTGTCTATGAGTGTGTCTGTGTGCGTCTGTGAGTGAATGAGTGTGAGTGAGTGTCTGTGTGAGTGTGTGTGTCTGGGTGTTTGTGAGTATGTGTCTTGGAGTAAGAGTGAGTGCTTTTGCCGCCCGGGGCTGCCCCTAAGTTTAATGGGAGGGGGGCCCCTAAAACTCTGTGGTAGCCCTAGGCGACAAAAGCTCTAGCTACGCCACTGCTTGTAATTGTTTCTTTAGTAACAAGTTATTAACAAAAATATAAGGATCTTTCTTGTTGGGTGGCCGCCGGGACATTCCCGACACAGTAGGGTTGCGAGCAACGCGCCACCATTCCGCTGCACCGTTCTGTGTACTCCAATTCACGCTGACGGCGCACATGCTGCTGCTACTCTCACGGTCACATTTCTGACAGAAATTTGAACAGAGTAGCAGAGGAACAGCAGAAGTAATATAATAAAGTTATATATCAAATTAAACATCGGAAAACCACCATAAAAATACAATCAAAAAGCAATAATACTTTAATATATAATCACATACATAGTTGTTGGTTCAAGGACGTTGGTCATGTTGCGGCATAGCCGCAACTGCGAACCTTGAAAAGAGAGGCCTGCAGTTGAGGCACGCGACTGAGAGGCCCATGGGACTTAGGCTGCAATGAGCACCAAAGGCGCTCATCACATGGCCCATGGGACTTCGGCTGAAATTAGAGTGCCGAAGGCGGGACTTTGGCCGCAATGAGCATGAAAACGGGGCCCGAAAGCCTATAAAAACCATTACCAAGGCAGTAAGTCTTACATGAAGCCAGTAACACCCTTGACCACGCGAGGCACGCAGTAGCTTATCGTGAGGCACGCAAAACATAGTAAATGTCTGCCATTTTGTAGAAAAACACACAAAGTGGTGAAAAATCAGTAAACAAAAGTTACACACTCTTATAATATTGATGTATAGGTTTCAATAAAAAATATTCCAAAGTTATGAAAATATGGTTTCGGAGTTGTTGAAAGATATAACTATACAAGTTGCATGTCATATGAATAAACACATTAACTACTAAATCAATTTATTGAGTTTTTCATACATATGGAATATGACATGCAAACTTTAAAAAGCTAAAAAAAAACATGTAAGAGGGAGAGAGACTCGCATTGGGTGGCAAACAGCATTTCCAGCCTTACTATTTTACTCCCCTCATTTTTGACGGGCAAGTTCTTAGTCATATATATAGTTGTGGTTCAACAAGCCATTTGTCATGTTTGCGGTGTTGGTCACGCAATGTTAAATATTGCAGGGCTGCAATGAGCACCAAAGGCTCTCATTGCAGGCCTCACGATGAGCGCCGCAAAACTTTTAGGCTGCAAAGAGCGCCAAAGGCCGTAAGACTTAGGACCAAAGCCCGTAGATGCAACTGCGGGCCTCGCAAACCAAGGCACTCAGTTACAGGGCTGTACTAAATTAATAATTTAACTGCCGAACCACGGAACTGGAAAGACTAGCAAAAAAAAAAATATGCCTCAAATTAACTTACACACAGCACATGGGAGAGGCAAGGAGCCTGTGAGTGAGGTTGCAAGTTAATTTGAGGCATATTTGGCTTTTTTTCACGATCGAAAATTGCCTAAGTGAGATAATAAATGACGGCTGAAACAATGTAACAGGATGAAAACGAGGCTGAAGGCAGTAAGAAAACAGCCATAACCCAGTAACACTTAACCCAAGTCCGTACCACTCATCGCGAGGACCCTAATCTGCCCTGGGGGGGGAAGAGGCACGCAAAAAGAGCTGAAGGCGCTCATTGCCAGCCTCACGATGAGCACCGAAGCCACTCATCCCTCCGATGAGTGGCTTCGGTGCTCATCGTGTGGCTCGCAATGAGCGCCTTCAGCTCTTTTTGCGTGCCTCTAAACCCTCCCCAGGGTAGTTTAGGGTCCTCGCGATAAGTGGTACTGACTTGGGTTAAGTGTTATTGGGTTATGGCTCGCCTTGAGCTCCAAGGGTGATCATTGCAAAACACGAAAGTTGTGGGTTGCCAAGGCCTGCAATGAGTGTGGGTGAATCAGAAAGGTTGACTTACAACTCAAAATGGAAAACTTAAATGATAATTCCAGTAGGAAAATGTATTTTTTATAACATGGAATTGATAAAGTGCTGGTTATTACTTATAGTTCTAAACTGTACCATATTTGTGTCGCTTTAATGACCAACAAGTGCAGAAAGAGACTAGGCATGCTCAGCGTGCACTGAAGACAATGGACACAGTATAAAATATATGAACCTTTTTTGTGGATGGATCAGAGAGGCTGACTGACAGCTCAAAATGGCAAACCTCAATTTTATCATAAATTAAGTCATTTTAGATAAATGTAAGATCCTACCATCATAAAGAGAATGAGTAATCAGGCCACACTTGCTACTAAAATCAGGCAGATGCTAAAAATAAGATTTTACTCAAGTTAGCCAAATAGAAGTTCCATATTTTACCTCAGAATATAATGCATTGAAGTATCCTATAATAGTGCACCAATTCCAAGCTACATTCTATATTTTCAGAAATTAATAACATAAATTATTCTAATGATGAATTGCACATTGTGATCGAAGATCCGATGGAAATATACACTTTGTTATTTATGTAGCATGATAAAACATTAACAATCTCGTTGTTTTATTTAGCGCTTTCGCAATAAAGTTTATATAAAAAAAAAAACGCGGGTAGATTTATGCGCATGCGCGACCGGAATGCATTGCGCTCAGCGCTATATAAAGCCACTTCCCTCGTAGCTCGGCCATTTCATTCGAGCAGCGTCATCTTCTTCAGGTAATCTTTTAACCACAGCCATCCTCTGCGTGGATGCATCATGGAACTTTAGTTACCTGCTAGGATTCATTTATGCGATGTCCTTTACTTGTTTTATAAAATATTAATCTGCATTTTTGTTCTTCTTATGCAATGTTGTGGGTTTTATATTTCAATGGCTGACCCTCGTGGGTCACTATGCATATTGGCCGTCATTGATCCTAAAGGGACATCCTGTCTTATGATCTAGGAAGTAGTTAAGTTGGTTTGCTGCCTTAAATCCTATTTTTTTTTTTTTATGCCAAATTCTTGCAATACATTTAGGGAGACTTAAACTCTTATAAATTACTTACAACCTGGTGCCAATGATGAGACTTACACAGACCTGTTCTGAATTATGTGAGGACAGCTAATGTCTCTGAGCTATAGGACTAATTCAAACAACTAAAAACCAAAAAAGCCTGTCTTTTGGCCTGTAATCTGTTAACTTTAATCTTAGGCCGTTCCATTAAAGTCAAAAAATTGATCAAATACTTTTTTTTTTTTTCTTTCTCTCCTGTTATAGATCATCATGGCAGTGGAAGTCCTGTATACTGGTAAGTTGAATACCTTGGTGCACATGAGCTGTTCTGTTTTGGGTTGCTTCTACAATATAGTAGATATGCTACAGCCATGTGACTGGAGTTTGGTTTTAATAAGCTTAGGCCATATATATATATTATATTCCACTCCATGTGCTACAAAGATGATACTCTTGAACTCTCTCTTTCTGAGTTAATAATGGAGATAACTTTACCCTCCCTGAGTGGCACTGTATATAAGAATTCTCCCCCAAAAAATATAAAATGGGGCATTCCCTGCAGTATGTGCCTAACTGCTTTCCATCAGTAGCACATACCAATGCTCTCTAATACAGCTGAGCTATGAGGATTTAATCTCCATTAAAGTATGCCATACTGATCTGATTCATCCTTGAAAATTTTGATTATCTGGCATGTTAGATGGGCAGCAATAACATGGCATGATTCAAAATATAATGAAAGTACAGGGCCAAGTATAGAGTGATTATACATTATTATTTTCTTCCTTTAAAAGAACATGGCTGTCAAGTGACCCTACTTGAGGAACTTTAATTTATTGCCAATCCAAGAATAAGTGTTTGGTGTTCAGGTCCTTAGTTGTGACTCTTGCTGCACCTACTTCCTGGTAGACATGAATACATAAAATAGGACCTGATCCGTGTATTGGCATGTACTGCACATTGAATTGGTTCAGGAAAGCTTAACATTTTTATTTTTGTTCTCAGGGATTTTGTGCTGCAGTCCAGAAGATGGCGGTAGTAGACCTGTCATACAGGTGAGGTCTAAACTATCACTGACTGTATTGAAACCCCCCCCCCTATAGTTTTGTCTCTAAACTATAAATATATTTAATTGAGACATAGGCACTACTGTGCCTCTAAAACTAATCTAATACATGACACTGTAATGACAGCAAGGCTGTGCCCAGTCTATGATGAATTAAATAGACAAGCATATATCTGATTTCATTGATGCAGCTTTATTTCTGAGTAAATGGGCATCATCACTGGATGTAATCCAGCTCCGTTATTAATCTGAAAATAACTGGCCTTTCTCCCACACAGGTTCGCTACTCTGACTTCAACATCATTAAACTGGTATGTTAGACTATATGTATAATTTATTACTGTGATGAAACAATGTAGTTAGTTGAAACTTGCAAATCTCCCTTGCCTTATGTGTTATAGTAATTGTTATAAAGTCCAGTTTTGTGTGCAAATGTATCCCTGACTAGACCATTTATGAAGACTGTACTTTGGTAACTAGTTACTAAAACCACTTGGCAGTTAAACAGATGCCTAATCCATGATGAATTTATACAGACAAGCATATGTCTGATTCCATTGATGCCAGCTTTAATTCTGAGACACCGGCTGCACTGTAGCAAGAAATAACATTTTGGAAATACAAGCACTCATTATTTTTGTTCAACTTGCAGGGTCTGTTCCTTCTGGGTACCTGAGCTACAGTGGATCCAACAGGTGTGTAACTTGCAGTTGTATCCGCAGGAGGTTATGCGTGCCTTATACCTGCTGCCACATCTCATGGCTAGTTTTTTTATATAATCTGCTCCACATGATGACTTGATGAAGTCTCGTTCGTCTGAAACTCTTTGATGAACACTCATAGCATGGTGGAGTTCTGATGGAGTAGCAAAGCTCTTTCAGTTTAGTATGTAATGGAGTATACAGACATGTGATGTGACCTGTGATCCCTTCCACAGATCAACAAGCAGACGATGCTACCAAGAAAACTATTAAAGGTAGGTTTTGATGACCTGTAGTGGAAGGGTTCCAACATTTTGGGAGGTGGAACATTGTGTATTGGGCTAACTGGAATTCATCAGTCTGAAAGGATTATTGGGTTTAACCCATTAATGCCATTAGACTATTGTTGTTCAGATATTGTCACCAAAGCCCTGACGAGTCTATTGGTGCTTGATAGGACTGACTTCATATAGGTATGTCCACTTATGTCTTTATTTTTTCTCTCCCTATTTTTAGATGCAGAATCTAATCAACCTCTGCCCTGGAACTGCCATCCATAGACCAGGTATGGATTGGTGGCACCTTACAGCTAGTTTTCTGGGCCTCAATGATGAAACCTTCACATGTCCGACCCACTGAGTAGTATCAGAGCCTGTAAAGGTGAACCCACTGGTTCTCTTAGTGGGAAGAGAAGGATGCTTTGTTCCAGCTGGAACTGTCTGAGGGCATATCTAATACTAGATTCATTATTAGTTTCTAAACTGCTGAATAATTGGATATAATCTTGCTTAACTGAAATAATAAATGTTCTGAGTAGTGAAATACTAGAATACTAACCTGTAAATGTTTCTCCTTTTCAGATTGAGGGAAAGCTGTGCTTGATAAGCTCAACAGGTATGTATGTTCCAGACTAACATGAGATTCCTTAGTGTAGCTGTGTATTGTGGCTAAGGTTCTTATGAAATATATATATATATATATATATATATATATATATATATATATATATATATATATACTCATGAGAAATATTGCCCAGGATCTTGTAACCAGTGATTATCGTTATTACCGCCCCAGTCTGATAATACATGACTGAGTGGTATGTTCTGAGGTTCCTTTATTAGTATAACATGTCCTCTGTCAATAATACTCAAATGTAACCTGAGATCTCTTCCTTACAGGCTTAAAATGAATGGCAGTCTGCTGATCTAATACAGGTGAGTTATTTGGCAGAACACCCATGGGGATAGATGGGACTATTGTAATGATGAGTCAAACTAGCTCACTTTGACATGATAATGAAACGGTTTGAACTTCTGAACAGCCAACAAACCTTTGTCTTGCAACTTCTACTTTTGGGAATGGCAAGTAACATGTCTCCTCTCTCCATAGAGCCCCATCGCTCACTGTCTGCGTAATGAAGGAATCTGCATCATAAACAGGTAGGTTATAACCAATGAGGAAGCTCACCTTGCTCTTGCTTATACAGTGTTCAGGTTGGTGCTATAGGTACGATGTGCCTTAGTTTCCACTTGGCTATATCTTGCCTGGAGGTCTATATAATATGACAATGGCATTCAGGTCTCACTGACATGATGATTTATCTCATGGAATCTCGTTCGTCTGAATAATTCTGATGAGAAGTTTTAAAAACTGACAAGTCAGTAAGAAGGCCATAACATTAGGTCTTTGTGTAGTATATCAATGGCCGTATTCTAACAAACCTCTTAATCTTGCAGATACATTGGAGGAAAATGTTGGCTGATAAGGTAAGATGCCTTGTGATATGGGGAGGGTCTAGAATGAAGCTAATCAAGCTTTCTTTTTTGGAAACCAATATAAAAACTAAAATACCACAGTACAAAATAACTGCATCTGTAGAGTAATTGGTATGTAATGCATGACCAGTTAAGCCTCAACTACACATGCCCCCCACCTAGAAACTACTGCTGCATAATGAGCTTCAGTGGAGTCCTGCATGAAGCCTGTCTTGGTGACATATTGCAGATAAAAGGAATATGCTGATGTGACCTTACACTAAACTAGTCTGGGGATCTCCAGTGATGACTCATCCACTATACCCTGAGCTGACACTTGTTGGCCATGACAAGGATTGTCGCTATTCTGACGAGATCTCCTTCATCTCAATATCACTGTCGGGCTGCGCTGTTTCACAACCTGATTTTATTTGTTTATTTCTCCCACAGCTTATCTGGAGCCTCACACGGTGAGTTTGCATTTAGAGAACTATTACTAATATAATAAATTAACCCTTGATATTAGGACAGTCTTAACTTTGCAGAGCAAGCTGTGATGATTCGTTTACCGCCCCAGTCTGATGTCCATGACTGAGTGGTAGATTCTGAGCCTGTTCATAACTTCCCAATCTACAGCCTTTAGGCCAGCCTGGCTCTACTCACATTCATGTCTTGCTTTAGTTGATATTTGCCAAATTGTTAGTCATTACTTATCTCTCATTACAGCTGCTGCCGCACGCCTGTCTGATGTCCTCATTAACCCTAATCATACTGGGGCACAAACCCTGACGTGCAGACTGTTCCTGGAATGGAAGAAGCCCTGCTCAAGCTTGCATATAACTGAATGAGTTGGTGTTTAGGAGTTGTGGACAAACATGTCTGAAGAACCTTGTTAGTGAAAACAAAAATAAAAAATGTAATTAAACTTGCTGTGTCTTCTGATTCATTTGGGTTTGTCCTTGCACAAGCTCAGCAGATTCCAGTGCTAAAGTGATAGGGACTGTTACAAACATGGCCTTCGTGGTAAGATGTTCTGCTGCTTGTCCATAACTACAGTATTTTGTAGTATTGTGGCTTGTATTTAGTTGCAGAATAACTGCACATTGTACAGTGTGGCTCAATGAAACATGGTGTTGTATGAGGCCTGCTGTAGCCAGACACTCCCAAGGAGAGCAATGGGAGACACAGCAATGCCATGTTCTGGCAAGTGATCAAGGTGCTTGTACCGCACTGCCAGGAGCAAATGGGACATGACGTCAAATTCCAAAGAAAACAACCACACCATGCTCCAGCCATTCAGTTCTACACTTGCCACCTTTTCTTGAAATAACATACTTTGTCCAAAGTACAATTAAAGTGTCCACAGTAGTCTAGAGACACTCCCTACATCACAAGCATGTACGTAGAGGCAGGAGCATATAGGTATTTTCAGTAACCTTTTTATGGAAGGTTGACAACTGGTCTGTAGCATGAGTGGGAGGGATATTCTTCTGATCCTAGCTACTATGAAACTAGAATTGGAATACATGGATTCTGCAAGCAAAGGGAAAAATATTTGCTAAACCACATGTTTTTGCCATAACGGGCTCATTTTCAACAGTGTAAAAGTTGCACATATCACATCACTCAAAATGGTCCTTTTTTACGGGTTGTTAATGTATAATGCGCCAACATATTCCCTAGCGATGTACATAAGTTCAAGACAAACTAATTAAACCTAGCAAAGCCAGGAGTACCCTGTGTGAGCCTCTAATCCAGTGTCCCTGGTGCTTTCCCCAAGGCACCCTGCAGGATCGAAGCGTGCTGCTACCGTATGTACATGTATTACTACAGAGGACGTGCTGTACACGTGTTATCCCATGTGAAAGTCTTCCAGAAATGGTCCTTGCATTGATTTATGGATAGAGGATGACCAAGACTTGTTCACACAAAGTGTACTGTAACAAAGATTTGGTACAATAACACTTGTACATATCCAGTGTTAATATACAGAACTTGCATTATATGGGTAGCCCCCCCACTCGTATGCAGAAGAAAAGATGGACAATGGTAAAAGGACAAGACAATGGACCAAAAGGAACTAACAAGTACGAACAGGGAAGATATTCTATCAAATATATTGCCATTTAATAAGAGTTGGGAATTTGTGCAGTTGGTGTAATGATTCAATACCAATGTGCTGCTGTAAGTAAATAGTGTCATAATGTGACCGTTTCTGTGAATAAATGAGTATAGTGGCTTCCAATATTAATGCTACCATGTCTAATTCTACTGATGTCCAACATTATAGTAAATTAGTTGTGTGCACCCAATACCAATAAGCCGTCTCCACCTGCATATCGACAAGACGGATATCCTACACAACAGACTAATCTCTTAAGAATCTCAGGATATGTGACAAGTGGTGTACAACATAACAGTAATATATTAGATATGTCCAAGAAAGTGGTGATCAATTTTTATTGATTAATAGCTTTTGGTGAAATGCAGCGATAATGATCTTAATGTGTAATTATATGAGAAGTGGAACCAAACCTGCTATATAACATACTATTATGGTATGCAAAGGACAAAATATGATTATGACAAATAAAATGCTAAATATGACATTCTTTAACAATTATATGGAATGCTAAACCTTATTGAGAGTAACTGTACAGATTGCAAAGAATAATTATAAAATAAATGAGACATCCCGTGCTACGTGTCTCCATGTCTGGATCACTTCAGTGTCTCATGTCCAACAAAATCACAACTGGAGGGACATGTTATCATCATTTCCATGTTTAGATCGTTCAGGAATTGGTTTTCTGAGATCAGTTGGATTATTAGAAGTAAATAGATTAGTATTAAGTAAAAAATAAAGTGTTATGTTTACTAATCAGGCACCTATAGAGGGTGTTGTAATGTTACTATATAGGGAAGACATGACTTGGCATACATTAACATCTTAGAGATGGCAGACACTATACTAATACAGTATCATTTATATTTTCATTTAGCACTTAGGTGCCGCTGGGTCCAGCAGGAGCATCCACCTGCTTTCAGCCCTAAGGAGGGCCTCTTCCAAGATTCCATCTCTGATCCCAAGTGTTTTCTGGAAGACCCCACAATTTAAGTCTTCATTAGAATAATGATAAGTCAAGAAATGCTTGGGTACAGTCATAAGAGTCTTTCCTTTGGCAGTATCTTCCTTGCCGTTTCTGATCTTGCGTTGGTGTTCTCCCAATCTACATTGGTGCTCCCGGCTAGTGATGCCAAAGTATTTGTCACATGGGCACTAGAATACACTAAAGTTCTGCCATTACATTTCTACACCTTCCTTATGGACACAATTTACAGTGGTCACTTATGGCTACCTGTAGCAGTTTGTTTAGATGTTTACATTTTTCTTGAAAAATGACTTCTATACATAGTGTCCCTAATGGTAAGTGACCTTTGCCATCTGGCATTGATTTTATTCTGAACATCATCCATGTATAGGACTTTTGCACACTATATAGATTTGCTAATCTCAAATTGAAGTCATTATTGGTATGAATTTACCAAATAGCTGTTTAGTCCTGTCCCGGAGAATGAACAGGCTGTCAGTGTAAAGCTGCCATAATACAAGACTGTTTGAAGAAGTGACATAATACACTAAGAAGACGACCTCCCATCATCCCAGATATAGGTTTGTGTAGATGGGGGCACAAGTCGCCTCCATGGCTGTCTCTGATTTGTAGAAAGAATTTGCCGTTGAAAGGGAAGTAATCGTGGGTTAGTACAAGATGAAGTAATGCAAGGATCTAAGTTTTATCTGTATTTGTCTTGGCTTTCATATTCAGAAAAGTACTTAGCAGCACATTCTCTTACACGGTCTATATACAGTAGGTATACAAGGACGCATGGAGCCAGATATGTGGAGTCATTGAGAGGAATTCCCTCTAATAATATCCATTGTGAATAGGATGGAAAGCTTGTGTCTAGACACCTGCCGGCCAGGTCGGGCAGGCTGCCATTTCCACACACATTAGGTCCTTTGAATATGGGGGAGTAGGTATAACATTTTTACCAGAGAGAAGGTGTGAGATTGCGGAGAACCAGCCCATAAACCCTAAGTATAAGCTGTGTATCTCTGCTATTGTATAGTTACTGGAAGGGTTAGGCTTAGACTATTCAGTGTAAGGTACAAACAAGAGAAAGAAACACTGATTGTGTAGGGACGTGGCTCTGAATTAAGGGATGAAGTAAATTCAAGGCCTGACCTGGAATAAGTAGTACAAGAAACCACTGTATATATAAAAATCAACATTGAAATTACATATGCATAAATTAAAAGACCACCGCGAGTAAAATAAAAATATGTAAAAATCCACTGCAACCATGAGGTATATAGACTCCTTCCATAAGATCCAGTGTATAGTATGACTACCAAGAAAATAATCAATTGTGGATGGAAGACAAGGCACCATATGAGGGAACGAAAAAAAGAAACCTAAATCCTGAAAGCCTGTGGCCCTAGACTAACTATGGTATAGTGTACGACATTAAATACACACTAGGACCCACTATAAGTCCTCTAAGATCCGGTGCAAAAATCTAGCTTAGCTAATATAGCCAAGGCTTCCTTGATGTAATCTTCAGTTGGCCATAAGACATTATTAATGCCCCACCATGTCTCTTCCCCACTCTCCCTTCCCTGTGTCCAACCCCACCTCCCCTGTGTCTCTCCCCCACCCTGTGTCTTTTTCCCTCCCTCCGCCCACTCACTCCCCTGTATCTCTTCCCCCCTTTCCTGTATCTCCTCCCCTGTATCTCTGCCCCCCTCCCCTGTGTCTTTTCCCCCTGAGTCTCTTCCCAAATGCAGGGTCTCTTCACTTCTTCCCATGTGTCTCTGCCCCTCTCCCATGTCTCTCTTCCGCCCCCTCCCCTGTGTCTCTCCCCCTCCGCTTTGCCTCTTCCCCCTCCTCCCTCCCCTGGGTCTCTATCTCTTCCCCCATCCAGTGTCTCTTTCCGCCCTCTAATGTGTCTCTGCCCCCCTCCCATGTGTCTCTGCCTCCCCTCCCGTGTCTCTTCCCCCGAGTCTCTCCCCCTCCGCTTTGCCTCTTCCCCCTCCTCCCTCCCCTGGGTCTCTATCTCTTCCCCCATCCAGTGTCTCTTTCCGCCCTCTAATGTGTCTCTGCCCCCCTCCCATGTGTCTCTGCATCCCCTCCCGTGTCTCTTCCCCCGAGTCTCTCCCCATCCCGTGTCTCTTTACCCCTTCCCCTGTGTCTCTACCCCTCCGCTTTGCCTCTTCCCCCCTCCTCCCTCCCCTGGGTCTCTATCTCTTCCCCCATCAAGTGTCTCTTTCCGCCCTCTAATGTGTCTCTGCCCCCCTCCCCTGTGTCTCTCCCCCTCCGCTTTGCCTCTTCCCCCCTCCTCCCTCCCCTGGGTCTCTATCTCTTCCCTCATCCAGTGTCTCTTTACCCCCTATAATGTGTCTCTGCCCCCCTCCCATGTGTCTCTTTCTCCCCTCCCGTGTCTTTTCCCCCCCTCCCATGTGTCTCTTCCCCTTGTCCCCTGTGTCTCCCTCCCCTGTGGGAGTGCCTGGTCCTTTTCAATTTCGAGGCCGCACAGATTCAGAACAGTGGGTTTGAGCAGGCAAATAACTATTCCATACTCCGATCTGGCTCATAAGGCGCGCCGACGGAAGAGGCCCTGGGGGGCCGAGTGCCTGCGCCGAACATAGCAATGTCCTCGCTGTCGAACCACGTCGGAGGATGGAATAGTTCTTTGCCTGTAGTAAATTTTTTACACCACCAGGTGGTGCTGTGGCGCAGAGCTCAACCCCACTGCTCTGAATCTGTGCGGCCTCGAAATAGACTACATCCTAGTGCCTTTATCAAAGGTGCTTATATTGCAGTGTATTATGGGACATATCCATAAAGGTCTTATGAATCTGAAGTGATACTTCTCATATTCATAGATTGCAGCATTGCGTAACTCTTATTTTTATAAAACTGTAAACTTATGGAGACCGCAAACGTCCCCAATTTTAGATATTAATCTTCACCTAAAAATAAGAATATTTAAGACGGTTTCTTTAGATACAAAAATATAAATTAAGGATACACAATTAACCTTAAATATTGGTATTTTTAGACATAATTTACTTTTTAAGATCCTCACAGCTGGCCTGGTCTCTTACCTCGGGATATATACTGTTGGTGGAATCAGCTTAATCACAGAAGGTTGTCATTGTTAACCCTCAATCATTATTCTGATTAAAACTACTTACTATTCCTGCCAAACCCCCTGCACTGAAAGGGAATTAAAGTGACACAGCTGAAGTTTCAAATAAAATATCATTTTAAAATAAAGTGCTGGTTGTTACCTATATTAGTTGGATGTTATAAAAAATGCGTTTCTTACAGTGAATTAACATTGAAAATCGCCATTTTGAGATGCCAGTTAGTCTTTTGGAACTATCCTATTATAGATACGGCACCAGTTCACCTCTGCAGTGTGGCAACCGACAGATGGCGCTGCCGATGATTTGCAGCGCTGCCGATTTGTGAGAGAAGTTCTAACCTTAGAATGTTACCCTAACCCTTAAACTGAGCCTAACCCTCACCCTAACAGTTTACCTATGCCTTGCCTATGATATGGCACTGAAATATCTGCAGTGCCATCTAGGGGTTGGTCACCACACTGCAGCGGGGGACTGGTGCCGTAACCATATCAGGAAAGGACCAGTCTTTCTAATACACTCAGAAACAACTAAAAAAGGCAGGATCTGCATTCAGGACATTGAGCCCACTGGCTCAGGGGCTGATCAATAATGAATGGCTATGATCTCATTAACAAAAGATATGAATCTCTGTTTGTGGGTGGATCAGCCTAAACATAGCGATGGCCTCGCTGTTGACTCAGCGCCATTCGAGTTGCGCCACGTCGGAGGATGGAATACTTTTTTGCCTTCCCTGGAACTTGACGGCGCCCGAAAACTGTCTGGAGGATGACACCTGTAACTGCAGAAGAAATGCGCAGGCAAAAAGGGATAGATCCAATACCTCCAGCATATCAACTGTGGTAGCTTAGTAAATACCCACCCCTAGCATATCCACTGTGGTAGCTTAGTAAATACCCACCCCCAGCATCTCTACTGTGGTAGCTTAGTAAATACCCACCCCCTAGCATATCAATTGTGGTAGCTTAATAAATACCCACCAACAGCATCTCTACTGTGGTAGCTTAGTAAATACCCACCCCCTAGCATATCAATTGTGGTAGCTTAATAAATACCCACCAACAGCATCTCTACTGTGGTAGCTTAGTAAATACCCACCCCCAGCATATTATCTTTGGTAGCTTAGTAAATACCCACCCCCAGCATATTATCTTTGGTAGCTTAGTAAATACCCACCCCCAGCATATTATCTTTGGTAGCTTAGTAAATACCCACCCCCAGCAAATCAATGAGGCCACACTCGCTACTAAAATCAGGCAGATGCTAAAAATAAGATTTTACTCAGGTTAGACAAATAGAAGTTCAAATTGTGCCTCAGAATACATTGCACCGAGGTAACCTGTAATACTGTGAGGGCACCAATACCAAAATACAGTAGACATTTTAAGAAATGAATAACATAAATTATTCTGATGAATAAAATACATTTTGTGCTCTCGCAATAAAGCTTGTATATAAAAAAACGCAGGCGGATTTCCGCGCATGCGCGACCAGAATGCACTGCGTTCCTACACTATATAAGCAAATTTCTCTCCTAACTCGGCAGTTTCCTTTGCACTCCGGTATGTACAGGTGAGTGGATGGCTAGTACAGTGTGCACATGAGGCTTGTTAGACGGCTGATCCTTAATGTTATGTATAAGGGTGACCCGGGTCTCTATTCTGTGCTATATTATATAGGAAGCCATTTCCTATTGTTTTCTGCTTGTAATTCTATTGTGTTTCACATCATGTTTACAACATCTGTAATAAAACTGCAGCTTTCATATAGTTGAGTCTTTTAGCCTCGTCTTACATATAAAGGCTAATAACACAATATTATTACTGGTGCCAATGATGAGACTTACACAGACCTGTTCTGATCTATGTGAGGACAGCTAATGTCTCTGAGCTATAGGACTAATTCAAACATCCCTAAGATAGTAAATCTTGTCTCTGTTGTCTTATCCATGTTAGATGCAACTTTCATTTCCTAATCCCTTATTTGTTATAGGTGATAATTGGCATTGTGGTGAGGTGACTGCCCCAGCACCCATAGATGGCTCTATTACAATATAGATTTGCTACAGCAGAGACTGGAAATGGCTAATAATAAAATATATATATATATATATATATATATATATATATATATATATATATATATATATATATATATATATATATATATATATATATATATATATATATATATATATATATATATATATATATATATTTAAAAATTTCACCCATGTATTCTACTTTTGGAACTCCTTTTTTTTTTTTTTTTTTGTATCCTCTAATCTAAAAGTATCAAGACTGCTGTGTGCCTACAAAATTAAACGGTAACACATGATAACCTGACATTACATCAACGCTGTGCCATGTCTATGCTGAATTGGACACGCATGTATCTGATGTCATTGCACCATAACTGGAGGTTTTCCAGCTGAATTATTATTCTGAAAATATCTGGTCTTTCTCCCACACAGGGTCACTACTGACTTCAGCATCATTAAACTGGTATGTTACACCTAATTTAAAACAATGTACAGATGAATAGCTTTGTTTAGATCATATGCAAGTTTAAATAAAAAAAAAAAACATTAAAACAAAGCTATGCCTGGTCAATGATGATCTTATACAGACAAGCATATGTCTGATTCCATTGATGCCATCTTTAATTCTGAGACACCGGCTGCACTGTAGCAAGAAATACAGTTTTGGAAATACAAGCACTCATTATTTTTGTTCAACTTGCAGGGTCTGTTCCTTCTGGGTACCTGAGCTACAGTGGATCCAACAGGTGTGTAACTTGCAGTTGTATCCGCAGGAGGTTATGCATGCCTTATACCTGCTGCCACATCTCGTGTCTAGTTTTTGTATATAATCTGCTCCACATGATGACTTAATGAAGTCTCGTTCGTCTGAAACTCTTTGAAGAATACTCATAGCATGGTGGAGTTCTGATGGAGTAGCAAAGCTCTTTCAGTTTAGTATGTAGTGGAGTATACAGACATGTAATGTGATCTCTGATCCCTTCCACAGATCACAAAGCAGATGATGTTTCCAAGAAAACTATTAAAGGTAGGTTTTGATGACCTGTAGTGGAAGGGTTCCAACATTTTGGGAGGTGGAATGTTGTGTATTGGGCTAACTGGAATTCATCAGTCTGAAAGGATGAATTGGTTTAACCCATTAATGCCATTAGACTATTGTTGTCCAGATATTGTCACCAAAGCCCTGACCAGACTATTGGTGCCTGATATGACTGACTTCATATAGGTATGTCCACTTAAGTCTTTATTTTTTCTCTCCCTATTTATAGATGCAGAATCTGATCAACCTTTGCCCTGGAACTGCCATTCATAGACCAGGTATGGATTGGTGCCACCTTACAGCTAGTTTTCTGGGCCTCAATGATGAAACCTTCGCATGTCCGACCCACTGAGTAGTATCAGAGCCTGTAAAGGTGAACCCACTGGTTCTCTTAGTGGGAGGAGAAGGATGCTTTGTTCCAGCTGGAACTGTCTGAGGGCATATCTAATACTAGATTCATTATTAGTTTCTAAACTGCTGAGTAATTGTATATAATCTTGCTCAACTGAAATAATAAATTCCCAGTAGTGAAATACTAGAATAATAACCTGTAAATGTTTCTCCTTTGCAGATTGAGGGAATGCTGTGCTTGATGGCTCAACAGGTATGTATGTTCCGGACTGACATGAGATTCCTTAGTGTAGCTGAGTATTGTGGCTAAGGTTCTTATGAAACATATATAATGCAGACACTCATGAGACATATTGCCCAGGATCTTGTAACCAGTGATTATCGTTATTACCGCCCCAGTCTGATAATACATGACTGAGTGGTATGTTCTGAGGTTCCTTTATTAGTATAACATGTCCTCTGTCAATAATACTCAAATGTAACCTGAAATCTCTTCCTTACAGGCTTAAAATGAATGGCAGTCTGCTGATCTAATACAGGTGAGTTATTTGGCAGAACACACATGGGGATAGATGGGACTATTGTAATGATGAGTCAAACTAGCTCACTTTGACATGATAATGAAACGGTTTGAACTTCTGAACAGCCAACAAACCTTTGTCTTGCAACTTCTACTTTTGGGAATGGCAAGTAACATGTCTCCTCTCTCCATAGAGCCCCATCGCTCACTGTCTGCGTAATGATGGAATCTGCGTCATAAACAGGTAGGTTATAACCAATGAGGAAGCTCACCTTGCTTTTGCTTATACAGTGTTCAGGTTGGTGCTATAGGTCAGATGTGCCTCTGTTTCCACTCGGCTATAACTTGCCTGGAGGTCTATATAATATGACAATGGCATTCAGGTCTCACTGACATGATGATTTATCTCATGGAATCTCGTTCGTCTGAATAATTCTGATGAGAAGTTTTAAAAACTGACAAGTCAGTAAGAAGGCCATAACAGGTCTTTGTGTAGTAAATCAATGGCCGTATTCTAACAAACCTCTTAATCTTGCAGATACATTGGATGAAAACCTTGGCTGATAAGGTAAGATGCCTTGTGATATGGGGAGGGTCTAGAATGAAGCTAATCAAGCTTTCTTTTATGGAAACCAATATAAAAACTAAAATACCATAGTACAAAATAACTGCATCTGTAGAGTAATTGGTATGTAATGCATGACCAGTTAAGCCTCAACTAGACATGCCCCCCACCTAGAGACTACTGCTGCATAATAAGCTTCAGTGGAGTCCTGCATGAAGCCTGTTTTGGTGACATATTGCAGATAAAAGGAATATGCTGATGTGACCTTACACTAAACTAGTCTGGGGATCTCCAGTGATGACTCATCCACTATACCCTGAGCTGACACTTGTTGGCCATGACAAGGATTGTTGCTATTCTGACGAGATCTCCATCTCAATATCACTGTCGGGCTGCGCTGTCTCACATCCTGATGTTGTTTATTTCTCCCACAGCTTATCTGGAGCCTCACACGGTGAGTTTGCATATAGAGAACTATTACTAATATAATACATTAACCCTTGATATTAGGACAGTCTAACTTTGCAGAGCAAGCTGTGATGATTCGTTTACCGCCCCAGTCTGATGTCCATGACTGAGTGGTAGATTCTGAGCCTGTTCATAACTTCCCAATCTACAGACTCTGGGCTAGCCTGGCTCTACTCACCGTCATGTCTTGCTTTAGTTGATATTTGCCAAATTGTTAGTCGTTACTTATCTCTCATTACAGCTGATGTCCTCCATTAAGCCTAATAATACTGGGGCACAAACCCTGACGTGCTGACTGTTCCTGGAATGGAAGAAGCCCTGCTCAAGCTTGCAAAGACAACTGAATGAGTTGGTGTTTAGGAGTTGTGGACAAACATGTCTGAAGAACCTTGTTAGTGAAAACAAAATAAAACATGTAATGAAATTTGCTGTGTCTTCTGACTTCATTTGGGTTTGTCCTTGTACAAGCTCAGCAGATTCCAGTGCTAAAGTGATAGGGACCGTTACAAACATGGCTTTCGTGGTAAGATGTTCTGCTGCTTGTCCATAACTACAGTATTTTGTAGTATTGTTGCTTGTATTTAGTTGCAGAATAACTGCACGTTGTACAGTGTGGCTCAATGCAACATGGTGTTGTATGAGGCCTGCTGTAGCCAGACACTCCCAAGGAGAGCAATGGCAAGTGATCAAGGTGCTTGTACCGCACTGCCAGGAGCAAATGGGACATGACGTTAAATTCCAAAGAAAACCACACCATGCTCCAGCCATTCAGTTCTACACTTGCAACCTCTTCTTGAAATAACATCCATAAGATAACATACTTTGTCCAAAGTACAATTATAGTGGCCACTGTAGTCTAGAGACACTCCCTACATCACAAGCATGTACGTAGAGGCAGGAGCATATAGGAAGGTTGACAACTGGTCTGTAGCATGAGTGGGAGGGATATTCTTCTGATCCTGGCTACTATGAAACTAGAATTGGAATACATGGATTCTGTCAGCAAAGGGAAAAATATTTGCTAAACCACATGTTTTTGCCAGAACAGGCTCATTTTCAACAGTGTAAAAGTTGCACATACCACATGACTCAAAGTGGTCCTTTGTTACGGGTGGATGTTATTGTTAATGTATAATGCGCCAACATATTCCCTAGCGATGTAGATAAGTTCAAGACAAAAACTAATTAAACCTAGCAAAGCAAGGAGGACCCTGTCTGAGCCTCTAATCCAGTGTCCATGGTGCTTTCCCCAAGGCACCCTGCAGGATCGAAGCTTATACATATCCAGTGTTAATATACAGAACTTGCATTATATTGGTAGCCCCCCCACTTGTATGCAGAAGAACAGATTGACAATGGTAAAAGGACAAGACGATGGACCACAAGGAACTAACAAGTACGAACAGGGAAGATATTCTATCAGATATATTGCCATTTAATAAGAGTTGGGAATTTGTGCAGTTGGTGTAATGATTCAATACCAATGTGCTGTTGTAAGTAAAAAGTGTCATAATGTGACCGTTTCTGTGAATAAATGAGTATAGTGGATTCCAATATTAATGCTACCATGTCTAATTATACTGATGTCCAACATTATAGTAAATTAGTTGTGTGCACCCAAAACCAATAAGCCGTCTCCACCTGCATATCGACAAGACGGATATCCTACACAACAGAGAAATCTCTCAAGTTCTCAGGATATGTGACAAGTGGTGTACAACATAACAGTAATATATTAGATATGTCCAAGAAAGTGATGATCAATTGTTCTTGATTAATAGATGAAATGCAGCGATAATGATCTTAATGTGTAATTGTATGAGAAGTGGAACCAAACCTGCTATATAACATACTATTATAGTATGCAAAGGACAAAATATGATTATGACAAATAAAGCCAAGAAGAGAGAAAATATCCTATTTTAGGGCACACCTAATAATCCTTGTCTTAGAACGAAGAGGATGAACTATACAGTAAAACTTAGCTTTTAATAATAATAATTAAAATCCATATTAAAATATATACACATAGGTGGCTGAGAGATGGCAGAGCTATGAAATTAGTGGAGAAAATGTATCTAAATAGAGAAATCTGTCCTAGGTGTACTAGCCATATACAAAGAAAGTGCTAGTGTTGTCACAAAAAAAAAGTGACTGTTGTGCAAATAAAGTGCTGAATATATAAAGTGCAAAGTGCTCTAATAGGTATAGTATACAGTTGTATACTATACACTGATAATAAGTGCAAAGATAGTATATTGCATATGGCAAGTAATATAGGTACTGAGGATTCTATTATCCTGTATGATAGATTTCTTATTTTTTTTTTTTTATTCGTCTTTATTCAAGGCGGATAACAAAATACATAGGCATACTTCAAGTTTCATAAACCATGGTTACATGCATTTTGTGGTATTTTTCACTCAATCTATCACATCAATGTATTGGCAAAGTAGCAAGATAAATACTGCCTATCTTCCATCCGCCATCACCATTTTCTGCTATTTTCCTCCTATTTTACCTTATAGCTCTCTAACTTATATACCATAGCTAGTTGTGTGAAGAATCATAATCCTCATTTTTTTCTTTCTTATTTCATCCCTCTTATATATTGATTTTTATACTAACTACTAACCTTCTATTTTCCCCCAATCTTGCTCCCCGTCTCAGAGCATTCTCCCCCCCGGCTGCCGGAGTCCAGTCTTCATATCTCCTTCCATTCTTCCGGCCTAACTGATCAGTGTACCAATGCAACACCTGTGTATTCCACCCATGGGCCCCATGTCTCAATATATTTGGCCATTGTATCTGCCAGGGAGTGCGTCATACGCTCATTTATTGCGATGTAATTAATTTTGGACTTCACAGCGGAAAAGTCCAGCCCTTCTGATTTCCATTGTTTTGCGATAAGGCTTTTAGTTGCGAGTGTAATAAAGAAAAGTAATCTGTTTTGTGATTTGGATAATGTCTGAAGAGGCCTCCCCAGCAGGCACAGTTCAACTGTTAACTTTATGTTGCATTTAAATAGTAACGCCACTAACTCTTGCACCTGTGCCCATAATCTTTGCACTTTCGGACAATCCCACCATATGTGAATGAAGGAACCCGTGCTATTACATCCTCTGAAACACTCTGGGCTTTCGGCGCTACGCCATTTAGCCATCCGGTCAGGCGTCGCATAAGCCCTATATAGCACTTTGACCGACGTTTCCAAGATGCTATAGCTTAGTGACCCTCGAAAGATATTTCCCCATACCTCTTCCCAATCCTTCTGATCCCACCTCTGTATGATAGATTTCTAAAGGAACACAGTGACAAGTTTTGAGTGCTTCAATATTGCTGTGACTTTGAGTAGCACCCCACTGTAATGTATATAAAATGCACTGTGCTTAAGGGACTGCAGGATACGTTAATAAAATGATGCCTAAATAGGTCTCAATTATTGCTGCATAAGTCACCTATATCCATCTATAGATGCCTAAGACTTCCTTCTATGTTAGAGTGTGCTGAAAAGCATAACTCTTAAAATCAATGGAGGAACTTTAGTCTATGGGCCTGAAATGAGAACCGTTATAACTCCACCAAAAACAGCCTCACTGTTATCCCAATGATATCGGGCAAATCTTGTCAGGATCCTTCTATAGGTAGCTATGCCTTCCTAAATATTGGCTAGATAGCTTCTATCTGAAGCACAAGGAAGGGGCTTTAATCTATGGGTCTTGAGAGGAAAAAACGCCTGCCTAACACGCCGCGGTCTAGACGCTTCAAATTGAGGTCAAAGACCTGCGACTGCGTTCCTACGTGAACCCGACGTACGTTTCTTGAGTTTTGTCAAGCTACCTATAGAAGGATTCTGACAAGATTTGCCCGATATCATTGGGATAACATTGACATGATAATGAAACGGTTTGAACTTCTGAACAGCCAACAAACCTTTGTCTTGCAACTTCTACTTTTGGGAATGGCAAGTAACATGTCTCCTCTCTCCATAGAGCCCCATCGCTCACTGTCTGCGTAATGAAGGAATCTGCATCATTAACAGGTATGTTATAGCCAATGAGGAAGCTAACCTTGCTTTTGCTTATACAGTGTTCAGGTGCGTGCTATAGGTACGACGTGCCTTAGTTTCCACTCGGCTATATCTTGCCTTGAGGTCTATATAATATGACCATGGCATTCAGGTCTCACTGACATGATGATTTATCTCATGGAATCTCGTTCGTCTGAATAATTCTGATGAGAAGTTTTAAAAACTGACAAGTCAGTAAGAAGGCCATAACATTAGGTCTTTGTGTAGTATATCAATGGCCGTATTCTAACAAACCTCTTAATCTTGCAGATACATTGGATGAAACCGTTGGCTGATAAGGTAAGATGCCTTGTGATATGGGTAGGGTCTTGAATGAAGCTAATCAAGCTTTCTTTTATGGAAACCAATATAAAAACTAAAATACCATAGTACAAAATAACCAATCTGTAGAGTAATTGGTATGTAATGCATGACCAGTTAAGCCTCAACTAGACATGCCCCCCCACCTAGAAACTACTGCTGCATAATGAGCTTCAGTGGAGTCCTGCATGAAGCCTGTTTTGGTGACATATTGCAGATAAAAGGAATGTGCTAAATGCTGATGTGACCTTACACTAAACTAGTCTGGGGATCTCCAGTGATGACTCATCCACTATACCCTGAGCTGACACTTGTTGGCCATGACAAGGATTGTCGCTATTCTGACGAGATCTCCTTCATCTCAATATCACTGTCGGGCTGCGCTGTCTCACAACCTGATTTTGTTTGTTTCTTTCTCCCACAGCTTATCTGGAGCCTCACACGGTGAGTTATTATGATGTAACACATTAACCCTTGATATTAGGACAGTCTAACTTTGCAGAGCAAGCTGTGATGATTCGTTTACCGCCCCAGTCTGATGTCCATGACTGAGTGGTAGATTCTGAGCCTGTTCATAACTTCCCAATCTACAGACTTTGGGCCAGCCTGGCTCTACTCACATTCATGTCTTGCTTTAGCTGATAATTGCCAAGTTGTTAGTCATTACTTATCTCTCATTACAGCTGCCTGTCTGATGTCCTCATTAACCCTAATCATACTGGGGCACAAACCCTGACGTGCAGACTGTTCCTGCAATGGAAGAAGCCCTGCTCAAGCTTGCAAAGACAACTGAATGAGTTGGTGTTTAGGAGTTGTGGACAAACATGTCTGAAGAACCTTGTTAGTGAAAACAAAATAAAACATGTAATGAAACTTGCTGTGTCTTCTGATTCATTTGGGTTTGTCCTCGCACAAGCTCAGCAGATTCCAGAGCTAAAGTGATAGGGACCATTACAATCATGGCCTTCGTGGTAAGATGTTCTGCTGCTCGTCCATAACTACAGTATTTTGTTTAAATAGATATGTCCAAGAAAGTGTTGATCAATTTTATTTGATATCTCTGCATTTCACCAAAAGCTAATGATCTTAATGTGTAATTGTATTGGAAGTGGAACCAAACCTGCTATATAACATACTATTATGGTATGTAAAGGACAAAAAATGATTGACAAATAAAATGCTAAATATGACATTCTTTAACAATTATATGGAATGCTAAACCTTATTGAGAGTAACTACAGATTGCAAAGAATAATTATAAAATAAACGAGAGACATCCCGTGCTACGTGTCTCTATGTCTGGATCACTTCAGTGTCTCATGTCCAACAAAATCACAACTGGAGGGACATGTTATCATCATTTCCATGTTTAGATCGTTCAGGAATTGGTTTTCTGAGATCAGTTAGATTATTAGAAGTAAATAGATTAGTATTAAGTAAAAAATAAAGTGTTATGTTTACTAATCAGTCACCTATAGAGGGTGTTGTAATGTTACTATATAGGGAAGACATGAATTGGCATACATTAACATCTTAGAGATGGCAGACACTATACTAATACAGTATCATTTATATTTTCATTTAGCACTTCGGTGCCACTGGGTCCAGCAGGAGCATCCACCGGCTTTCAGCCCCAAGGAGGGCAACTTCCAAGACTCCATCTCTGATCCCAAGTGATTTCTGGAGGACCCAACATTTTAAGTCTTGTTTAGAATAATGATAGGTCAAGACATGCTTGGGTATAGTCATAAGAGTCTTTCCTTTGGCAGTATCTTCCTTGCCGTTTCTGATATTGCGTTGGTGTTCTCCCAATCTACATTGGTGCTCCCGGCTAGTGATGCCAAAGTATTTTATGTCACATGGGCACTAGAATACACTAAAGTTCTGCCATTACATTTCTACACCTTCCTTATGGACACAATTTACAGTGGCCACTTATGGCACCTGTAGCAGTTTGTTTAGATGTTTGAATTTTTCTTGAAAAGTGACTTCCATACATAGCGTCCCTAATGGTAAGTGACCTTTGCCATCTGGCATTGATTTTATTCAGATCATCATCCATTTTTAGGCCTTTTGCACACTATATAGATTTGATAATCTCAAATTGAAGTTATTATTGGTATGAATTTACCAAATAGCTGTTTAGTCCTGTCCCGGAGAATGAACAGGCTGTCAATGTAAAGCTGCCATAATACAAGACTGTTTGAAGAAGTGACATAATACACTAAGAAGACGACCTCCCATCATCCCAGATATAGGTTTGTGTAGATGGGGGCACAAGTTGCCTCCATGGCTGTCTCTGATTTGTAGAAAGAATTTGCCATTGAAAGTGAAGTAAAAGTGGGTTAGTACAAGATGAAGTAATGCAAGGATCAAAGTTTTATCGGTATTTGTATTGGCTTTCATATTCAGAAAAGTACTTAGCAGCACATTCTCTTACACGGTCTATATACAGTAGGTATACAAGGACGCATGGAGCCAGATATGTGGAGTCATTGAGAGGAATTCCCTCTAATAATATCCATTGTGAAAAGGATGGAAAGCTTGTGTCTAGACACCTGCGCGCCAGGTTGCGCAGGCTGCCATTTCCACACACATTAGGTCCTTTGAATATGGGGGAGTAGGTATAACATTTTTCACCAGAGAGAAGGTGTGAGATTGCTGAGAACCAGCCCATAAACCCTAAGTATAAGCTGTGTATCTCTGCCATTGTACATACAACCCGCCTCTTCTCACCTTTCTCTCTACGTGTTGCCATGATCTATCGCCCCCCTGGCACTCCCTCTCAATTTCTTGATCACTTTTCTGCCTGGCTCCCTCACTTTCTCTCCTCCAATGTTCCTTCACTTGTACTTGGAGATTTTAACATTCCCATTGACACTCCCACCTCTCCAGCAGCAGCCAAACTGCTTGCACTCACCTCTTCCCTCGGCCTCTCACAACTAACAGATTATTCTACTCATCATGCTGGACATTCTCTTGACCTTATCTTCACCAATCTCAGCACAGCCTCCAACCCAGTCACCCATCCACTCCCTCTATCTGACCAGCACTTACTTACCTTTAACCTCACCTCTTCTTCCTCCCACCACCCCTCTCCTACCCCTGCCACCATCACGAACAGAAACCTGCTAGCACTTGACCCTACTCAGCTCTCCATTAATATCCAACCCCTTCTCAGCCCCATCAACGACCTCAACTGCCCTGATACTGCCATCTCACTCTACTCTCTCTTGCATCCTTGATACCCTCGCCCCCATAACCACACAAAGACGCCCTCGCTCTCTTCTTCCACAACCTTGGCACACAACTCAAACACGATACATCCAGAAGTGCTCCCGCACCGCTGAATGGCTCTGGAGGAAATCACGCACCTCTGCAGATTTCCTCCACTACAAATTTATGTTACGCTCCTACTCCTCTGCCCTCAACCTCACCAAACAACACTACTTCACTTCACTAATATCAACCCTATCCTCTAACCCAAAGCGTCTGGTCGCAACGTTCGAAACTCTCGTCCACCCACCACCTCCTCCCATCCCTTCCTCTCTCACAGCTGAAGACTTTGCCAACCATTTTATTCATAAAATCGAAAATATCCGCAATGAACTGTCATCTCACAGTGGCTCACTCACTCTACCATCTCAACTATCCAACCACACCCACTCTTCTCCCTCCCCCAATCCAACAGCCACTTTGAACTGTTTTGCCCCAGCTACAGAGGATGAAGTCGCTTGCCTGCTATCATCCACTCGCCTCACCACATGTCCCCAGGACCCTATTCCATCTCAGCTCATCCCTCCCCTCTCTACCACACTAATCCCAGCTCTCACACACATTTTTAACCTTTCCCTAACTACCGGCAAGTTTCCATCTTGTCTAAAACACGCCACAATTACACCATCCTCAAAAAGTACTCATCTGACTCTGACATTGCTTCTAACTACCGCCCTATCTCTCTACTTCCTCTGGCTTCCAAACTGCTCGAGTGACTCGTCTATACCCGCCTTACCAGCTTTATTTCCTCTAACTCCTTTCTTGACACCTTCCAATCCGGCTTTCGGCCCCAACACTCCACTGAGACAGCTCTCACTAAAGTCACCAATGACCTGCTTACTGCCAAGTCAAAAAGTCACTTTTCTATTCTCCTTCTTCTAGATCTCTCTGCTGCCTTTGACACTGTTGACCATCCACTTCTACTCCATATCCTCTCCTTCCTCGGTATTCGAGACACTGCTCTCTCGTGGTTCTCATCATACCTACAAGATTGATCATTCAGTATCTCCTCTGACACTTCTTCTTCTACCTACCCCCTGTCTGTTGGCATACCTCAAGGATCTGTCCTAGGCCCTCTCCTCTTCTCCATCTACACTTCCTCAGTTGGTACCCTTATAAACTCTCTTGGGCTGCAATATCATCTCTACGCAGATGACACCCAAATCTATCTCTCAGCACCAGATCTATCCCCCTCTCTTCTAACACATGTCTCAAACTGCCTCTCTAGTATATCCTCTTGGATGTCCACCCACCATCTCAAACTCAACATGTCTAAAACTGAACTCCTAATCTTCCCTCCCTCTCCCACTGTGTCAATTCCTCACATCTCTCTCACTGTCAATAATGACATCATCACCCCCTCCTCCCAAGCCCATTGTCTTGGGGTTCTACTGGACCCCGCCCTGTCCTTCATCCCTCACATACAATCACTTACTAAATTTTGTCTTCTCCATCTAAAAAACATCTCCAAAATTCTCCACTTTCTTACACAAGACACAACTAAAATCCTTATACACTCTCTCATCATCTCTCGACTGGACTACTGCAACTCGCTTCTTGCTGGCCTACCCACCACCCGACTATCTCCACTTCAATCCCTTATGAATGCCTCTGCTAGACTCATCTTCCGTATACAACGTTCAGTGTCGGCATCACCTCTCTGTCAATCTCTCCACTGGCTTCCCTTAGCCTCCAGAATAAAATGTAAAATCCTGACCCTAACTTTCAAAGCCCTCAACAAGAGCACTCCCCCATACATTTCTGGTCTCATCTCGAAATACTCCCCCACCCGCCCTCTTCACTTTGCTAATGACCTTCTTCTTTCCACAACTCTTGTCACCTCCTCTCACTCTCGCCTTCAGGACTTTTCTCTCGCTGCCCCTATTCTCTGGAACTCCTTGCTTCGCTCCACCAGATTATCCTCCAGCCTCAAAACATTCAAAACCTCTCTAAAAACACATCTCTTTAAAGAAGCGTATCACCTTCCACCCTAACACACTCTCAAATCTCTCTCCCTCCTTTTCATCACACAATACCTTTAGGATGTAAGTCTGCGAGTTTCAATCCCACAAGGTGTTTTAGGGAAAGCACCATGGACACTGGATTCCAAACTCAAATACAGGGTCCTCCTTGTTTTACTATGTGTTAACTTGTATGTATCTTTGTCTTGAACGTATCTTATGTACAGCGCTACGGAATATGTTGGCGCGTTATAAATAAACGATAATAATAATAATAAGAATTCCGTGTAAGGTACAAACAGTAGAAGAGAAAGAAACACTGATTGTGTAGGGACGTGGCTCTGAATTAAGGGATGAAGTAAATTCAAGGCCTGACCTGGAATAAGTAGTACAAGAAACCACTGTATATATAAAAATCAACATTGAAATTACATATGCATAAATAAAAAGACCACGGTGAGTAAAAGAAAAATAAGTAAAATTCCACTGCAACCATGAGGTATATAGACTCATACCATAAGATACAATCTATAGTATGACTATACCAAGAAAATAACCAATTGTGGATGGAAGACAAGGTACCATATGAGGGAAAGAAAAAAGGAAACCTAAATCCTGAAAGCCTGTGGCCCTAGACTAACTATGGTATAGTGTACGACATTGAATACACACTAGGACCCACTATAGGTCCTCTAATATCCGGTGCAAAAATCTAGCCTAGCTAATATAGCCAAGGCTTCCTTGATGTAATCTTCTGTTGACCATAAGACATTATTAATGCCCCACCATGTCTCTTCCCCACTCTCCCTTCCCTGTGTCCAACCCCACCTCCCCTGTGTCTCTCCCCCACTCCCGTTTCTTTTTCCCTCCCTCCGCCCACTCATTCCCCTGTATCTCTTCCCCCTCCCCTGTATCTCTTCCCCCACCCCTGTATCTCTTCCCCCCTTTCCTGTATCTCCTCCCCTGTATCTCTTCCCCCACCCCTGTATCTCTTCCCCCCTTTCCTGTATCTCTTCCCCCTCCTCCCCTGTATCTCTGCCCCCCTCCCCTGTGTCTTTTCCCCCTGAGTCTCTTCCCACATGCAGGGTCTGTTTACCCCTTCCCATGTGTCTCTGCCCCTCTCCCATGTGTCTCTCCCCCTCCGCTTTGCCTCTTCCCCCCTCCCCCTCCCCTGTATCTCTTTCCCCATCCAATGTCTCTTTCCCCCCGCCCATATGTCTCTGCCTCCTTTCCCGTGTCTCTTCCTCCGAGTCTCTTCCCCATCCCGTGTCTCTTTACCCACACTAATGTGTCTCTGCCCCCCTCCCATGTGTCTCTTCCCCCCTCCCATGTGTCTCTTCCCCCCTCCCATGTGTCTCTTCCCCTTGTCCCCTGTGTCTTTCTCCCCTGTGGGAGTGCCTGGTCCTTTTCAATTTCAAGGCCGCACAGATTCAGAACAGTGGGTTTTGAGCAGGCAAATAACTATTCCATACTCCGATCTGGCTCATAAGGTGCAACAACGGAAGAGGCCCTGGGGGGCCGTGTGCCTGCGCCGAACATAGCGATGGCCTCGCTGTCGACTCATTTCCGTTAGAGTTGCACCACTTTGGAGGATGGAATAGTTATTTGCCTGCAGTAAGTTTTTTACACCACCAGGTGGTGCTGTAGCACAGAGCTCAACCCCACTGTTCTGAATCTGTGCTGCCTCAAAATAGACTACACCCTAGTGCCTTTATCAAAGGTGCTTATATTGCAGTGTATTATGGGACATATCCATAAAGGTCTTATGAATCTGAAGTGATACTTCTCATATTCAGATTGCAGCATTGCGTAACTCTTATTTTTATAAAACTGTAAACTTATAGAAACCGCAAACGCCCCCAATTTTAGATATTAATCCTCACCTAAAACTAAGAATATTTAAAACTGTTTCTTTAGATATAAAAATATAAATGAAGGATACACAATTAACCTTAAATATTGGTATTTTTAGACATAATTTACTTTTTAAGATCCTCACAGTTGGCCTGGTCTCTTACCTCGGGATATATACTGTTGGTGGAATCAGCTTAATCACAGAGGGTTGTCATTGTTAACCCTCAATCATTATTCTGATTAAAACTACTTACCATTCCTGTCACTCCCCCCTGCACTGAAGGGGAATTAAAGTGACACAGCTGAAGTTCCAAATAAAATATAATTTTAAAATAAAGTGCTGGTTGTTTCCTATATTAGTTAGATGTTATAATAAATGTGTTTCTTACAGTGAATTAACATTGAAAATCGCCATTTTGAGATGCCAGTTAACCTTTTGGACCTATCCTGTTATAGATACGGCACCAGTTCACCGCTGTAGTGTGGCGACCGACCGATAGATGGCGCTGCCGATGATTTGCAGCGCTGCCGATTTGTGAGAGTTCTAAAATTAGAATGTTAGCCTAACCCTTAAACTGAGCCTAACCCTCACCCTAACAGTTTACCTAAACCTTGACTATGATATGGCACTGAAATATCTGCAGTGCCATCTAGGGGTTGGTTACCGCACTGCAGCGGCGGACTGGTGCCGTAACCATATCAGGAAAGGACCAGTCTTTCGAATACACTCAGAAACAACTAAAAAAAAAAAGGCAGGATCTGCATTCAGGACATTGACCCCACTGGCTCAGGGGCTGATCAATAATGAATGGCTATGATCTCATTAACCAAAGATATAAATCTCTGTTTGTGGGTGGATCAGCCTAAACATAGCGATGGCCTCGCTGTTGACTCAGCGCCATTCGAGTTGCGCCACGTCGGAGGATGGAATAGTTCTTTGCCTTCCCTGGAACTTGACGGCGCGTGAAAACTGACAGCGCCGTCTGGAGGATGACACCTGTAACTGCAGCTGCAGAAGAAATGCGCAGGCAAAAAGGGATAGATCCAATACCTCCAGCATATCAGCTGTGGTAGCTTAGTAAATACCCACCCCCTAGCATATCAGCTGTGGTAGCTTAGTAAATACCCACCCCCAGCATATCAACTGTGGTAGCTTAGTAAATACCCACCCCCAGCATATCAACTGTGGTAGCTTAGTAAATACCCACCCCCAGCATATCAATGAGGCCACACTCGCTACTAAAATCAGGCAGATGCTAAAAATAAGATTTTACTCAGGTTAGCCAAATAGAAGTTCAAATTGTGCCTCAGAATACATTGCACCGAGGTAACCTGTAATACTGTGAGGGCACCAATACCAAAATACAGTAGACATTTTAAGAAATGAATAACGTAAATTATTGTGATGAATAAACGCACAGTATGATTGTGATAATAAAGCATTTCCAACGTATTTGTTACATTTTGTGCTGTCGCAATAAAGCTTGTATATAAAAAAAAGCAGGCGGATTTCCGCGCATGCGCGACCAGAATGCACCGCGTTTCTACACTATATAAGCAAATTTCTCTCATAACTCGGCAGTTCCCTTTGCACTCCAGCATGTACAGGTAAGTGGACGGCTGGGACAGTTTGCACATGCGTACGTGAGGCTGATCCTCTTGTGCTGTTATGTATAAGGGTGATCCTGGTCTCTATTCTGTGCTATATTATATAGGAAGCCATTTCATATTGTTTTCTGCTTGTAATTCTATTCTCTTACCCATCATGTTTACAACATCTGTAATAAAACTGCAGCTTTCATATAGTTGAGGCTTTTAGTCTTGTCTTCCATATAAAGGCTAATAACACAATATTATTACTGGTGCCAATGATGAGACTTACACAGACCTGTTCTGATCTATATGAGGACAGCTAATGTCTCTGAGCTATAGGACCAATTCAAACATCCCTAAGATAGTAAATCTTGTCTGTTGGCTTATCCATGTTAGATGTAACTTTCATTTCCTAATCCCTTATTTGTTATAGGTGATAATGGGCATTGTGGTGAGGTGACTGCCTCAGCACCCATAGATTGCTTTATTACAATATATGGTAGATTTGCTACAGCAGAGACTGGAATTGGCTAATAAACTATATATATATATATATATATATATATATATATATATATATATATATATATTTAAAAATTTCACCCATGTATTCTACTTTTGGAACTCCTTTTTTTTTTTTTGTATCCTCTAATCTAAAAGTATCAAGACACTGCTGTGTGCCTACAAAATTAAACCGTAACGCATGATAAACTGACATTACAGCAACGCTGTGCCATGTCTATGCTGAATTGGACACGCATGTATATGATGTCATTGCACCATAACTGGAGGTTTTCCAGCTGAATTATTATTCTGAAAATATCTGGTCTTTCTCCCACACAGGGTCACTACTGACTTCACCATCATTAAACTGGTATGTTACACCTAATTTAAAACCATGTACAGATGAATAGCTTTGTTTAGACCATATGCAAGTTTAAATAAAAAAACAAAACATTAAAACAAAGTTATGCCTGGTCAATGATGAATTTATACAGACAAGCATATGTCTGATTCCATTGATGCCATCTTTAATTCTGAGACACCGGCTGCACTGTAGCAAGAAATACAATTTTGGAAATACAAGCACTCATTATTTTTGTTCATCTTGCAGGGTCTGTTCCTTCTGGGTACCTGAGCTACAGTGGATCCAACAGGTGTGTAGATTGCAGTTGTATCTGCAGGAGGTTATGCGTGCCTTATACCTGCTGCCACATCTCATGACTAGTTTTTGTATATAATCTGCTCCACATGATGACTTGATGAAGTCTCGTTCGTCTGAAACTCTTTGAAGAAAACTCATAGCATGGTGGAGTTCTGATGGAGTAGCAAAGCTTTCAGTTTAGTATGTAATGGAGTATACATACATGTGATCTGATCTTTTCCACCGATCACCAAGCAGATGATGCTACCAAGAAAACGATTAAAGGTAGGTTTTGATGACCTCTGTAGTGGAAGGGTTCCAACATTTTGGGAGGTGGAATGTTGTGTATTGGGCTAACTGGAATTCATCAGTCTGAAAGGATGAATGGGTTTAACCCATTAATGCCATTAGACTATTGTCATCCAGATATTGTCACCAAATCCCTGACCAGACTATTGGTGCCTGATAGGACTGACTTCATATAGGTATGTCCACTTATGTCTTTATTTTTTTCTCTCCCTATTTTTAGATGCAGAATCTAATCAACCTCTGCCCTGGAACTGCCATTCATAGACCAGGTATGGATTGGTGCCACCTTACAGCTAATTTTCTGGGCCTTAATGATGAAACCTTCGCATGTCCGACCCACTGAGTAGTATCAGAGCCTGTAAAGGTGAACCCACTGGTTCTCTTAGTGGGAAGAGAAGGATGCTTTGTTCCAGCTGGAACTGTCTGAGGGCATATCTAATACTAGATTCATTATTAGTTTCTAAACTGCTGAGTAATTGTATATAATCTTGCTTAACTGAAATAATAAATGTTCTGAGTAGTGAAATACTAGAATAACCTGTAAATGTTTCTCCTTTTCAGATTGAGGGAATGCTGTGCTTGATGGCTCAACAGGTATGTATGTTCCAGACTGACATGAGATACCTTTAGTGTAGCTGAGTATTGTGGCTAAGGTTCTTATGAAACATGTATATAATGCAGACACTCATGAGAAATATTGCCCAGGATCTTGTAACCAGTGATTATTGTTATTACCGCCCCAGTCTGATAATACATGACTGAGTGGTATGTTCTGAGGTTCCTTTATTAGTATAACATGTCCTCTGTCAATAATACTCAAATGTAACCTGAGATCTCTTCCTTACAGGCTTAAAATGAATGGCAGTCTGCTGATCTAATACAGGTGAGTTATTTGGCAGAACACCCATGGGGATAGATGGGACTATTGTAATGATGAGTCAAACTAGCTCACTTTGACATGATAATGAAACGGTTTGAACTTCTGAACAGCCAACAAACCTTTGTCTTGCAACTTCTACTTTTGGGAATGGCAAGTAACATGTCTCCTCTCTCCATAGAGCCCCATCGCTCACTGTCTGCGTAATGATGGAATCTGCATCATAAACAGGTAGGTTATAGCCAATGAGGAAGCTAACCTTGCTTTTGCTTATACAGTGTTCAGGTTGGTGCTATAGGTCAGATGTGCCTCTGTTTCCACTTGGCTATATCTTGCCTGGAGGTCTATATAATATGACAATGGCATTCAGGTCTCTCACTGACATGATGATTTATCTCATGGAATCTCGTTCGTCTGAATAATTCTGATGAGAAGTTTTAAAAACTGACAAGTCAGTAAGAAGGCCGTAACATTAGGTCTTTGTGTAGTATAGCAATGGCAGTATTTTAACAAACCTCTTAATCTTGCAGATACATTGGATGGAAACGTTGGCTGATCAGGTAAGATGCCTTGTGATATGGGGAGGGTCTAGAATGAAGCTAATCAAGCTTTCTTTTATGGAAACCAATATAAAAACTAAAATACCATAGTACAAAATAACTACATCTGTAGAGTAATTGGTATGTAATGCATGACCAGTTCAGCCTCAACTAGACATGGGGCCCCCCACCTAGAAACTACTGCTGCATAATAAGCTTCAGTGGAGTCCGGCATGAAGCCTGTTTTGGTGACATATTGCAGATAAAAGGAATGTGCTAAATGCTGATGTGACCTTACACTAAACTAGTCTGGGGATCTCCAGTGATGACTCATCCACTATACCCTGAGCTGACACTTGTTGGCCGTGACAAGGATTGTCGCTATTCTGACGATCTCCTTCATCTCAATATCACTGTCGGGCTGCGCTGTCTCACAACCTGATGTTGTTTGTTTATTTCTCCCACAGCTTATCTGGAGCCTCATACGGTGAGTTATTATGATATAACATTACTAATATAATACAATAACCCTTGATATTAGGACAGTCTAACTTTGCAGAGCAAGCTGTGATGATTCGTTTACCGCCCCAGTCTGATGTCCATGACTGAGTGGTAGATTCTGAGCCTGTTCATAACTTCCCAATCTACAGACTTTGGGCCAGCCTGGCTCTACTCACATTCATGTCTTGCTTTAGCTGATATTTGCCAAATTGTTAGTCATTACTTATCTCTCATTATAGCTGCTGCCGCATGCCTGTCTGATGTCCTCATTAACCCTAATCATACTGGGGCACAAACCCTGACGTGCAGACTGTTCCTGGAATGGAAGAAGCCCTGCTCAAGCTTGCATATAACTGAATGAGTTGGTGTTTAGGAGTTGTGGACAAACATGTCTGAAGAACCTTGTTAGTGAAAACAAAATAAAACCTGTAATGAAACTTGCTGTGTCTTCTGATTCATTTGGGTTTGTCCTCGCACAAGCTCAGCAGATTCCAGAGCTAAAGTGATAGGGACCATTATAATCATGGCCTTCGTGGTAAGATGTTCTGCTGCTTGTCCATAACTACAGTATTTTGTATAAATAGATATGTCCAAGAAAATGGTGATCAATATTTCTTGATTTATTAGTGATTGCAGAGATAAAGATCTTAATGTGTGATAGCATGTTGGTTTCAGTTCTAATGCAATAACACATAGTTGTCAGCAGTGCGGCTTGCCAAAAGCCGTTGCTAATGCTGCAGCCTCGCATAGCAAGGCCGCAGTTACTCATCAGCAGCGCAAGGAGCAACTGGACTTGCACCGCAATATTAACTGACTTAGCAGCCACAAATACCAGCCGCGGGACTTAGAAAAAAAAAAATTCCGGTCGCCTGAACCCAGCGAATATAAAAAAAACTTACCTACAGCAAGGTGGGGCAGCCAGGACCTCTGCAAGTGAAGTTACACATCAATTTAAGTACAAATTCAAGACTTTACACACCCGAAAATCCCTTAAGCGAGGGGGGGGGGAAAAGCGGCCTAAGACAATGAGGCTACAGGACCCTAAACATGTGAAACAAATACAGATTTTCTGAAAAAGCTGTACAAAGTTCAAGATACACTATTGCCAAGGATGCAAAATGATCCACAGCCGCGTACCACACATTAGCGCCATTTTACAACGCTAACTTACGCAATGCGGAAGTACACAGCTACCCTAACAGATTTTCTTTACACTGCACACAGCTACACAACAGTGAAAACTGACACTATGCTGCTGCAAAATCAAAACAGATTGTCAGCTCTTCAACACAAGTCTTCCTGCATATATTACTTTAAAATAGGTAAGGTATATTTATTTATTTCATTAGCATACAAAAAACGCTGCTCATAGCACACAAACAACCAACAGCCTCGCAATGAGCGCCGAAGGATCTTGGAACGCCAACAAAATGAATGTCTCAACCAAACACCATTACCTGCCTTACAATCTTATTGCCATCATTGTTTGACGGGCAAATCGCTAGTATAACATACTATTCTGGAATGCTAAGGACAAAATATGATTATGACAAATAAAATGAGGGTGTTGTAATGTTAGTATATAGGGAAGACAATAACTCATACATTAACATCTTGGAATAAAGTAAATCTTAGAGATGACAGACACTATACTAATACAGTTGTTAAATAGAGTATCCTTTATATTTTCATTTAGCACTTATGTGCCGCTGGGTCCAGCAGGAGCATCCACCTGCTTTCAGCCCTTTAGGAGGGCCTCTTCCATGATTCCAACTCTGATCCCAAGTGTTTTCTGGAGGACCCAACATTTTAAGCCTTGTTTAAAATGATAGGTCAAGGGGCGTGTCCTACCAGGGGCTGCGACAGGACGTGCAAAGGAGCAGCTCCTGCACTCAACCCAGCAAAAAGGGCCTAAAAGTGCCGAAAAACATCCCTCCTCGCCCCAAAAGAAGCACCTGTCCCCTAGGGGGGGATGAGTGAGGCGCCGGCTGACGAGAGGGGGATGAGATGTGCCGGGAAGCGGAGCCACGAGCTCGAGGTCTACACCATCCTGCCTCCCGTGACTGTGGCTCCCAGCGCCCCCCCTTGCACGGACAGAGCAGCGGAGGCAGAGGAGGAGGAGAACAGCGAGAGGGGACCTGCGGCGGCGCCAGGAGAAGCGGAGGCTGGGGTAAGCATAAGCTCGTGGGGGAGCCGTGTAGGTGGCGGGCGGCCCACAGTAGTCCCCACACTGGGCAGGCTTACCTCCCGAGGTGGTGAGGAAGGCCCAGCCAGAGGCCCGAGGAGCTCCGGCGGGACCTGGATCCCGACCATTGACCGGGAAGCCGCCATCTTCCCCATAAGCGTATCCTGGCAACTAGCTTGCCCAGCTATAGAGAAGCTAAAGGTGGCTTATTGAAATATACTCTATTGGGTGTTCGCTCTACTATTCTCTTGCAAGCCTGAACGTCTGAAGCAGCAGAATATACTTTAACAGAACGCTGACCCGGAGGCAGAGAGCTGACCTGAATCACTTGAGTGTTTGATCTCTGATATCACCCCCATGAACATTATGGGATAAGGAGCTTAGAGACAGGCGGCTGTAGACAGCCATGACTCCACATATGCTGAGGGCACCTCACAATTGTTAGGATTTTTGTGTGGTTGGGTTCGATCGTACTGCAACCCTTGTTAGCCTTAGCGCTCAAGAGATCCTATCTGCGTAATGATGACCTTAATAGAAAGACTATAATAACACGAGTTCTCAATATATAAGAGGGGCTTTCGTGTACGTTGGTCTGATGTGCAGCTATTCCCGAAAGCACTGTTCACGCCGGTGCTTTATGGATACATAAAAGAGTTTGTTGTGGGAATGTCTGTAAAGAGCACAATCATAAGTGTATTTAGCACAACGTTTCCGGCTGATGTTCTCTGTTTAAGTATATGCCGTATATGTAGGTGTTACTCCATGGTACTTGAGTCCATGTAGCTTGGGGGATGTATCCTGATAGAAACTAAGGCTATAAAGCATGCTCTGCCTATAGTTGGCAGTGAGGGAAGTAGTGCATCACACACTGCCAACTATAGGCAGAGCATGCTTTATAGCCTTAGCTTCTATCAGGATACATCCCCCAAGCTAAGGATAATCAGAACCTTCCATACTCCAGCAACAGGCCAGATTGAGCATCATTGCAGGAAGGAATTTATTTGTCACTGAGGAATCTGCAGATCACAGCAGCGAAACGTGTCTGACACTTGTTTTACTATCTATTGATTTTACGATTTTTATCACTGGATTTCTGTACCAGAATCAAACCGGAATTTTTACCAAATAAATATATTTTTATCCATGAAAATGGTCTGAAGTACTTGTGCTTTGGAGAACCCCGACACGCACACTCGAAAAGTACACAGCATCAGACTAAATAATATCACCGCCCCACATGGACTCAAGTACCATGGAGTAACACCAACATATACAGCATATACTTAAACAGAGAACATCAGCCAGAAACGTTGTGCTAAATACACTTATGATTGTGCGCTTTACAGACATTCCCACAACAAAACTCTTTTATACCTCACAATTGTTACCTATTCCCGGCACGAGCCATCTACTCCGCACTTCAAATGATTTAAACCAGAGGCGGCTTATATCTACTACGTTACCTCATTTACAAGTTTGCTCTGACGAACAAATTATTTGCAACTAGGGTCTGACTTGGTGAAAATGGGCAAATCAAAAAAAGCGTGCCTTCTAAGAGCATTCACGAGCTCTTCCACAAGCCGGAGGAACCCCCCTCGTACCGGCGAAGCCCCTCCCCTGAACAAAGAGACCTGCCAGAGGCCGAGGGAGACGATCCCAACCCATCACCGGACATGAATCTCTCAGCCAAATCCCTGAAGATCATAGGGCAAATGCTGCAGGCTCAATCTACTCAGCTGGTTAAAGAGATCAGGGATGACCTTTTTGAGCTGGGCCAGAGAACAAGACAGAGCTAAAATCACCACTTTGGCGGTGAAAGTCTCTCTCCTAGATGACAAACTTGATGACCTGGAAAACAGATCGAGGAGACACAACATCAGGGTTCACGGGGTGCCAAACTCGGTCCCTGACCTGCTGCAATACCTAACAGTGGTGATCTCCAACATCTTACCAGAGGTGGCAGATAACTCCTGGGAGATTGAGCGAGCCGTGGGGGCCGCAAGAAACCAGGAGCTACCGAAGGACATAATTGTTAGTTTCCTGAGGCAAAAAACCAAGGACCTGATCTTGAACGCCACGAGAAAATTTCCAAACATCAAAGATCCTGATGGTGCTTCCCTTCAAATTTATATGGATCTTTCCCCACGAACATTAGAGAAACGCAGAGCAATTAAGCCGGCCCTTGCTATCCTTATTAAGTGCAAGATACCATATAGATGGGGCTTTCCTTTCTCTCTCTCTCTCATTCCAACACCAAGGGACTGTCTACTTGACCCACACTCCGGAGGAATGTGCCAAACTCCTAAACCGTCTTCATTTGGCGGACTCAGCTGAGAGTGCCTCAACTCCAGAGCAGGCGCCCAAAGCAAGGCCTTCCAGAATCTGATAAACGGCCAAGAAGTCGCATTGGCCTGGGGCGACTAGAGACACTCAGCTGACCCTGAGCCCAGACCCCTCAGCCGACCTCCCAAGCACGTCAAGACTCACTTAAGCTTGGACTGATGGACGTTTGTTTGCATTTTTTTCTTTCTGTCCTCCCCGGAACTGTAGCCATTATACTTATTTAGCATAATCGGTAGAATACAATGTTTAGAGTTTAATTAATGGTGGCCTAGGCCGTAATACCTCGTTATAGTTATATGTTTACATAAAGCCTAGGATTTCCAGCATTCCGTAGTTTAATACCCAATGCCAACCTACTAGTATCATGGTTGACTTCCTAGGGAAGATTACAATTTCAACTTCGTTAAATTATGAATTTAGCAGTAACATGAGGTAATTCTAGCAATGCCTGTTAGAGCCTTGTATGGGACTTAATGCTTAGAATTGTTATGTTAATTTTGTTTACCATAAAGTTGTTGGCAATATATTTTCTGTTTGGGGGTTTAACCCCTAGAGTTTATGACATCTTTTCCAAGGTACTAACTAAATTCTCTCTCCTCACCACCCCTTTCGGAGGCGCCCACAGGTGTTCCAGTTTGGCTGGTCTTTCTCTCCGGGGGGGGGGGGGGGGGCGGTGTCCTGGCCTGCGTAGATCCTTGGCGACCGGCTCTTCTCTAAACAGACTGGGGTGACTGAAACGTAAGAGGCTTTAACTCCCCTAACAAACAAAGGAAGGTTTTCATTACTTATAGCAAGGATAAACCTGCAGTTCTCTTCCTCCAGGAGACCCACTTTGCGCAGGGTAAGACCCCATCGTGTTTACACAAAGACTATCCAATCTTTTACACCTCCAGCCAAAAAACTAAGAGGGCAGAAAAACTTCTCACTTCAAGTTTCCCACAAAAACATAGACAAAGAAGGTAACTTTGTGATTATTACGGGCAACCTGCTCAACACTAAGCTCACCCTGGTGTCACTCTACGCCCCTACAGTGGCCCCCGATAACGCTATTATGAATCTATTGGAGACGCTGGACTCCCAGGACATAGGCAAAGTTATTATAGGGGGGTGGGAATTTAACCTAGTGCTAAACCCAGAAATGGATAGGTCCAAGAAACAGGGGGAGTCCCGACCCCCAGACAAAATAAAACTAATCAAAAACCTATTTCTGAAACTGGGACTAGTAGATGCCTGGAGGGGACTACACCCTCAAGAGAGGGAAGACACGTTTTATTCACCCAAACACAAATCCAACTCATGTATAGACACTCTTGTTATAGACGCCACTTTACTAGAACAAGCCACATCTTTGGACATAGTCCCCTGCCCATGGTCAGATCATAGTCAGGTCACACTAGGCCTGAATCTAACCCCCAACTTCGAAATGCCCTACACATGGCGGCTCAATGATAGGCTTCTTTCGATCCCGAGTGTGCTGGACCAAATTTCTAGAGAGCTGAGGGACTTTGTTTCCACTAACTCTAGCCCTTCCACGGGTGCGGGGTGGTTCTGGGTAACTCATAAAGCATTTATAAGGGGCAGCTTTATAAGGCTAGCCTCAGCATATAAAAAAAATTGAGGGAAAAGGAAAGCTTACTGATAAAGGAACTAGCCACCCTAGAAAAACAAAACCAACAGCAGCAGTCGGGCCTGAGCCGTCAGCGGATAGAGGCGATTAGATTAGAACTAGATAACATCCTGTCAGCTCAAACAGAGAAGGCCCTAAGGAAAACCCAGAGCAATTTTTTTATGCAGGCAAATAAGCCGGGCTCCTTATTGGCCAGCAGGCTGAACGCCAGATTCCAGCAAGCAAGGGTCACCCAAATCAAGACTAGATCAGGCTCAGTCACAAATAGTCAGGCTAAGATCCAGGACACCTTCCGAACATTTTACCAGGATATATACACCTCTCAGGTAAGGGCTGATGGGGACTCCCTGACGGGCTTTCTTGGGGGGCTGGACCTTCCGGTTCTGGGAAACTCCAACCTAGATTTACTCAACTCAGATGTAACGGAAGAGGAAGTCAGAGACACCATTAAAGCTCTCAAACTAGGCAAATCCTCCGGGCCCGATGGCTTTTCAAACCTATACTATAAAAAGTTTGTAGATGTTTTGACTCTTCACATGGTTTCAATGTTCAACGCTATCCTGAAAGTAGAGCAGATGCTGCCGGAGCTTAATCAGGCGACTCTGGTCTTCTTTCCCAAGACGGGGAGGGACCCTATGGAGGTTAAAAACTACAGTCCTATTTCCCTGCTAAATGGGGACATTAAAATCCTGGCCAAATTAATGGCTACTAGGATCTCCAGCTTCCTACCCAAACTAATCCACAAGGACCAAGCAGGCTTCATCCCTCATAGGCAGGCGGGGGACAACATTAGGAGAGTACTGGATATTATACACTTAGCCAACCACTCAAAAAACCCTCTTTGCACCCTAGCCTTAGACATCGAAAAGGCATTCGATTCGTTAGAATGGCCATATCTATTTGCAGTCCTAAAGAAATTCGGTATTAGAGGGAACTTCCTAAATCTCTTTAAAACATCCTATAGGTCCCCACAAGCTACTCTAAAACTCCCCGGCCCAGAGAATTCGCAGCTAAACATACAGAGGGGGACCAGACAGGGCTGCCCTCTTTCCCCACTCCTATTCGCCCTCGCCATGGAGCCGCTAGCTCAGAGCATTAGGGCCTCCCCAGCGATTCAGGGTCTTCAATCGGGTAGACAGGAATACAAGTGTTGTCTCTTTGCGGATGACTTACTGTGCACCCTAACCAGCCCACTCACGTCCACGGCGGCCCTGATGGAAGTGTTAGATAAATTCCACTCTATCTCTGGGTTGCGAGTGAACGAGGATAAATCGGAAATTATAGGGCTTCACCTTGCACAGCCTGAAAGGGAGGGGCTTAAGTACCCATTCAACTTCCACTGGCCCAAAAAGCACTTAAAATACCTTGGAATAAAAATTACCCCCAATATCGCGGACACCTACGGTGCCAACTACCCACCCCTATTCAAAGAAATAGCAGCCGACCTGGAGAGATGGAACAAATTCTGCATCTCCTGGTTTTGCCGGATTCACACAGTGAAGATGAACGTGTTCCCCAGATTCCTATACTACTTTAGATCACTACCAGTTAAAGTTTCCATCAAAGACCTACACAATCTAGAAAAGCAAATTATGAGGTTCATATGGCGAAATAAAACCCCTAGAATTCCGAAACTCACTATGTTTAGACATAAAGGTAATTCCGGAATCCCATGTCCCCATCTTAAGCTCTACTACAGGGCGTCCCAGATCTCCTTTCTGCCCCAAGCGCACTCCGCGACACATCAACCCATTTGGGTAACAATAGAAAACCAGCAGCTTCAACCTCAGGGATGGGACATGGTGGTATGGCTTCCAAAGTCTCACCGCTAGCCACTTACTTACCCCAACCCGATGATTAGACTGTACCTGGGATGCTGGGATTGGGCGAACTCAAAACGGCGCCTGACTCCTGACCTCTCTCTGCTCCTATCTATTACCACCTCCCCCCTCTTTGCAAAAGATCTCCCGAACGACTCAAAAGCCTGGTGGACCTCCCACGGGTTAGACAGGATAATGGCTTGGTTCAAAGAGGGCCAACACATTAGCTTTGAGCCCCTTAGGGATAATTTTGATCTCCCCCTAAAGGAACACTTCATCTTTTGTAAGTTTAGTCATTTTATATGGACCCTTGGGCGGACTTTAGGCCAACCTCAAACAAACTGGATGACACGCATGTGCTCGGACGCCCCGCTATCTAAAGGCACACTAGGCATGATATATGAGAAATTCAGTAGCCCGCTGAATAATAGTAAACCTAAGCCCTTGACAAAATGGGAAGAGGACCTGGGCCAGATATGGGACCTGGAAAAATGGCGACACATTAGCAGAGACTAGCGAGAGGTTACAGCCTGATGGAAACTTAATTAAAAGTACTTCATAAGACTTACATTACCCAGGCTATGCTCCATAGGATGAACCCTCAAGAGCCTGACACTTGTTTCAGGGGATGCCCAGAGACGGGGACCTTCATCCACATATGGTGGACATGCCCTAAGACTCAGGACATCTGGTCCGAAATAATCCGAATAGCCTCAAAACTCTGCCTCACTCAAATAACCCCCTCCATCGAAACTTGTCACTTGGGAGAACGACCCCCTTTACTGGCCAGGTCCCAGGATAGGTTACTCCAGTCCATATTTTTGGCGGTAAAAAGCCATATAGCCAGTAAGTTGAAAAACTCTAGCTTATGCCTGAGAGAGATCATAAATAAAATAAAATAAACTTTATTATGATTAACAAAAAACGTATCCACCTAGTTTCAGACACTTACGCCAGCTTCCTGACTACCTGGGAACCCTGGACAGCTTCCATCCACAGCATTGATCCGGGATAGAGTAACACTGGGTAGGCTAGGGGGGGTGGGGGGGTCTGGAGCGGTGGTGGCTGGATGGCGCATGGCAGGGCACCCTCGCTGGAGACTGGGAGTAAACGTAAGTTGACAGGGGCAACGCCTGTGGGGGGCCGCTGGGGACGGGGGGGTCGTCTTAGTTGGATTCTGATATAGCCTACCTACCCCCATATTAGGGTGCAGATATTTTTTGAAAAGAGAAATTCTAAGCCTGAATTTTATCGCTCTGTTCTAGGTTAGTTTTAGTCTTTAAATTATTACTAACGTAAACTTGTTTGTTGTTCTTTTTCCTTTTTTCTTTCTTTTTCTTGGCCTTTCTTGTTTTACTTGTTATTGGAAAACGGAAAATTGTTGTTGGTGTGGCTCACAAAGAGATTGCAATAGGGCAACCATTATTAAGGTTTAATTTCATAGCAGGTGCATTATGTACTTGCTTTTGTTAGGTTTCCTTGAATTGTAACTGCACTTTATATACACTGTTGTAATTTTCCATTCTTTGTGAGTCAATAAAAAATATTTAATAAAGAAAAAATGATAAGTCAAGAGTCTTTCCTTTGGCATAATCTTCCTTGCCGTTTCTGATATTGCATTGGTGTTCTCCCAATCTACATTGGTGCTCCCGGCTAGGGATGCCAAAGTATTTTATGTCACATGGGCACTAGAATACACTAAAGTTCTGCCATTACATTTCTACACCTTCCTTATGGACACAATTTACAGTGGTCACTTATGGCTACCTGTAGCAGTTTGTTTAGATGTTTACATTTTTCTTGAAAAATGACTTCTATACATAGCGTCCCTAATGGTAAGTGACCTTTGCCATCTGGCATTGATTTTATTCAGATCCTCATCCATTTTTAGGACTTTTGCACACTATATAGATTTGCTAATCTCAAATTGATGTGATTATTGGTATGAATTTACCAAATAGCTGTTTAGTCCTGTCCCGGAGAATGAACGGGCTGTCAGTGTAAAGCTGCCATAATACAAGACTGTTTGAAGAAGTGACATAATACACTAAGAAGACGACCTCCCATCATCCCAGATATAGGTTTGTGTAGATGGGGGCACAAGTCGCCTCCATGGCTGTCTCTGATTTGTAGAAAGAATTTGCCATTGAAAGTGAAGTAATCGTGGGTTAGTACAAGATGAAGTAATGCAAGGATCAAAGTTTTATCTGTATTTGTCTTGGCTTTCATATTCAGAAAAGTACTTAGCAGCACATTCTCTTACACGGTCTATATAGGTATACAAGGACGCATGGAGCCAGATATGTGGAGTCATTGAGAGGCATTCCCTCTAATAATATCCATTGTGAATAGGATGGAAAGCTTGTGGCTAGACTCCTGCTGCCCAGGTCGCGCAGGCTGCCATTTCCACACACATTAGGTCCTTTGAATATGGGGGAGTAGGTATAACATTTTTACCAGAGAGAAGGTGTGAGATTGCTGAGAACCAGCCCGTAAACCCTAAGTATAAGCTGTGTATCTCTGCTATTGTATAGTTACTGGAAGGGTTAGGCTTAGACTATTCAGTGTAAGGTACAAAAAAGAGAAAGAAACACTGATTGTGTAGGGACGTGGCTCTGAATTAAGGGATGAAGTAAATTCAAGGCCTGACCTGGAATAAGTAGTACAAGAAACCAGTGTATATATAAAAGTCAACATTGAAATTACATATGCATAAATTAAAAGACCACGGCGAGTAAAAGAAAAATATGTAAAAATCCACTGCAACCATGAGGTATATAGACTCATACCATAAGATGCAGTGTATAGTATGACTATTCCAAGAAAATAATCAATTGTGGATGGAAGACAAGGTACCATATGAGGGAACGAAAAAAGGAAACCTAAATCCTGAAAGCCTGTGGCCCTAGACTAACTATGGTATAGTGTACGACATTAAATACAGACTAGGACCCACTATAAGTCCTCTAATATCCGGTGCAAAAATCTAGCCTAGCTAATATAGCCAAGACTTCCTTGATGTAATCTTCAGTTGGCCACAAGACATTATTAATGCCCCACCATGTCTCTTCCCCACTCTCACTTCCCTATGTCCAACCCCACCTCCCCTGTGTCTTTCCGCCGCTCCCCTGTATCTCTTCCCCCCTTTCCTGTATCTCCTCCCCTGTATCTCTGCCCCCCTCCCCTGTGTCTTTTCCCCCTGAGTCTCTTCCCACATGCAGGGTCTCTTTACCCCTTCCCATGTGTCTCTTCCCCCCCTCCCCTGTGTCGCTCCCCCTCCCTCCCCTGTGTCTCTCCCCCTCCGCTTTGCCTCTTCCCCCCTCCTCTCTCCCCTGGGTCTCTTCCCCTCCCCCCCTCGCCCTGTACCTCTTCCCCCCCTCCCCTGTATCTCTTCCCCCATCCAATGTCTCTTTCCCCCCGCCCATATGTCTTTGCCTCCCCTCCCGTGTCTCTTCCCCGTGTCTCTTTACCCCCTCTAATGTGTCTCTGCCCCCCTCCCATGTGTCTTTCTTTTCCATGTCTCTTCCCCCCCTCCCATGTGTCTCTTCCCCTTGTCCCCTGTGTCTCCCTCCCCTGTGGTAGTGCCTGGTCCTTTTCAATTTCAAGGCCGCACAGATTCAGAACAGTGGGTTTCAGCAGACAAAAACTATTCCATACTCCGATCTGGCTCATAAGGCGCCCCGACGGAAGAGGCCCTGGGGGGCCGAGTGCCTGCGCCGAACATAGCGATGGCCTCGCTGTCGACTCATTTTCGTTCGAGTTGCACCTCGTCGGAGGATGGAATAGTTCTTTGCATGTAGTAAACATTTTTACACCACCAGGTGGTGCTGTGGCACAGAGCTCAACCCCACTGTTCTGAATCTGTGCGGCCTCGAAATAGACTACATCCTAGTGCCTTTATCAAAGGTGCTTATATTGTAGTGTATTATGGGAAATATCCATAAAGGTCTTATGAATCTGAAGAGATACTTTTCATATTCATAGATTGCAGCATTGCGTAACTCTTATTTTTATAAAACTGTAAACTTATAGAGACCGCAAACGCCCCAATTTTAGATATTAATCCTCACCTAAAAATAAGAATATTTAAGACTGTTTCTTTAGATACAAAAATATAAATAAACGATACACAATTAACCTTAAATATTGGTATTTTCAGACATAATTTACTTTTTAAGATCCTCACAGTTGGCCTGGTCTCTTACCTCGGGATATATACTGTTGGTGGAATCAGCATAATCACAGAGGGTTGTCATTGTTAACCCTCAATCATTATTCTGATTAAAACTACTTACCATTCCTGTCACTCCCCCCCCTGCACTGAAGGGGAATTAAAGTGACACAGCTGAAGTTCCAAATAAAATATAATTTTAAAATAAAGTGCTTGTTGTTACCTATATTAGTTGGATGTTATAAAAAATGCATTTCTTACAGTGAATTAACATTGAAAATCGCCATTTTGAGATGCCAGTTAGTCTTTTGGACCTATCCTGTTATAGATACAGCACCAGTTCACCGACAGATGGCGCTGCCGATGATTTGCAGCGCTGCCGATTTGTGAGAGTTCTAACCTTAGAATGTTAGCCTAACCCTTAAACTGAGCCTAACCCTCACCCTAACAGTTTACCTATGCCTTGACTATGATATGGCACCGAAATATCTGCAGTGCCATCTAGGGGTTGGTCACCGCACTGCAGAGGCGGACTGGTGCTGTAACCATATCAGGAAAAGACCAGTCTTTCGAATACACTCAGAAACAACTAAAAAAGGCAGGATCTGCATTCAGGACATTGAACCCACTGGCTCAGGGGCTGATCAATAATGAATGGCTATGATCTCATTAACAAAAGATATGAATCTCTGTTTGTGGGTGGATCAGCCTAAACATAGCGATGGCCTCGCTGTTGACTCAGCGCCATTCGAGTTGCGCCACGTCGGAGGATGGAATACTTCTTTGCCTTCCCCGCGTGAAAACGGACAGCGCCGTCTGGAGGATGACACCTGTAACTGCAGCTGCAGAAGAAATGCGCAGGCAAAAAGGGAGAGATCCAATACCTCCAGCATATGTCAGCTGTGGTAGCTTAGTAAATACCCACCCCCTAGCATCTCAACTGTGGTAACGTAATAAATACCCACTCCCTAGCATATCAACTGTGGTAGCTTAGTAAATACCCACCCCCAGCATATCAGCTGTGGTAGCTTAGTAAATACCCACCCCCAGCATATCAATTGTGGTAGCTTAGTAAATACCCACCCCCAGCATATCAACTGTCGTAGCTTAGTAAATACCCACCCCCAACATCTCAACTGTGGTAGCTTAGTAAATTCCTACCCCCTAGCATATCAACGGTGGTAGCTTAGTAAATACCCACCCCCTAGCATCTCAACTGTGGTAGCTTAGTAAATACCCACCCCAGCATATCAACTGTGGTAGCTTAGTAAATACCCACCCCCAGTATCTCAACTGTGGTAGCTTAGTAAATACCCACCCCCAGCATATCAGCTGTGGTAGCTTAGTAAATACCCACCCCCAGCAAATCAACTGTGGTAGCTTAGTAAATACCCACCCCCAGCAAATCAACTGTGGTAGCTTAGTAAATACCCACCCCCTAGCATATCAGCTGTGGTAGCTTAGTAAATACCCACCCCCAGCAAATCAACTGTGGTAGCTTAGTAAATACCCACCCCCTAGCATATCAGCTGTGGTAGTTTAACAAATTAGTTTCTAATTGATTAAAGTGCTTATTACCTATACTTTTACAGGTCAATGTAAGATCCTACCATCATATACATAATGAGTAATCAGGCCACACTTGCTACTAAAATCAGGCAGATGCTAAAAATAAGATTTTACTCAGGTTAGCCAAATAGAAGTTCAAATTGTGCCTCCGAATACATTGCACCGAGGTAACCTGTAATACTGTGAGGGCACCAATACCAAAATACAGTAGACATTTTAAGAAATGAATAACATAAACTATTCTGATGAATAAACGCACAGTATGATTGTGATAATAAAGGATTTCCAACGTATTTGTTACATTTTGTGCTCTCGCAATAAAGCTTGTATATTAAAAAAACGCAGGCGGATTTCCGCGCATGCGCGACCAGAATGCACCGCGTTCCTACACTATATAAGCAAATTTCTCTCCTAACTCGGCAGTTCCCTTTGCACTCCGGCATGTACAGGTAAGTGGATGGCTGGGACAGTTTGCACATGCGTACGTGAGGCTGATCCTCTTGTGCTGTTATGTATAAGGGTGATCCGGGTCTCTATTCTGTGCTATATTATATAGGAAGCCATTTCATATTGTTTTCTGCTTGTAATTCTGTTTCACATCACGTTTACAACATCTGTAATAAAACTGCAGCTTTCATATATTTGAGGCTCTTAGTCTTGTCTTCCATATAAAGGCTAATAACACAATATTATTACTGGTGCCAATGATGAGACTTACACAGACCTGTTCTGATCTATGTGAGGACAGCTAATGTCTCTGAGCTATAGGACTAATTCAAACATCCCTAAGATAGTAAATCTTGTCTGTTGGCTTATCCATGTTAGATGTAACTTTCATTTCCTAATCCCTCATTTGTTATAGGGGATAATGGGCATTGTGGTGAGGTGACTGCCTCAGCACCCATAGATGGCTCTATTACAATATAGATTTGCTACAGCAGAGACCAGAATTGGCTAATAATAAATATATATCTATATATAATCACACATGTATTCTGCTTTTGGAACTCTATTTTTTTTTTTTTTTTTGTATCCTCTAATTTAAAAGTATCAAGACACTGCTGTGTGCCTACAAAATTAAACCGTAACGCATGATAACCTGACATTACATCCACGCTGTGCCATGTCTATGCTGAATTGGACACGCATGTATATGATGTCATTGCACCATAACTGGAGGTTTTCCAGCTGAATTATTATTCTGACAATATCTGGTCTTTCTCCCACACAGGGTCACTACTGACTTCTACATCATTAAACTGGTATGTTACACCTAAATTAAAATAATGTACAGATGAATAGCTTTGTTTAGACCATATGCAAGTTTAAATAAAAAAAATAAAATAAAAAAAGTTATGCCTGGTCAATGATGATTTTATACAGACAAGCATATGTCTGATTCCATTGATGCCAGCTTTAATTCTGAGACACCGGCTGCACTGAAGCAAGAAATACAATTTTGGAAATACAAGCACTTATTATTTTTGTTCATCTTGCAGGGTCTGTTCCTTCTGGGTACCTGAGCTACAGTGGATCCAACAGGTGTGTAGATTGCAGTTGTATCTGCAGGAGGTTATGCGTGCCTTATACCTGCTGCCACATCTCATGTCTAGTTTTTGTATATAATCTGCTCCACATGATGACTTAATGAAGTCTCGTTCGTCTGAAACTCTTTGATGAACACTCATAGCATGGTGGAGTTCTGATGGAGTAGCAAAGCTCTTTCAGTTTAGTATGTAATGGAGTATACAGACATGTAATGTGATCTCTGATCCCTTCCACAGATCACCAAGCAGACAATGCTACCAAGAAAACTATTAAAGGTAGGTTTTGATGACCTCTGTAGTGGAAGGGTTCCAACATTTTGGGAGGTGGAATGTTGTGTATTGGGCTAACTGGAATTCATCAGTCTGAAAGGATGAATGGGTTTAACCCATTGATGCCATTAGACTATTGTTGTTCAGATATTGTCACCAAAGCCCTGACCAGACTATTGGTGCCTGATAGGACTGACTTCATATAGGTATGTCCACTTAAGTCTTTATTTTTTCTCTCCCTATTTTTAGATGCAGAATCTAATCTACCTCTGCCCTGGAACTGCCATTCATAGACCAGGTATGGATTGGTGGCACCTTACAGCTAGTTTTCTGGGCCTCAATGATGAAACCTTCGCATGTCCGACCCACTGAGTAGTATCAGAGCCTGTAAAGGTGAACCCACTGGTTCTCTTAGTGGGAAGAGAAGGATGCTTTGTTCCAGCTGGAACTGTCTGAGGGCATATCTAATACTAGATTCATTATTAATTTCTAAACTGCTGAATAATTGTATATAATCTTGCTTTACTGAAATATCTTTTTTCAGTAGTGAAATACTAGAATACTAACCTTTAAATGTTTCTCCTTTGCAGATTGAGGGAATGCTGTGCTTGATAGCTCAACAGGTATGTGTGTTCCAGACTGACATGAGATTCCTTAGTGTAGCTGAGTATTGTGGCTAAGGTTATTATGTAATATATAATGCAGACACTCTTGTATTGCCCAGGATCTTGTAACCAGTGATTATCGTTATTACCGCCCCAGTCTGATAATACATGACTGAGTGGTATGTTCTGAGGTTCCTTTATTAGTATAACATGTCCTCTGTCAATAATACTCAAATGTAACCTGAGATCTCTTCCTTACAGGCTTAAAATGAATGGCAGTCTGCTGATCTAATACAGGTGAGTTATTTGGCAGAACACCCATGGGGATAGATGGGACTATTGTAATGATGAGTCAAACTAGCTCACTTTGACATGATAATGAAACGGTTTGAACTTCTGAACAGCCAACAAACCTTTGTCTTGCAACTTCTACTTTTGGGAATGGCAAGTAACATGTCTCCTCTCTCCATAGAGCCCCATCGCTCACTGTCTGCGTAATGAAGGAATCTGCATCATTAACAGGTAGGTTATAGCCAATGAGGAAGCTCACCTTGCTCTTGCTTATACAGTGTTCAGGTTGGTGCTATAGGTCAGATGTGCCTCTGTTTCCACTCGGCTATATCTTGCCTGGAGGTCTATATAATATGACAATGGCATTCAGGTCTCACTGACATGATGATTTATCTCATGGAATCTCGTTCGTCTGAATAATTCTGATGAGAAGCTTTAAAAACTGACAAGTCAGTAAGAAGGCCATAACAGGTCTTTGTGTAGTAAATCAATGGCCGTATTCTAACAAACCTCTTAATCTTGCAGATTCATTGGATGAAAACGTTGGCTGATAAGGTAAGATGCCTTGTGATATGGGTAGGGTCTTGAATGAAGCTAATCAAGCTTTCTTTTATGGAAACCAATATAAAAACTAAAATACCATAGTACAAAATAACTGCATCTGTAGAGTAATTGGTATGTAATGCATGACCAGTTCAGCCTCAACTAGACATGGGGCCCCCCACCTAGAAACTACTGCTGCATAATAAGCTTCAGTGGAGTCCGGCATGAAGCCTGTTTTGGTGACATATTGCAGATAAAAGGAATGTGCTAAATGCTGATGTGACCTTACACTAAACTAGTCTGGGGATCTCCAGTGATGACTCATCCACTATACCCTGAGCTGACACTTGTTGGCCATGACAAGGATTGTCGCTATTCTGACGAGATCTCCGTCATCTCAATATCACTGTCGGGCTGCGCTGTTTCACAGCCTGATGTTATTTGTTTCTTTCTCCCCCAGCTTATCTGGAGCCTCACACGGTGAGTTATTATGATGTAACACATTAACCCTTGATATTAGGACAGTCTAACTTTGCAGAGCAAGCTGTGATGATTCGTTTACCGCCCCAGTCTGATGTCCATGACTGAGTGGTAGATTCTGAGCCTGTTCATAACTTCCCAATCTACAGACTTTGGGCCAGCCTGGCTCTACTCACATTCATGTCTTGCTTTAGCTGATAATTGCCAAGTTGTTAGTCATTACTTATCTCTCATTACAGCTGCTGCCGCATGCCTATCTGATGTCCTCACTAAGCCTAATCATACTGGGGCACAAACCCTGACGTGCAGACTGTTCCTGGAATGGAAGAAGCCCTGCTCAAGCTTGCAAAGACAACTGAATGAGTTGGTGTTTAGGAGTTGTGGACAAACATGTATGAAGAACCTTGTTAGTGAAAACAAAATAAAAAATGTAATGAAACTTGCTGTGTCTTCTGATTCATTTGAGTTTTGTCCTCGCACAAGCTCAGCAGATTCCAGAGCTAAAGTGATAGGGACCGTTACAAACATGGTCTTCGTGGTAAGATGTTCTGCTGCTCGTCCATAACTACAGTATTTTGTGTGTGTATATAGATATGTCCAAGAAAGTGATGATCAATTTTATTTGATAGCTTTTGGTGAAATGCAGAGATAATGATCTTAATGTGTAATTGTATGAGAAATGGAACCAACCCTGCCATATAACATACTATTATGGTATGTAAAGGACAAAATATGATTATGACAAATAAAATGCTAAATATGACATTCTTTAATAATTATATGGAATGCTAAACCTTATTGAGAGTAACTACAGATTGCAAAGAATAATTATAAAATAAATGAGACATCCCGTGCTACGTGTCTCCATGTCTGGATCACTTCAGTGTCTCATGTCCAACAAAATCACAACTGGAGGGACATGTTATGATCATTTCCATGTTTAGATCGTTCAGGAATTGGTTTTCTGAGATCAGTTAGATTATTAGAAGTAAATAGATTAGTATTAAGTAAAAAATAAAGTGTTATGTTTACTAATCAGGCACCTATAGAGGGTGTTGTAATGTTAGTATATAGGGAAGACATGAATTGGCATACATTAACATCTTGGAGATGGCAGACACTATACTAATACAGTATCATTTATATTTTCATTTAGCACTAAGGTGCCACTGGGTCCAGCAGGAGCATCCACCTGCTTTCAGCCCTAAGGAGGGCCTCTTCCAAGATTCCGACTCGGATCCCAAGTGTTTTCTGTAGGACCCAACATTTTAAGTCTTCATTAGAATCATGATAGGTCAAGAAATGCTTGGGTATCGTCATAAGAGTCTTTCCTTTGGCAGTATCTTCCTTGCCGTTTCTGATCTTACGTTGGTGTTCTCCCAATCTACATTGGTGCTCCCGGCTAGTGATGCCAAAGTATTTGTCACATGGGCACTAGAATACACTAAGGTTCTGCCATTACATTTCTACACCTTCCTTATGGACACAATTTACAGTGGCCACTTATGGCACCTGTAGTAGTTTGTTTAGATGTTTGAATTTTTCTTAGAAAATGACTTCTATACATAGCATCCCTAATGGTAAGTGACCTTTGCCATCTGGCATTGATTTTATTCAGATCCTCATCCATTTTTAGGACTTTTGCACACTATATAGATTTGCTAATCTCCAATTGAAGTTATTATTGGTATGAATTTACCAAATAGCTGTTTAGTCCTGTCCCGGAGAATGAACAGGCTGTCAATGTAAAGCTGCAAGACTGTTTGAAGAAGTGACATAATACACTAAGAAGACGACCTCCCATCATCCCAGATATAGGTTTGTGTAGATGGGGGCACAAGTCGCCTCCATGTCTGTCTCTGATTTGTAGAAAGAATTTGCCATTGAAAGTGAAGTAATCGTGGGTTAGTACAAGATGAAGTAATGCAAGGATCAAAGTTTTATCGGTATTTGTATTGGCGTTCATATTCAGAAAAGTACTTAGCAGCACATTCTCTTACACGGTCTATATAGGTATACAAGGACGCATGGAGCCAGATATGTGGAGTCATTGAGAGTAATTCCCTCGCATTAATAATATCCATTGTGTCCGGTGAATAGGATGGAAAGCTTGTGGCTAGACACCTGGTGGACAGGTGACCCAGGCTGCCATTTCCACACACATTAGGGGAGTAGGGGAGCTTTGAATATGGGGGAGTAGGTATACATTTTTTTCTTTTTTATGAATAAAATAATGAATTAAATTCAAGGACTGACCTGGAATAAGTAGTACAAGAAACCACTGTATATATAAAAATCAACCTTTATTGGAACATTTTAAAAGTGTATGCATTGAAATTACATATGCATAAATGAAAAGACCACGGCGAGTAAAAGAAAATTATGTAAAAATCCACTGCAACCATGAGGTATATAGACTCATACCATAAGATACAGTGTATAGTATGACTATTCCAAAAAAATAATCAATTGTGGATGGAAGACAAGGTACCATAGAAGGGAAAGAAAAATCCTGAAAGCCTGAGGCCCTAGACTAACTATGGTATAGCGTACGACATTAAATACACACTAGGACCCACTATAAGTCCTCTAATATCCGGTGCAAAAATCTAGCCTAGCTAATATAGGCTGTATTCCTCAGTACCTTCTCTTCGTGTGTTATCTGGCGTGTAGCTGCAATCCAGGGAAGCGTCAGGTATCAGCCTTCTGTGTTTAGGGGTAGGCGACCGCAACCAGAGTTTCCCTGCTACGCCCCGTCAACTTCTGATATCATCAAGGGTGACTGGTTAGACAGAGGGTCTGACACGCGTGTTTCGCATCATCATCTTCATGTGAGACCTGGAGTAGGTATAAAGTTGCAAGTCTCGGATTCTTAACTTTTAAGATTCAATTTTAAGAGATTAAATTGCTGTTCTTGGCTGTATTGATTGTCATATACTGTCCAAATCAACATCACTATCCTTTGGCCTGGCTTCGCAAACAAAGATTTGAGAGGGATGTTGTCCACATCTTGGGCTGTCTGGTGGCTACGGAGTCCAATGCGGGACAGGCAGATCTGACCACAGTAGTTGCAAGGGAAAGTTCTCTGAAAGTGCTCTGGGTTTGGTGCTTCCTTTTGTCCTCAAGGCCAGTCCTGCACATGCTCTCAAAAGAGGAGACAGCTTGGTGCCTAATACTTAGAGGCTGGATCACCTAGCAATCTTTTATAACATTGTTTATCTGATACTTGCATCATGGCTTCCTTGATGTAATCTTCGGTTTGCCATAAGACATTATTACCGGCCCCCCATCCTGTGTCTCCTTCCCCATCCCGTGTCACTTTCCCCCCTCCCCTGTGTCTCTTTCCCACCTCCTATATGTCTCTGCCCCCCTCCTGTGTCTCTTTACTCGCTCCCATGTGTCTTTGCTCCCCTCCCATGTGTCTCTTTCTCCCCTCCCGTGTATCTTCCCCCCCCCCCTCCCATGTGTCTCCCTCCCCTGTGTCTATTTACATTTGTAAATAGTGCCTGGTCCTTTTCACTTTTTTGTTTCAATAGTTTTTATTGTCACAGAGTTGTAAATCTTATACAGTATTAATGTTTCAGCGATGGCTCGCAGGCCAAATTTATGTTGTAGATTGCTTAAACGTAAACTTATATGATGGTGACATTTTCATTTAGTGACAGTTCCATTACATTTTTCTTTTTCTTAACCTTTCTAAGTAACATTAAACTGGTAGCATGGTTGTTTGCCTGTTTTTAAGATCTCTGATGGTTTTAGTATGATATGCTACCTCTTGTTACAATTTTTTTAACATACAAAATAAAATTAACTGGATATAACAACTTTAACTACAGTGTCATTCGTGTACTTGTGTCTAATGATTCTTCTTTCCGTCCTTTCATGTCGAGGGACCGTTTTTGTATGTATACTAGACAGTAGTTTGAAGTAGGTCACTCACCTGAGTCTTGCTGTTTGGCGCTGGTCTGTGGAGTCCGGCAAGGGGGGGGGGGGGGGGGCCCAGTTCACTTTTCTTGAATTGGTTTATCTCCTAGTTTGTCTGCTATCTGTGTTTATGTTTGTTATATTTCTATTGCCTGTGTGGAGGTTGTCCATGCCCCCCATATTTCTAGAAATTTTGGGTATGTGTTGTTAGTCGTGTGTGTGAATCTGTCAAACAACATTATGCCATTTAATTTGTGTATTACCTCTTGTATCCTGAGGTCTTTGGTTCGCCATTTTTGAGCTATGTGGCTTTTTGCTGATAGCATCAGGTACTGAAACCATTTATTCTGGCTTTTCGAAATATGTGTAATAGGTCCTCCTAGGAGGCATGTGTCAATTGACCAAGGGATTGGTGTATGCAGTGTCTCTGAGGCTAGTTTTAGCACTTTGTTCCAGAGGTTTAGGGCTATGGGGCATTCCCACCATATATGTTCGAATGTCCCCCTATCCTGGCAGTGCCTGAAACATTGTGGGGGGATTCGCGTGTTAATGGTGTGTAGCTTTGCAGGTGTATAATATGCTCTATGGAGGAATTTTATGGATGTTTCCCTAAGGGAATAGCTCAGGGGGCTCTTCACAAGTTTGAGGCAGGTTTTCTCCCAGGCCTTATCGTCTTTTGGGGTTCCTATGTTTTGATCCCACTTCCACTTAAAGGGAGCTGTGTTGTTGTTGTGCGTCTCTCTAATTGCTGCATATAGTGTGCTTATGATGCCTTTTGTGAGTGGGGCTTTTTGGCAGATCACGCTTAGCCAGTTTGGTCTGGGGGCTCCCCATTTCCTAATAAGTGTTGTTATGTAGTGTTTTATCTTACAAAAGTTGAAATGTTCTCTTAATGGGATGTTATGGTTATTTCAGAGCTGGTCAAAGGTAAGGACCTTATCATTTTGTATCCATTTGTCTAGGGTGTCTAGTTTGTTCAAGGACCACCAGTTAATTGAGTCCTTGTCTAATGTATCCCATATTGTTGGGATTGTTAAAGTGGGTGTTAAGTTTGATAGGCCTCTTGTTATGTGGTGTGCCTTGTTGGTTTTGTGCCAGGTGTGTAATATATGTCTGATGATTGGGTTGCTGTGTTTCTCGCATGCGTGTGGTATGGTGGGCGACCATGTCACATTGTCCCATTTATGTGGGTGCATTTGTATGTTCTCCACAAATACCCAGATTGGCTGGTGCTCCACGCAGTGGGATTGGGGGAGGAATGCTAGTTGGGCTGATGTATAGTAAGCTTTTAGGTCCGGGCACGCTATGCCCCCAGTGTTATAATTGCTATATAGCAGCTTCTTTGAAATTCGAGGTTTTTTGTTGCCCATATGAATCTTGTTAGATGCCTTTGAAATTTGTCTAAGTCTTTTCGTTTTATGGGAATAGGGAGGGTCCTAAACAAGTACAACAGCCTTGGTAATATGTTTAATTTGATGGAATTTATGCGTCCCGTCCAGGAGATCGGGAATTTACTCAAAATTTTTGTGTCTGCAGATAGGGTTTTGAATATAGGTGGATAGTTGGCCTCATACAGCCCAGACAGGTCGGGGGTCAGTTTTATTCCCAGATAGTTGATTTGGTCTGAGGACCATGTAAAGTTATATTTTGTTTTTAGTCTGGTTAAGGTTTGTTCCGGAATGTTGGAGCCCGTAGCCTCAGTTTTATTATAATTAACTTTTAATCCCGAAATCATTCCGAATTGGTCCAGGGTCTCCAGCAGGGGGGGTATAGAGGATTCCGGCTCGGTCACAGTGCATAGAATGTCATCTGCATACATGCAGCATTTGAATTGGTGGGACCCAGCCCAAACCCCTTTGATACCCCCATCCGCCCTGATTCTCTGTGCGCAAGGTTCTATCGCCAAAGCGAATAGTAATGGTGACAAGGGGCACCCCTGTCTCGTCCCTCTTTCTATGTCGATGTAATTTATGTTTTCCCCTTCTAGTTTCAGGAATGCTTTGGGTTTATTGTATAGGGTGTTAAAGACGTTGAGAAAATTTCCCCTGATCCCCATTTTGTGTAGCACTCCTTTCAGATAGCCCCACTCTAGGGAATCAAAGGCTTTCTCTAGGTCAAAAGCGATGGTGCAGAGTGATTTGTTGTTTGCCTTGGCTATATGCATAACATTCATTATCCTTCTGATGTTGTCCCCCGCCTGTCTGTACGGCACGAAACCAACTTGATCTTTGTGTACCAATTTTGGGAGGAATTTTGAGATTCTGCAGGCCATAATTTTTGCTAGTATCTTAAGGTCGCCGTTTAATAGGGAGATGGGTCGATAGTTCTTGGCTGCTATGGGATTGCGGCCTGGCTTGGGGAAGAAAATGAGGCTTGCTTGTGTGAATTCGTGAGCTATCTGTTCCCCTTTGAGTATGGCGTTGAATAATTTGGCTAGGTATGGTGACAGGTGATCAGTGAATGTCTTGTAATAAATATTTGGGTACCCATCTGGTCCTGGCGCCTTTCCTAGTTTCATTCCTTCAATTGTTTCCCTGACTTCATTTAGTGTAATTTCTGTATTAAGGGCTTCTAGATCTGTGGTTGATATTTCTGGTAAATCTAGGCCACTTAGATAGTTTTGGATCTGATGTGTTGTAGAGGTTTTCTCTGATGTGTAGATTTTCTGGTAAAAGTTTTTAAAGGTTTCTTGTATTTTGGATTGGCTTTGGGTTATATGGCCATCTGCTGTTTTTATTTGGAATATTTGATTGTTGTGTTGTTTTGTTTTCAGTTTTCTGGCGAGCATTGGGGAGCATTTGTTTGCCTGCTTGAGGAATGTGTGTTGGGATCTGCGCATTATTCTTTCTGTTTTAATTGTTAGAATGTTATCTAATTCTTGTCTTGTTTTTACTATTTCCGCTGTCCTTGTAGGGGTCAGCTTCATTTGGTTTAAGGTCTCTAGTTTGTGTAATTTTTTAGTTAAGTCTGCCTCTTTTTGATTAAGGGTCTTTTTGTAAGTGGTGGCTATCCTTATTAATGGATCCTCGCATATAGGCCTTATGGGCTAGCCAGAGCCAGCCTATTCCTGTCTCTGGTTTTTCATTTTGTTCAAAGTATCGTGTCGGTTCTGATTGTATTTGCATTTTTGTTTTTGGTATGGCAATAAGGGACTCATTTAGTCTCCAGTTAAATTTGGATTTTAACCCCGTGTTCAGGTTCAAAGTGATGGCCACCGCAGAGTGATCGGACCATGGACAGGGGATTATTTGTGCGTTGCTAGAGTGGTCAAACAACCCAGAGTCCAGAAATATCATATCAATTCGGGAGTACGTTTGATGTGTGGGGGAGAAGAAGGTGTATTCCCTTTCCAGGGGGTGATGTCCCCTCCATGCATCTATTATGTTATTATTTTGCATTAGCATTTGAATCTTTTGTAGTTGCTTACTAAATCTTAAGTCTGATTTATTTCCCGACCTGTCCAGTGTGGCTTGTAGAGTGAGATTGAGGTCTCCCCCCAAAATAATCTTCCCTGTGTCTAGAGGGATTAAGGTATTCAGTAGTTTGATTAGGGATTTGTGTGGCGCAGTGGTGGGTGCGTAAAGGCTTATAAGGGTGATTTTTTTCCCTAGTATCGATCCAATTAAGATAATGAAGTCCCCTTCCTTATCCACGATTTTACGTTCTAATTGAAATGGGAACAATTTATGCATTATTATTGTGGCCCCTGTTCTCTTGGTTTTCTGTGTGGCTGAGTAAAAGGTAGGGTATTCCCTGTGAAGGTATTTTGGTAGTTTGTCTTGGGCAAAATGTGTCTCCTGTATGAAGAGCACCGCCGGTTTATACTTTTTGTAAAAGAGGAATGCCTTCCTTCTTTTGAAAGGGGTATTAAAACCCTTTACGTTATGGGAAATGAGATTAAATGTGACCTCTGCCATGTGTGTGTCGTGGTTTTTGTCTGTGTAGGTTGTTCTCACCTGTCTGTTGTTCCTGGTCCCGGGGCCCTCCCTCTGCGGAGTCCAGTTGACCTTGAGGCTCGTGACCTTGTGTAATTGTGTGGAGCCGCTTGTAATGTAAGCAAACACAAAATGACTTTAGTAACATGCATAACATAAATACATAACATTCGTTTAGCGTAAACTTGTAATAAGCAACCATGGTAAACAACAAATTCTCCTGGCACTTTAGTAGAAGTACCCTTAGTTTAGAGAGTAAAGGGGATCTGTTCTCCGCTTTCCCTCTGGGAGAATAACCGTGACCTGGTGCCTATTCTGTATTATTTAATTCAGTTCCTTATTGTAGTGTCCTTCTGTTATGAAGGGTTCTCTTCAGTCTGTGTATATCTGGTTAGTAGTGCCTAGCGCACTACTCAAATTTTATGTTTTCCTGTATCTGAACTGACTACAGGAACTCCATGTGTGTTTCAGCTTAATCATCCTTTATGTCAAGATTGATTTCGTGTGCGAGCAACCGGGTGTGTTTGTTGCTAATGTCTTTGCTGTTTTCTTGTGTTATTTGTTGCAGTTGTATAGTATCTGGGATGATCTTTGTTTTGTTTGTTGTTCATTATTCCTAGAGGTGATTCAACCAGTTTTGTCGTAAAGATGAGTTTGTACGGTTATTTTGTTCAGGTGACTCTCTCCTGATTTTTATTTGCTGTGTCTCTTGGAGGTGTGGGCTTTTCTTGCCTGGTTTTCTTTGTGCTTTTACTGTTGGTAGTCTCCGTCCAGGCCCTAATGGGCCTTTGGCTTGCATCGTTGTTGGTATGTGGTTCTTGTCCGGGCGGTTGTTTTAGTTGTAGTTGTTGTAAAAGTTTGTGTCCTTCATCTGGGTTATTGACTTTATGAAATGACCCGTTCGCCTGGAAGATTAGGGCGAATGGGAATCCCCATCTGTAGGAGATTCTATGTGAAATGAGAGTTTGCAGTATTGGTCTCATTGCTCGCCTTTTTTCCAAAGTTATGGGAGAGAGGTCCATGAAAATTTGCAGGTCACTGCCATCCGGGCCTTTGATAGCTCTTATCTTCCTTGTTGCTGACAGAATGAGATCTCTAGTGCTTTGTTTTAAGTATCTGACAATGACGTCTTTTGGTGTGTTTGTGTTTCTAGCAGGTCCTAGGGCTCTGTGTGCCCTCTCAATCTCATCTTCTTCTATTCCACCCTCTGGTAGTAGTGTGTGGGTTACTGCTGTTATATATTGCTTCAGTTCTGTGACTTGGGAGGAGATGCCTCTGTATCTTAAATTGTATCTACGGGACCTGTTTTCCAGGTCCTCGTATTTGCTTTCCATTTCTGCTATCTTATCCGTGTTGCTGGTGATGTATTTTCTGTCTTTGATTTGTGTTTCTATTATTTTATCTGTTATCTCCTCTAGTTGGTGGGTCCGTTGTCCGATATCGTGGATCTCTTTCCTGATGTCCCTCACTGCCGAGGTTATGTAGTCCTTTAATAATTTTTCAAATTTCTCCATTGATTTTTCTGAGACATCCATGTGTGGAGATGGAGGAGTGGCGCCATCTTCTGGTTCCGAGGTTTCCGGTGGATCCATGGCTGTCTGTGTTGTTGTCAGGTGAAAGTGCTCTGTGGGTTTGAAGTGCTCCTCTATACTTTTGCTTGGTACACTTTTCCTGCTTTTCCCCATCTTGTATCTGGGAGGGTGTGGTTTTGTAGAGCTTAGGTAGTCGCTAGGTGTAGTTGCCCTTTGTTTTGTGACCCTTTGCTGTTTGGTTATGTTTTCCTTTGCATCTTGTTGATTTGGCTTTAATCTGTCATTTCTGGTTAGTTATCTGTTTTTGGAGTTCCTGCTGGTTCTCCCCTTTTTTAGCCGTCTTTCATGGTTTCTTTTGTCTTGTTATCTTCCTTGGGGTTGGTGAATGAGTTGGGCTCCTTGTTGATAGTGCCCGTTCTTGCTCATGGGCATTAATTTGACCCCTTGTCTAGTCCGTGAGTATAGTGTTGAGGTTGTTCCGCTTCTGTTTTATCTTCCCACCTTGTTAGGGATATATTATCAGGAGTTTGCCTTTTACTGTTTTTGGGTTGATTTATCTGTGCTTTTTGAGGAGCTAGTGCTGAGCACTTCTTGTTCCCTTTCCAGCTCAACCCCAGTGATTTTGGGTTGCAGCTCTGGAGTTTGTATGAATTTCCAAATTGTAATGTTCTGTTATTAGCTGCAGTGGAAGTGGTAAGACAAAAGGTGGCTTTGTAGTCTCTTTCACCTAAGTCAGTCTCTATAATGCTGCTGCAATAGGTGTGAATGGACACTAAGTGGCTGTGCAGGGTTGGAGTTTAAAGTGATCAGGACAGAGGCAGTTTCAGTTGCAGGTTATGTTGCTGCTGGAGAAAATAAAACTTTTGAGGAAAAGTTCTTTAAGCTCAATGACTTTTCACAACATAAGGGGAAGATCCCTGTGCCCCCCTACTTTTTTCTTTAAACCCTTCTTCCAAAGGCCCTTTTATGTGGTACTGGCCCTTTAAAAACGTCTGGCAGGGATATCATGCAAACAGGCTTTTCCCCTTTCCCTCTGGAGGTGAGCAGGGTCTTATTATCTCCCAGGGGAGGGTGTAGAGTAGTGGGTCTCAGTCCCCTGCAGTCCCTTAGTGTTAGGATGCCCCTCCACACTAATTTACTGTCCTGCTATTCTCTGCAGTACTCACTGTGCAGGCAGAGCCCCAAGATGGCTGCCAGTCAGGCACTGCTCCGGTGTGTAGCCTGCCTCTTTAGCCTCCTGCTCCACGCTTTCGCAGTTTATCCTCCGGCTGGTGAGTTGGAGGATCTGGGTAGGTGAGGGAGAGTTAGTCACCCCCGTGTGTCGGCGCCCAGGGGTTGCAGATGGAGTTGAGGGAGCACATGGCCCACTGTGCCTATGCAGGCACCCGGCCAAGTAGGCCCGAAGGGCTCAAAACAATTGTTGTGCTCCAATTCTGGAGCTCTTGCCGCTCCTAATCCTCAAGGGGGTCTTTAATATCCCCACAAAGCTGTTTGGGGTTAATTTAGGCTTAATAGCCCCAGATTATGGCCCTTTTTCCCCCTAGATGGTGAGGAGCCGTTGCACCATGCGGCCACTCAGTGTGCCTGCTAGCCACGCCCCCCGTCCTTTTCCCTTTTGAGGCCGCACGGATTCAGAACAGTGGGGTTGAGCTCTGCGCCACAGCACCACTTGGCGTTGTAAAAAAATTACTGCAGGCAAATAACTATTCCATACTCCGATCTGGCTCATAAGGCGCACCGACGGAAGAGGCCCTGGGGTGCCGAGTGCCTGCGCCGAACATAGCGATGGCCTCGCTGCCGACTCATTTCCGTTCGAGTTGCACCACGTCGGAGGATGGAATAGTTATTTGCCTGCAGTAAATTTTTACACCACCAGGTGGTGCTGTGGCGCAAAGCTCAACCCCACTGTTCTGAATCTGTTTGGCCTCAAAATAGACTACATCCTAGTGCCTTTATCAAAGGTGCTTATATTGTAATGTTATGAATCTGAAGAGATACTTTTGATATTCATAGATTGCAGCATTGCGTAACTCTTATTTTTATAAAACTGTAAACTTATAGAGACCGCAAGCATCCCCAATTTTAGATATTAATCCTCACCTAAAAATAACATTATTAAATATTTAAGACTGTTTCTTTAGATACAAAAATATAAATTAAGGATACACAATTAACCTTAAATATTGGTATTTTTAGACATAATTTACTTTTTAAGATACTCACAGTTGGCCTGGTCTCTTACCTTGGGATATATACTGTTGGTGGAATCAGCTTAATCACAGAGGGTTGTCATTGTTAACCCTCAATCATTATTCTGATTAAAACTACTTACCATTCCTGTCACTCCCCCCTGCACTGAAAGGGAATTAAAGTGACACAGCTGAAGTTCTAAATAAAATATAAATAAAAAATATATTATTAGTTATTATTATCTTTTATTTGTATCACTCTAACATATTCCGTAGCGCTGTACAGGGGATAAGAATAGGGGAAATATAAGTTTAACAAATTCAAAAGTTGAAGAGCCCTGTTTTGAGCTTAGAATCGTAGCAGAAAGTGCTTTATCCCAAAGCACCCTACAAGACTGGAAACTCACTACTAATAATCTAAAGGGAATTAAAGGGCAAATAAGGAATAGCAAGGGTCAGGAAGAAAGTGAAAGATAGAAAGAGTATTATTTTAGAGGGAAAGGGGAGGGATCTGAGGTGAAAGACTAGTATGCTGGCTGACCGCTAGTGTTTAGATGATTTATCTGCAAGTAGGAAGTCTGGTGTTTTCCATGGCTCTATTAATTTAATCTGAATTAGGGTATGTGAGAGGTAGGGCAGTATTCTGGTGTGCATGCAGCACTGAGAATCTCACAGATGTAGCAGGCCTTGAAACAGAGTGAATTTGCACAGAAAGAAAAAGAAAGCATGGATTGGGGGACATACAGTACAGGAAGATAGGGGAGTTAGAGAGGAATGGGAGAGAGACCTTAGAATGAAGGTATGTGAGGAGGGGGAGGAGAGTTGAGGTAATTTTGCCAGCCATAAATGGGGAAAGGATGGGGGAAAGTGGAGACAGCCAAGCAGGGTATAGGAAAGAGTTAGAAATTGAAAACAAACAGAAATATTTATATCTGCCAAGATATAATAACATGCATACAGTAGTGATATTAATAAACATATTGGCTCCAGGGATGGCGCAATTTCCATAGTCTCCTTCATACCTGCTGAGGTGGTGTGCATGCAGCTCTGAGAATCTCACAGTAGGTAACAAGAAGCACTATATTATTTGGATGTTATAAAAAATGCATTTCCTACAGTGAATTAACATTGAAAATCACCATTTTTAGATGCCAGTTAGCCTTTCGGACTTATCCTGATATAGATATGGCACCAGTTCACTGCTGCAGTGCGGCTCCCGATATATTGCAGGTTAGAGAAGTTTTAACCTTACATTGTTAGCCTAACCCTCACCCTAACAGCTTACCTATGCCTTGACTATGATATGGCACTGAAATATCTGCAGTGCCATCTAGCGGTTGGTCACAGCTCTGCAGCGGCGGACTGGTGCTGTAACCATATCAGGAAAGGACCAGTCTTTCTGATATACTCAGAAACATCTAAAAAAAAATAAAAAATAGGCAGTGTGGTGTATCACCAAATTAATATTACACAAGGTTCGTCTACATTAAAAGGTATTTATTAAAAGGCAGATAACACAATACTATAAATGTATTACAAACACAACAGCCCAGACCCACGGAGCAACACCCCCTTTTAAATCTATCTACCTATATATATATAGTAATTCCCTTCCCCAAACGCTTGATCTTACCCACGGTCAGACCATTGACATCACCTCCTCACCCTCACCATCAAGGAAGAAAACAGGAAGCAGCACCAGTTTCCTGCCTGGATATATCCTTAGTTAAGATGATGTAATTTACATCACATCCTGTCCATGACTTCCTTAAGCCATTGTGGGAGGGAAGTAAAGATTCTCAGCCCTCCTACAAAGGCCTGTTTTAGGAAGTCCTGAATTACCATTCAAGGAAGACAAGTTACCACATTCCCTCACTTTTTCTTCTTCTATGTTGCTCAGTTTTCTAGTTATCCCTCTAGTACAGGAGAACCTAGTGGGAGCAAAAACCTGATATACAGGAGAAATTCAACCCACCGTCCCTCCGGAATAGTTCCCTCAGCGACATAAGTTCTCCTGTACTTTCCTATTGCTGTCAATCCACATATTACACAAAAAACAGAATTTAGAGATGAGAGAGAGAAAGAAGAGAAAAAAAGACACAAAATAAAAAATAAAAACATTTAAATTTCATTATTATATATCCTCCTTGCAAGTTTCTTCCTCATTTGTTTCATTGCCACACAAAAAAAAATAGCTGGGGAGTCACAATATCCCTGTGGTAATACTGTGAAAGCATATTGTCGGCCCTCCCAGTTGAACGCCGTCCGGTAGTGGCATTCTTCAGCTAAAGGAATTGACCAAAATCCATTGGCCACATCTATTACACTGAATACTTTCATTTCTGGTGAAATTTTGGACATCATTTCACAATAAACAGAAACAACAGGGGCCATTCTTTTTGCAAGTTTGTTCACGGCCCTGTAATCAATGGTAAGTCTCCATGATGAGGCTGCTTTTTCATCTCCATTCCCTTTTAACACAGCTTTTCTCACAGGCCAACATGGTGAGTTACATGCATACCCATTTCCAGATTTAATTATTCCACGTCTCTCCAGCATTTCTATCATCTCAGTGATTGATGCCACTGATTCTCTTGGGACTGGATATTGCTTTTGCCATTGTGGGTCTCCTCCTTCCAACAAGACCATTCCTTTCATTCTTCCACAGTCTAATTTATCTGTAGCCCAAACAGGTATGTCTTGGATTAACTTCTGCAGCCATTCTGGTTGTCCGTCTAGTTTCAGTTTGTTTTTTTCCAGACTTTTTATCGGAGAGACAATATATGCCATTGGGAGCACAACCCCTTTCGTCAACTCTGTACTTACCTGATTCACCTTTTCTGTCTTCCACAAACAAAAATTGGCAAGATCTACAATGAAATTTCCTTTTTTTAAAGCTTCTATTCCCAATATTTCCTCTGGCCAACCCACTATTGCTTCTACTTGTATTGTTTTTCCTCCGACTGCTACATCAATTAGACCTGCTCTAACCTCCTGTGCATTCCCAGTAACTCCCATAATATTTACTGAAGAATCCCCATTTTTGACCCTGTTGGTCATTGTAACTGCTGCTCCTGTATCTACCAACATATTTTTCCCTACCCCTGCGATGACTGTATAAATGGTAGGCCGACCTGCCTCATCCATGGTTAAATTAGCTGAGTGAATGAGATGCTGAGGCGCAGGGGTTGGGATTTGTCATTGTGACTCACTTCTACTCCGTCCCTCTTTTATAACACTATATTGCATCTTTGCCTCACTTTCCTTCAATTTCCTCTCTGACTCAGCTACCTTGTTTTTAAGTATGTGATTTTCCTCTTCTATCCTATCCTTCTGTCTCCTGAGTTCCCAATAGCCCATGTTACCGTTTCTCTCTCCCTCCTGATTAGCCCTCCAGTTGCTGCCATCCCTATTTCTATAGTCCCTAGGTGGATCTCTCCATCTTTTGTCAAAGTTCTGTTTTGGTCTCCAGTTTTGATCATCCTTCTTGTTCTGGGGTACATCCCACGTCTGGTTTCTCCATTTACCATCTATATCTCTACCAGACTCAACCTTAAATGTTCTTACAGCTGAAACAGAGCAGGCCTGTTCTGTGAAAGGATGCTTGATCCACCACTTATCAGCTCTAGTTAGTACCATTTCCAAGTCTGTTGGTGTTGGATCAAAAAGCCTGATAAATTCTTGACACTCCCGGGGAAGGGCTTCCATTACTTTTGCTATATGTTCTGGTGAGCCCAGCACTAGAGGCTGTTGAGGTTGTCGTAGAGTATACCAAAAAAATATCCTTTGAGCTACCTCTCTAGGACCATCTGTTGGCCTCATGGTAATATTTGCTATTTCTTTCTCTATGCTAAGTAGATAGAAATTAGTTGCAGCAATTCTTCCTGCCTGATCAGACACACTGTTATTAAATCCCAATAGTCTACTAGCCAAAGGACCCATAGCGTATTCTAACAGTTCTGTCCATTCCTCTAAGTTAAGACCTCCTTTTTTAGCTCTATCTGCTCCCCTCATAAACCAATGTGTAAATGTATTAAAGTTGTTAGTTGGCATACTTCCCCACCATTTCTGGAAATTGTCTTTATCTGCCATAGACATCGGTCGAGTCTGCATAGAAAATCCTGTAGGTGTTTGCCTTGCATTAAATAATTCTGAAACAATAACTGGTGCTTGTGGTATGGTATCTACTTGTGGAACAGAATAACATAAGAAATCTTTTCTATCTTGGTTCATTTTCGGCACTGGTTCTTTATTTTGTGCCACGAACATATCCAGATCTGGATATATTTTGGCAATGTCTCTGACTCCTTTTATCCCTTCTAAGTTTGTTTTATTTTTATAGTCCATTATTATGTTTTGAAGTTCTGTTATTTTTACTCCATAAGCATCCCTCTGTTCCTCTATTTCCCCTAACTCCCTTTCTAGTTCCCCCACAATTGTAGTTGTTCTCAAAGCTGCAATTTTTAAACAATCCCTTTTGTCCATTGCTTCCTCCATTTTATTTGTTGTTTCCAAATTATGCTGCCGTAATTCTACAACTAAGTCTATTAGGCCTCCTATTGTGGCTACAACAGCTTGTGTGACCAAACTTTTTCTCTTCTTTGTTCTATACTTTTTGTTATTTACAATTTGTTTTAGAACATCCATTAATCTCTTCTCTTTTCCACTGTCTGGGTTTGCTGGCTCTGGAAGCTCATATGGACCATCATGTTTTTGAATATGTTTCCTAAAGTACTCACGCACTTCTGTGGGAAAGTATTTGGCCCCTTGAAAAGACATTTCTACTCTTTTACTCACCCAAGTAAGAATCCAAATCAATTTGCGACTAAAGTAGCATGCTTCTGAGTAGCCAACAATAGTTGATGACTATTCAGTAGGCCAGGTGTAATATGTAGAAAAATAGATTAGTACCCACAATGCAAATTATACTTACCTTAGTATGGTGAAGGTAATACTTGCTAATTAACTTAAAATATAATAGCAAGGCCTGCAGGGTAGGAGATAAACCCGAACGAGGATATACAAGACACCCAAAATGTATAAGGTATGGAAGCCTATAGTGTATTAAAATGCACGCCTGAAATAATATATATATATATATATATATATATATATATATATATAATATTTAAAATGGTTTATTTTTTTTTTTTTTTTTCCCAGGCCTGTACTATGATAAAGGACTAGAGAAAGAAAAAGAAAGAAGAGAAAAAAAAAATAAAAAAAAAATAAACCAAAAACAAAACAAACCCAAACTTGTATATTAAAATGTAGGCCCAAACTAGGATACAAAGGAAATCAGCATTCAAATACAACAAAAAGCCGCATGGAGCCTACCATATTGTATTCAAATGCAGGGCTAGGCCTGTACTCTGATATTCAACTCACTCAGATAGGCCTATGCTGGTAGTCTATTACAATAAAATAAAAATAAAGGCCTGAAAACTACTAGGCCTGCTAAATTGAGGCCTGATGAATAATAGTATTAACAAACTCAGGTATTTGAAACACACAACAAACTAATTGTGGCCTGGTGCCCAAGCTTGTATAATAAAATGGAGACCCAAACTAGGATACAAAGGAAATCAGCATTCAAATACAACAAAAAGCCGCATGGAGCCTACCATATTGTATTCAAATGCAGGGCTAGGCCTGTACTCTGATATTCAACTCACTCAGATAGGCCTATGCTGGTAGTCTATTACAATAAAATAAAAATAAAGGCCTGAAAACTACTAGGCCTGCTAAATTGAGGCCTGATGAATAATAGTATTAACAAACTCAGGTATTTGAAACACACAACAAACTAATTGTGGCCTGGTGCCCAAGCTTGTATAATAAAATGGAGACCCAAACTAGGATACAAAGGAAATCAGCATTCAAATACAACAAAAAGCTGCATGGAGCCTACCATATTGTATTCAAATGCAGGGCTAGGCCTGTACTCTGATATTCAACTCACTCAGATAGGCCTATGCTGGTAGTCTATTACAATAAAATAAAAATAAAGGCCTGAAAAACTACTAGGCCTGCTAAATTGAGGCCTGATGAATAATAGTATTAACAAACTCAGGTATTTGAAACACACAACAAACTAATTGTGGCCTGGTGCCCAAGCTTGTATAATAAAATGGAGACCCAAACTAGACTCCACACACAATCAGCACTTGATTTCCCATGCAGAGGATAATTAGACAAAGTAATTTTTCTTCCCCCCAAAAATAAATCTGACTATCTATTAATGTGATATTACCTCATAAATAACCTTTGTAGAAGTCTAAAATTCGTGGTCGCCAAATGTGGTGTATCACCAAATTAATATTACACAAGGTTCGTCTACATTAAAAGGTATTTATTAAAAGGCAGATAACACAATACTATAAATGTATTACAAACACAACAGCCCAGACCCACGGAGCAACACCCCCTTTTAAATCTATCTACCTATATATATATATAGTAATTCCCTTCCCCAAACGCTTGATCTTACCCACGGTCAGACCATTGACATCACCTCCTCACCCTCACCATCAAGGAAGAAAACAGGAAGCAGCACCAGTTTCCTGCCTGGATATATCCTTAGTTAAGATGATGTAATTTACATCACATCCTGTCCATGACTTCCTTAAGCCATTGTGGGAGGGAAGTAAAGATTCTCAGCCCTCCTACAAAGGCCTGTTTTAGGAAGTCCTGAATTACCATTCAAGGAAGACAAGTTACCACAGGCAGGATCTGCATTTAAGACATATTCTTATCAGGATAACCCCCACTCAGAAGATAATTTATTTCCTACGAGGGAAATTGCTGCTACAGAAGACCCCTGTGATAGCTTAGTATATACCCACCCCCAGCATACCAACTGTGGTAGATTAGTAAATACCCACTGTCATGAATCAGCCAGTGGCCATATTGGGACTGGCAGCAGAGGCCACACCCAGTGGCCATATTGTGTTTGGACAAAGTTCATGGCTCAGGCGGCAGCCATATTGGGACTGGCAGTGGTCACCTCTGGGAGCCATTTTATGATCGGACTCTACTCTCCACATGGTCATGTAGAAGACAACTGGTGTACAGGATACCTACATCTGTACTTAGTGGGGTTTGGGGCTCGCAGACCCCCTGTTATACTGTTATAAGGTTGTATTGTTATTTTGTGGTCTAGGGGATAAAGTATTGTGGGTTTGCCCCTTGGCATATTCCCATCCCTTCCATGTTTAGGCTCATTGTAATGAGTATCCTGTGAGGGATCTAATGGGATATATTGGTTGTATGTGGGTGAAACATTGGGTGTTATATTTGTAAATATGAATGTATGTTATTATATTATAGAGGGGAAGACCGTTGAATACAGCCAAGCCTCCTACGTTAACAAAGGCCTGTTAATCCCTTCAGCTAAGTGTCCAGCAGAGTACTAACAATGGAGAGCTCACAGCTGGAGAGCAGACAGGCAGGCACCCAGAAACAATGGGATGGCCTGAGGCTTCTCAGCCTTCATAGCATGGGCACAGGAGAGCCAAGGCATGCTTTTCCCTGGAGATTCAGAGCCCAAATGAATTGGTTGGCCTCGCCAAGTGGGTGGACCTGGGGAGGAGTCTCATGGTTCCCACGTAGGGACCCTGCCTGATTGGCCAGAGGCAGTTAGGGGATGACTAAAGGTAGCCCTTCCTGGTAATGTTGTATGCCTGTTTAAAAGATGTTGTTTTCAAAATAAAGTTGTTCATAATTTTCATCAAGACTTTGTGTGCAGGTGTATTATTGATCCAGGGGCATATGCTGGTAGAGGAGATCGTTTCTGACTCCCTTCCAGGTTTCCCAGGCACACTACCAAACGCTGGGACTTTTGCTCTTGCATCTACAAAGACTGTCCATTGGTATGAGTCACCCAAATCTTAGGTCTAATACCTACAGGAGATAAGAGGACTAGGATCCTCTATACTCCATCATCATTGTAGGTTGTGACAATTGGTGGCAAGTGGTGAGAGACTCCACAGAAAGACCAGCAATAGAACAGACGGATATCACCAAAGAAGCAAAAAGACGGTTTAAAGAAGCCAGACACCTTTTTCCAGAAAAGTTAACAGCACAAGATGTGGGCTGCGTGCTTGACCAGATGTTCTAGAGAATATGGAAAGAGCGCATGTGGGTAAGCAAAATGGAGGCGACCACATATACAAGGCCGTACCCTGGGCTGTCTGAGGCCCAGAAAGCAGTACTAGCTCAGAGTTGCCTAGAGGAGCTCTCTGAGTGGGATGTGTCAGAGGATCAGGAGGAGGGGGAAGGGGTAAACCCTGCCTCTGTACCAACTCCTGGGAATGGAGACTGTTTTCCCCTAAAAAATGCAGAGACTGTGTCAGAGCCTAGAAGGGATGGTAAAGTCAGCTTGGGACCAAATCACCAGCTCCAAGAGCCAGAGACCCAGGGGAATCTTCACTGGGTGGGGTCAGATAACCCATGTTTGTCCCCTGATACCCCAAGAGACTTAATCCCAGAGGAAATGCTAGACGAGCACAGTTTCTCCAAACGGGTCACGCCTGAGGTACCGGATGTGGAAAAGGTCTCACCTGAGGACTACCATCCAGCACAAATCCTGGCAGAAACCCCAGTAACTGCTCAACAGGTAGGGCCAGATGAACTAATTCTGCCCTCAGAAGTTCTAGGCAATGTGTATAGGCCAGAACTGCTCATGGAGGCAGGGGCTCAGGATTGCTATTTAAGAGACTGTGGGGAGGGAAAGGAACTGGTTCCTAGCTACAGGGAACCGGACCTCACACAGGAGGAGGCAGTGGCACCAGGGCTAGGGATAGCCGTGCATGCCTGGGAGAAAGAGCCATGGGTGCATTGCGGCACCCCAAAGGATTGTGGATGTAGTGAGGACTTGCCTGAGATGACCAGTGTCCAGGAGTCCAATACAAACTCTGGAGCAGACAAAGCTCAGAGGGCCCAGGCATCCACAAAGGATGAGGCCCAAGTTGCCAAGTAAAAGATAATAGAAGAAGAGGGTCAGCTGAGGGCCCCAAAGCACAGCCTGGGTGGGAACAGCGTAGTTCTCAGGCTGCAACACAGACAGACCCAGGGGAAGAAAACCAGGAGGGTCTGTCCAAAGATACAGATTTGCAGGAGCCAGAGCAAACAGAGCATCCAAGTCCGGACTCCATCAGGGACGCTGGAGTCAAGCGCAGACCGGTATGTACTTTACTGCAGTTATTGTGTTATTGGGCTCCCAACAATAATGATTTTGCTGAGAGAGGTACTGGACTGTCCCCTTGCAATCCCATAGGCCCAGAGACTGTTTTAGAGACCCCAGCCCAGCTGTGGGTACTGGCTGGAGGGAAAGGAGTTGCTATGGGACAGAGGTTGTTTTATGGGGCTCCCAAAAATACTGTTTTGCCTCAGAAGAGTGTATGGGTGCAACCCACTGTGTCCCCAGTGACTTCCATGCTGCTGCCAAAAAGAGAGAGATGGGATCCTGGACTAGTTGGGTGGGGGTTGCATGGGAAGAGCAATTTGCTCTATACAGTGGGAGCAAGGCCAAGGGCTGGGGGAGGTTTTTACTCTGCACCTTGGGACTGTGTACGCACCGACATGAACTGGCATAGCATACAGAGGACCTGGCTAAACCAGCAGATTCATGACTATCAGCGTAGCAGGGAAAATCTTGGATGTTCCCTGCCACGCTTGGGGAAGGTTTGTCATGAATCAGCCAGTGGCCATATTGGGACTGGCAGCAGAGGCCACACCCAGTGGCCATATTGTGTTTGGACAAAGTTCATGGCTCAGGCGGCAGCCATATTGGGACTGGCAGTGGTCACCTCTGGGAGCCATTTTATGGTCGGACTCTACTCTCCACATGGCCATGTAGAAGACAACTGGAGTACAGGATACCTACATCTGTACTTAGTGGGGTTTGGGGCTCGCAGACCCCGTGTTATACTGTTGTAGGGTTGTATTGTTATTTTGTGGTCTAGGGGCTAAAGTATTGTGGGTTTGCCCCTTGGCATATTCCCATCCCTTCCATGTTTAGGCTCATTGTAATGAGGATCCTGTGAGGGATCTAATGGGATATATTGGTTGTATGTGGGTGAAACATTGGGTGTTATATTTGTAAATATGAATGTATGTTATTATATTATAGAGGGGAAGACCGTTGAATACAGCCAAGCCTCCTTTGTTCCCAAAGGCCTGTTAATCCCATTAGCTAAGTGTTCAGCAGAGTACTAACAATGGGGAGCTCACAGCTGGAGAGCAGACAGGCAGGCACCCAGAAACAATGGGATGGCCTGAGGCTTTTCAGCCTTCATAGCATGGGCACAGGAGAGCCAAGGCATGCTTTTCCCTGGAGATTCAGAGCCCAAATGAATTAGTTGGCCTCGCCTAGTGGGTGAACCTGGGGAGGAGTCTCATGGTTTCCACGTAGGGACCCTGCCTGATTGGCCAGAGGCAGTCAGGGGCTGACTAAAGGTAGCCCCTCCTGGTAATGTTGTATGCCTGTTTAAAAGATGTTGTTTTCAAAATAAAGTTGTTCATAATTTTCATCAAGACTTTGTGTGCAGGTGTATTATTGACCCAGGGGCATATGCTGGTAGAGGAGATCGTTTCTGACTCCCTTCCAGGTTTCCCAGGCACACTACCAAAAGCTGGGACTTATGCTCTTGCATCTACAAAGACTGTCCATTGGTCTGAGTCACCCAAATCTTAGGTCTAAAACCTACAGGAGATAAGAGGACTAGGATACTCTATACTCCATCATCATTGTAGGTTGTGACAATGATATACTCAGAAACATCTAAAAAAAACAAAATAGACAGGATCTGCATTTAAGACATATTCTTATCAGGATAACCCCCCACTCAGAAGATAATTTATTTCCTACTAATGAAATTGCTGCTACAGAAGACCCCTGCGATAGCTTAGTATATACCCACCCCCTAACATATCAACTGAGGTAGCTTAGTAAATACCCCCGCTGACCTGAAACCATAACTATCTATTCCAGAGGTTCCTAAATTATGGTCCATGTAAGTTTGATAGTTGACCTGTTAGTCCACTCACAAATTGAGACATGTAAATGGGAGATCGATGGCGTTAATTACTGATATGCTCCTCAGGATTAGGTTTCCATTGTCTTCAGTGCAGACATGTGCACAAGAGACTAGGCATGCTCAATAATAATGGACAGTAGGTGGATCAGAAATGCTGACTGACATCTCAAAATGGCAAACTTCAATTTCACTTTATAGTAAATGAAATAAGTTTTTAATTGATTAAAGTGCTTATTATCTATACTTTTACAGGTCAATGTAAGATCCTACCATCATATACATAATGAGTAATCAGGCCACACTTGCTACTAAAATCAGGCAGATGCTAAAAATAAGATTTTCCTCAGGTTAGCCAAATAGAAGATTGTGCCTCAGAATACATTGCACCGAGGTAACCTGTAATACTGTGAGAGCACCAATACCAAAATACAGTAGTCATTTTAAGAAATGAATAACATAAATTACTCTGATGAATAAACGCACAGTATGATTGTGATAATAAAGCATTTCCAACGTATTTGTTACATTTTGTGCTCTCGCAATAAAGCTTATAAAAAAAAAAAAAAAAAAAAAAAAAGCCGAAGCTCTCAGATTCGCGCGCATGCGCGACCGGAATGCAATGCGTTCCTTCACTATAGAAGTCAATTTCGCTACTACCCGGCAGTTCCCATTGCGCAGGGGCATGTACAGGTGAGTTTGCACATGCGTACGTGAGGCGTGTTAGACGGCTGATCCTTAATGTTATGTATAAGGGTGACCCGGGTCTCTATTCTGTTCTATATTATATAGGAAGCCATTTCATATTGTTTTCTGCTTGTAATTCTATTCTCTTACACATCATGTTTACAACATCTGTAATAAAACTGCAGCTTTCATATAGTTGAGGCTTTTAGTCTTGTCTTCCATATAAAGGCTATTAACACAATATTATTACTGGTGCCAATGATGAGACTTACACAGACCTGTTCTGATCTATATGAGGACAGCTAATGTCTCTGAGCTATAGGACTAATTCAAACATCCCTAAGATAGTAAATCTTATCTGTTGGCTTATCCATGTTAGATGTAACTTTCATTTCCTAATCCCTTATTATTTGTTATAGGTGATAATGGGCATTGTGGTGAGGTGACTGCCTCAGCACCCATAGGTGGCTCTATTACAATATAGATTTGCTACAGCAGAGACTGGAATTGGCTAATAATAAACTATATATATATATATATATATATATATATATATATATATATAATTTTTTTTTTTTTTTTTTTTCTCCACCCATGTATTCTGCTTTTGGAACGCTATCCTCTCTTTTTTTTTAACTCCAATTTAAAAGTATCAAGACACTGCTGTGTGCCTACAAAATTAAACCATAACACATGATAACCTGACATTACATCAACGCTGTGCCATGTCTATGCTGAATTGGACACGCATGTATCTGATGTCATTGCACCATAACTGGAGGTTTTCCAGCTGAATTATTATTCTGAAAATATCTGGTCTTTCTCCCACACAGGGTCACTGCTGACTTCAACATCATTAAACTGGTATGTTACAGCTAAATTAAAACCATGGACAGATGAATAGCTTTGTTTAGACCATATGCAAGTTTAAATACAAAAAACATTAAAACAAAGTTCTTCCTGGTCAAAGATGAATTTATACAGACAAGCATATGTCTGATTCCATTGATGCCAGCTTTAATTCTGAGACACCGGCTGCACTGTAGCAAGAAATACAATTTTGGAAATACAAGCACTTATTATTTTTGTTCATCTTGCAGGGTCTGTTCCTTCTGGGTACCTGAGCTACAGTGGATCCAACAGGTGTGTAACTTGCAGTTGTATCCGCAGGAGGTTATGCGTGCCTTATACCTGCTGCCACATCTCATGACTAGTTTTTGTATATAATCTGCTCCACATGATGACTTAATGAAGTCTCGTTCGTCTGAAACTCTTTGAAGAACACTCATAGCATGGTGGAGTTCTGATGGAGTATCAAAGCTCTTTCAGTATGTAATGGAGTATACAGACGTGTGATGTGATCTCTGATCCCTTCCACAGATCACCAAGCAGACGATGCTACCAAGAAAACTATTAAAGGTAGGTTTTGACACATGACTTTGTGTATTGGGGTAACTGGAATTCATCAGTCTGAAAGGATGAATGGGTTTAACCCATTAATATCTGGACGACAATAGTCTAATGGCATTAAGTCACCAAAGCCCTGATCAGACTGTTGGTGCCAAATAGGACCAACTTTGTGTTGGTATATTCACTTATGTCTTGTTTCCTCATTCAGATGCAGAAACAGACTAACCTTTGCCCTAGAGCTGCCATCTTTAAACCAGGTATGAATTGGTGCTTCCTTACAGCCAGGTTTCTGGGCCGCCATGATGAAACCTTCACTTGTGCGACCCAATGGGTAGTATCCAAGCCTGTAAAGGTGAACCCCCTGGTTCTCTTAGTGGGAAGATAAAGAAGCTTTGTTCCAGCTGGAACTGTCTGTGGGCATATCTAATACTAGATTCATTATTTTTTTATTTTTTTCTAAACTGCTGTATAATTGCTGGAATAATTGTATATAATCTTGCTTAACTGAAATAATACATTTTCTCAGTAGTGAAATACTAAGGCTACTAACCTGTAAATGTTCTTCTTCTGCAGGTTGAGGGAATACTGTGCCTGATGGCTCAACAGGTATGTGTGTTCCAGACTGACATGAGATTCCTTAGTGTAGCTGAGTATTGTGGCTAAGGTTCTTATGTAACATATAATGCAGACACTCATGAGACATATTGCCCAGGATCTTGTAACCAGTGATTATCGTTATTACCGCCCCAGTCTGATAATACATGACTGAGTGGTATGTTCTGAGGTTCCTTTATTAGTATAACATGTCCTCTGTCAATAATACTCAAATGTAACCTGAGATCTCTTCCTTACAGGCTAGCTCACTTTTTGACATGAAGATGTAACGGTTTGAACTTCTGAACAGTCTGTCTGTTACAGTCCACTTCCCCGGTTCATTATGTTTAAAGAAGCAGTGCCTGCGGGAGATCATCATAGATGTCAGCTGGTACGTATCGCCAAGGTCTCACCTTTGTCTTGCAACTTCTACTTTTGGGAATGGCAAGTAACATGTCTCCTCTCTCCATAGAGCCCCATCGCTCAGTGTCTGCGTAATGAAGGAATCTCGATCTTAAAAAGGTAGGTTCTAGCCAATGAGGAAGCTAACCTTGCTCTTGCTTATACAGTGTTCAGGTGCGTGCTATAGGTCAGTTGTGCCTTTGTTTCCACTCGGCTATATCTTCCCGGGAGGTCTAGATAATGACAATGGCATTCAGTTCTCTCACTGACATGATGATTTATCTCATGGAATCTCGTTTGTCTCAATAATTCTAATGAGTAGTTTTAAAAACTGACACTTGAGTAAGAAGGCTAATATTGGTACTACTCTAGAAACCAAGCTTGGGGTTATGTCCAGCTGTTCTGGCCTTGGTGAACAGATCAAAGTGGCCACTGTCTGGAAACATTCCATACATCACAAGCGTGTACCTAGCAGACACGCATGGCAGGGGCATAAATATTTTTGAGCAGGTCATGTGGTTTAGAATTCTTATGGAAGATTGACTGCTAGTCTGTAGCATGAGTGGGAGGGATAGTCTTCTGCTCTTTAGTTATTGTGCAGCTATAATTAGAATCCATGCATTCTCATCCTCTTAATCCTACAAGCAAAGGTAAAACTGTTTTGCTAAAGAACAGTCCTTCCTGAAAGGCTGTCATCTTAATTAGTAAAACCTTGATTAAATGACTCTGTGGTCCCTCATGAACACCACACTAATGCTTGATACATTAAAGTACTTGGATTCTAACATTTATTACTGGGGGAAACCGTGTATAGTGATCCATGTTGGTAGATCTTTGTGTGCGGGGGAGCATCTACATTTCTGGGTGCAGTGCTTGCATAGATGAATACATATTGCAGTATATAGTGTTTTGTTTTTTTTTTCTTACAAATATTTTAGTTGAGGTGCAACTCTCAAAAGCTTGTCGCAAAGTCAGATGCAATACTGAGTAAGGTAAGCAGTGAAATAGAGTAGAGATACCAAGTGACAGGCATAAATACTGTACTGATCAGTCAAGGGTGCAAGTCTCTACACAAGGTTTGAGAAGGGGAAAATTAGTAATAAGTAAGGGCTGTAAATATCACCATTTTGTTTCCTACTCCTTTAAATGTGTGGCCCCAACACATTGTTTCCTCCGATTCGAAACCTTGTGTAGAGCCTTGCGCACTTGACCAATCGGTACATTATTTATAATGCCTGTTATAACCCAGATTTGAGGGGCCATTTACACCTCAATCTTCTCCCTCTAGGTTGTGTCTTTGTGTTCGATCTCAGCACAAAATAATACAATTCTGAGCAGTCAGATCCCTTTTTATTAGGATACTAGAATATTGCCCGTCAAGAAATGACGGCAATGAAATTGTAAGTGAGCTAATACTGTTAGGTGTATGGTAATCAAATAATACATTAATAAAGTAATATACTTTACCTGTTTTGAAGTAATATACGGTATGCAGGAAGCATTCTGTTGAAGAGCTGACAATCTGTTTTGCTGTTGCTGCAGCATCAGTGCTGTGGAGCTGCTGTGTAAGCATGATGAATGTGTGTAGTGCAATAGTGTGCGTGCGCGAGGCAAATCCATTAGTGTAGCTGTGTACTTCCGCATTGTCTAAGTTATTGTTCTAAAATGGCGGCTAATGTGTGGTATGCGGCTGTGGCTTATTTAGCGTCCTTCGTTTCGGATGTCGTGCAACTTTTTTGGAATATCCGTAGCTGTTTGGTGGTGGTTTGCGTATTTAGGGCCTCGTCTTGTTTGGCGGACGTTTTTTCTCTCGCTTAGGTGATTTTTCTGGTGTCTAAACTCCGAAATTTGGACTTAAATCGCGGTGTAACTTCACTTGCAGAGGTCCTGGGTGCCCCCTCCTTGCTGTGGGTAACCTTTTTATGTATTTGTTGTGTGTATTTATTGAGTTTGTAATGTTTTTGGAATCGCGGGTTGCGTCCTTGTTTTAGAATCTTGTACGTCTTTTTCGGTAAGTTCGTAGGTGTTTGGTGGTGTTTTGCGTCTTTAGACTGCTGTAGCCTCGTTTTCGTTTTTTTCGGCAGCCATTTTTTTTCTCTTGCTTATAGGATTTTCGAGTGTCTAAACTCATTTTTATTTTGAGTTAAATTGAGGTGTAACTTCAGTTTTCGAGGTCCTGGGTGCCCCCCCTTCCTGTAGGTAAGCTTTTTATGTATTTGTTGTGTGTATTGTAGTTTTCATGTGCGTGGGTTTCGGACGTTTTTTGCGAGGTATTAAAGTGTCTCGTATTTTGCTTTCGTAACTACGTAAAATTTGCGAGGTCCGCAGTTGCTGGCAAGGAGCCCCTTCGGCGCTCCATGCCAGCAACTGCAGCCCTTGCTTTGCGAGCCTGCAAGCGTTAGCAACAGCCCCCTTGCTCACAACTATATATGTGATGAGGACCATATGCACTGTTGCTTAGTTCCAAAACACAAACTTTATTCCTACTTCAGACACATAAAAAAAAAAAATATATATATATATATATATATATAAACACATGGCCCTCTTCCATTTTGTTACTATGGTTTCCAATTCCCTCCTTCACTGCTTAGGATGAACACAGGATCGGTCCCTTATCTGCTGTCAGGCTAGCTCACATCTCATGAATATACCTTTCCTCACATGAGGCTTGAAAGGGGGTGGCGGGGGGGGGGGGGGGGGGGGGGAGATATGGCACCCCATCCTACAGGCCAGATGCCTGGCAAGTTGCTCTACCTGGTTTTACAATATGGTATGCTATTGGGTTAGGGAAACAGCTAGGATGGAAGTCAGTGTATCCAACATGGCTTAATATATATATATTTATATTTTTGTTTTAACTATACATAAAAAGAAAAAACGCCTGTCAGTCATTGCACCATGTCCATCTTGATAGCTTTTTTTTTTTTTTTTTTTTTTTTTTTCTTCTTCAAACTAGCAATCAGATGTGAGTACTTGTGGGTTCAGGAAGGTCCCAAAATCAGACAGGCATTGTCATGACACTGTCCCACGTGAATCTCTGTACTCTATTCCATTGCTTACCTTAGTCAATATTGCTTCTGACTGGCTATAGAGGGGCAACTCTTGAAAGCTTGTCACTCTAGCTCAAACGTTTGTCCAATAGAAAGGTACTGCTATATATAAAATGGCTTATACAGTGATCACTTTTAACATGACTTCAATGTGTATTTTTATAAGTATAACTAATTATTGGTTATAACATATTTGTGTGTTTGTATCCAGACATTATACCTCAGGTCTTTTTATGCCACAAATTTATATTCATTTATAGTTTAATATGTGTAACTGTAATTGGCTAAAAAAAAAACAATTCTGTGGGACAACATGTGTGGGTAGACTCACTCAGAATCAGAAAGGTCTTCAACAGTAAAAACAAAGTCTTAGGTGTACATTTTTAGATAGCTGAATACAAGACTCTAGATGAGTGTAGTGTTACAGCCTGTGCAGAAAGTAATTTATTTTATTTTAGGAAAACTTTATTTTTAGAAATTAAAAATCAAAAAATATTCCGTAAAGGGAAGTAAAAGATAATTATGAACAGCAGTTTTTAAATCCAACACTTTAAGCGTTTTGAGTCATATAATGAACAAATAATTATTCCTTTAGTACGTTTTGCAATTGCACTACATAGTTTTTGACCTGATTAGATATTCTAATGGTTCTATATAGTGTTTTAGCAAATCCTCATATAATGCAGAAATCTGCTAATCATCGGGTTTGTGTAGTTTTTATTAGTGGAAAAAAACACGGAGTTATATTTGGTTAAAAAGCAAAACAAAGTACTGAGGTATCTACCAGAAAAAAACATTATATTAGATCAACAGAGGAAATATAATAAATGTATATAGCACAAAAAAGATTAATGATTAAATCCAAGAATGGAATCAAAATCCCAAAAAGCATAAAAATATTAGGGGTATAATCCTTATAGAAAATAAGACTTTCTGTTTGTCCAGTTATAGTTTATTTCATTATCGCAGATACTTGCGGTTCATTTGGGGCCCCTTTGCGAAGAAGCATGATGCTAATGAAAAAATATTCCTCTGGTTAGATACTCTTCAGCAATGCCCGACGGTACCGTTTCGCCCATTCACTGGGCTTACTCATGGGCTAACAACTGTAGTTACTGTGAGGCTATTTAAGCCCCTGTTTCACTTCCTGTATCTAGGGCGTAGGGATGTAATTGCGTGGCGTAACAAACGTAACATGATGTCATACGTTACTTGCTTCACAATAACTTTAATTATACTATATTAGACAGACGTTCAAGCTAGAAGAACTTTATTAGTCCGTTTTAGGCAAACAACAAATGAATAAGAAATATTAATTAAAGAGACACGGGAGAGGGGGCGAAGAGACACAGGGGGCAGCACATTTCCCACCCTCAGCTTATGCTCGAGTCACTAATTTTTTCCCACAGTATTTTGTGGTAAAATAGGTGCCTCAGCTTATACTCGAGTATATATATAGTATTTTCTGATATTGAGGTGTTGAGCACCAGGAATCTTCCTTAGTGTCGAGACTAAGTTTAGCCTGTACAGAAACCAACAGTCTAATTTCAGCTTGGGTTTTTTTTGTTATTCTGTCTCTCACTGTTAAAATACACCTACCATTCAAATTATAGACTGATCATTTCTTTGTCAGTGGCCAAATGTTCAAAATCAGTAGGAGATCAAATTCCCCCATTTCCCCCCACTGTATAACTACTGTGGATATAAAAAGTCTAAACACCCCTGTTAAAATGTCAGGTTTCTGTGCTTTAAAAAAATTAGACAAAGATCAATAATTTCAGAACTTTTTCCACCTTTAATGTGACCTATAAACTGTACAACTCAATTGAAAAACAAACTGAAATCTTTTAGGTGGAGGGAATAAAAATAAAAATGTGGTTGCATAAGTCTGCACACCCTATTATAACTGGGGATGTAGCTGTGTTCAGAATTAGGCAATCACATTCCAAATCCATGTTAAATAGGAGTCAGCATACACCTGCCATCATTTAAAGTGCCTCTGGTTAACCTCAAATAAAGTTCAGCTGCTCTAGTTGGCCTTTCCTGAAATGTTCTCAGTCGCATCCCACAGCAAAAGCCATGGTCCACAGAGAGCTTACAAAGCATCAGAGGGATCTTATTGTTAAAAGGTATCAGTTAGGAGAAGGGTACAAAAGAATTTCCAAGGCATTAGATAAACCATGGAACACAGTGAAGACAGTCATCATCAAGTGGAGAAAATATGGCACAACAGTGACATTACCAAGAACTGGAGCTCCCTCCAAAATTGATGAAAAGACGAGAAGAAAACTGGTCTGGGAGGCTACCAAGAGGCCTACAGCAACATTAAAGGAGCTGCAGGAATATCTGGCAAGTACTGGCTGTGTGGTACATGTGACAACAATCTCCCATATTCTTTATATGTCTGGGCTATGGGGTAGAGTGGCAAGACGAAAGCCTTTTCTTATGAAGAAAAACATCCAAGCCAGGCTACATTTTGCAAAAACACATCTGAAGTCTCCCAAAAGCATGTGGGAAAAGGTGTTATGGTCTGATGAAACCAAGGTTGAACTTTTTGGCCATAATACCAAAAGATGTTTGGCGCAAAAACAACACTGCTCATCACCAAAAGAACACCATACCCACAGTGAAGCATGGTGGTGGCAGCATCATGCTTTGGGGCTTTTTTTCTTCAGCTGGAACTGGGGCCTTAGTTAAGATAGATGGAATTATGAACAGTTCCAAATACCAGTCCATATTGGCACAAAACCTTCAGGCTTCTGCTAGAAAGCTGAACATGAAGAAGAACTTCATCTTTCAGCACGACAACGACCCAAAGCATACATCCAAATCAACAAATGAATGGCTTCACCAGAAGAAGATTAAAGTTTTGGAATGGCCCAGCCAGAGCCCAGACCAGAATCATATTGAAAATCTGTGGGGTGATCTGAAGAGGGCTGGCTGTGCACAGGAGATGCCATCGCAATTTGACAGATTTGGAGTGTTTTTGCAAAGAAGAGTGGGCAAATCTTGCCAAGTCAAAATGTGCCATGCTGATAGACTCATACCCAAAAAGACTGAGTGCTGTAATAAAATCAAAAGGTGCTTCAACAAAGTATTAGTTTAAGGGTGTGCATACTTATGCAACCATATTTTATTTTTATATTTTTTCTTCCCTCTACCTAAAAGATTTCACTTTGTTTTTCAATTGAGTTGTGCAGTTTATAGGTCACATTAAAGGTAGAAAAAGTTCTGAAATGATTTATCTTTTTTTTTTTTTTTTTACAGCACAGAAACTGACATTGTACCAGGGATGTGTAGACTTTTTATATCCACTGTATATATGATATAGGCCACAGTAACATATAATTGTCAAACTGCGGTTCGTCGTCATGCTTGCCAGCCGTTTAAGCACAGAAGATGTCTGCGCTATGAGCGCCTAAGTTGCTCATCGCCAATTGAGGCATCGAAAAATGCGGAACTTGGCCTTCAAGCAGTTAGGAAACGCAGAATTTTTTGGGAAAATACAAAGTGAACGGCTGAACCGCACAGAACAATAAACCTGACACACAGCACGGGGGGACAGCTAGAACATCTGGGAGTGAGGTGTCACGCAAATTCAAGCTGGATTTGCCGCAGCAACAGTCCAAGTGTACATTGTATGCTGCATGAAAATAGATTATTAGCTCTTAAGAATATTGATTGCTGGATATATTAATTGAAAATAGGTAAAGTATATTAAATACATAAACTCTAAATAGCACTTTACACTGCAGTTACTTTAATACATTAATGCTTCGCACTTCCTAATACATTTACTCATTCTTATTTATTAGATACATTAAGTATTAGTAATGGGAAAATAAAATGTATACTTTACTGCACTTTATATATCCGGATTACTACTCATTGGCTGCCAGCAATAGCACTTTCAAAGCAGTTACATTATTTAAATCACATTATTATGCTCTGAGACCTGAAGCTCAGTGGTGCAAAAGTAAACAAGAGGAAATGCTCCCAATGAGTGCCGAAGGTCCTCGGAGTAGAAAAGCTTTACAGTGTGTGGCAAACAACATTGCCATGGCTTCACATTTTATTGCGGTTTCATTTTTGTGGGGCAAGTTTCTAGTATGACATAAAAAGCCAAGAATGTATGGAAGAGAGGGCAACCAGCTAGCATGAAGCAGTCCAGAGGGAAGAGTACCAGAAGAAGCCCAGCTGAGCAGACCCTGTTCCTGATGGAGGCTGAACTTCCAAAACTCGCCACAAGTGGTATTCTCCTGTATCTTTAGATTACATAATGTAGAATTCATATAAGTATCGTATTTGTAAATATTGTCTAAATACTACTTGGCTGTTATCTGTTTTGTCTAAAACCCATTGTGTAACCGTATCTTGCTTTTATGCAAAATATGTCATTTAATTATACTTTATTGGTCTGCTCGTTTATTGACTTGTTCAAAAGAAATTACTTGTAGAAATTATACATAACTTATTTAATTTATAGATATATGTAAGAAATGAATCTATATCGTGCCAACATATTCTGTAGTGCTGTACAAGACAAAATGAACAACCTGTTTATGAGCTTAAAATCAAATGTACATAGTGCGGTTTCCCAAAGCATTGAGTCATGATTGAAAACTTGCAATCTAAATGGTTAGATGTGTATATATATGTCCCCCCCCACATGATATATACCGACCTAGAGAAATTCAGGAAGCTTGATAATTCAGGATCCTAAATGTACACTTGTGTATGAATGCATCTCCTACCTGACTTCAAGGAACCATCTAGATTTTCTGTTTTACACATATTGCCCTCCTCTGATAATTATGAGATTTAACTTTCTGACTACTCGCATCCTTTCCTTTAAAATATAAAACCCCAAATAATTGTTTTTATAGCTGGCATCAATGTCATGTTCAATTTTATCAGTGTCTGTGGAGCATGCAATATAGTATCTCACAAGTGAGTACTCCCCTCACATTTTTGTTAATATTTTATTATCGTTTCATGTGACAACACTGAAGAAATGACACTCTGTTACAATGGGAAGTAGTAAGTGTACATCCTGTATAACAGTGTAAATTTGCTGCCCCCTCTAACTCAACACACAGCCATTAATGTCTAAACTGTTAGCAACAAAAGTGAGTACATCCCTGAGTGGAAATTTCCAATTTGGGCCAAAGTGTCAATATTTTGTGTGGCTACCATTATTTTCCAGCACTGCCTTAACCCTCATGGGCATGGAGATCACCAGAGCTTCACAGGTTGCCACTGGCGTCCTCTTTCACTCCTCCATGATGACATCAAAGAGCTGGTGGATGTTAGAGACCAAGCACTCCTCCACCTTCCGTTTGAAGATGCCCCACAGATGCTCAATAGGGTTTAGGTGTGGAGACATGCTTGGCCAGTCCATCACCTTTACCTTCAGCTTCTTTAGCAAGGCCTGAGGGACTTAGGCTGCAAAGAGTGCTGAAGGCACTTATTGCAGGGCTCTCTATCAGCGCCGAAGCATGAAGATGCAACTGCGGGCCTGGCAAACAAAGGCTCGCAGTTGCGTGGCGGTGCAAAATGACAAATTTAGCAGCTGACCCACGGAACTGAAAAGACCACCAAAACGCCACGCATAAGCCTAAAAATTAACTTACACATTCACACATAGCACAGGGGGAGAGTCAGGGAGCCTATGAGTGAGTTTGCAAGTAAATGCAAGCAATATTTAGCTTTTTTTTATTTATTTATTTTAAATTTTTTCACGATCGAAAATCACCTACGCAAGAAAAAAAAATGTTGGCCCAAAACAACGTAAAATGGATGAAAACAAGGCTGAATCCTGTATCACTCATCGCAAGGCCCCTAAACTAGACTGGGGGGGTGAAGAGAGGCTTGCGATGAGTGCCAATGGTGCTCGCGCGATGCCTATAAAGTACACACACAGGGAGAGCCTTGCAATGAGCGGCGAAGGTGCTTAGAGGGGCTATAGCAAACACCACTGCCAGGCTTACAATATTTTTCCTGTCATTTTTGACAGGCAATCTCCTAGTACTAATATAGTTTTTAAATAAATGTAGCATCATTTTATATTTTAATTTAAAATCTACCTGCATTCAGCCCTAAGGAGGGCCTCTTCCATGTTTCATATTCTGATCCCAAGTATTAATTCCTGGAGGACCTAACATTTTAAGTCTTGTTTAGAATAATTATGGGTCAAGAAATGCTTTGTTACGGTCGTAAGAGTCTTTTCTTTGGCCGTATCTTTCTTGCCATTTCTGATGTTGCTTTGGTGCTCATCCAATCTACATCGGTGTTCACGGCTAGTATTTTCTTGTCACATGGGCACTCAAGACTATTATACTCAATAGGGGGCATTTGTAAAACATTTTGACAAACCTTTTTTGGCCAGTTCTATCATTTAAAGCCTTTCATGTTTTTTTAAGAATGGACACTGTTATAGGAAGCCACAAGTGTGGCCACTGTAAATTGTTTGTTTAGAGGGTTTTTATTTTTTTTTCTTAAATTAACTCTTATCTATAGTGTATCTAATGGTGGGTGGCCTTTTGCCATCTGGCATAGATTTTAGGGCCTATGCACTTATTCAGATCATCATCCATTTTAAGGACTTTGGCACAATATATAGATTTTTATAGATTTTCACAATCTCAAATTGAAGTTATTATTGAGTTTTTGCATGAAATCACCAAATAGTCCCTGTTTTAGTCCTAGTGCGGAGAATGAACAGGTTCTCTATGTAAAGGTGCCATAATACAACACTGTTAGTGCATTGTGTCATTTCTTCAAAGAAGATTACCTCCCATCATATGGTTTGGGGCCCCATGGTTGGGAATACCTATGCATTATGACTCTGATTGCAATGTTACATGTCTGGGGTTCTATGGTTCTGTTACTTTCTGTACTGTTGTCTTGATTGTCCTCTTAATTGTCACATATCGCCTGTAAGTGGGAAGAGGGAACTATATCCATATTTAATATCAAACTGCTGGTCTTCCCTGGGGAAGCTAATAAAGTATATAGATGGGTCCCAGGGATAAGGGGCACCAGAGCGAGAGATACTTGGCATATATAAGGGGTTCACGCAGCACAGAAGTTGCTTGACACAAGTATATATCCATATGAGATCAGTAGCCCAGGGTTAGGAAAATAAGCAAGTCACATAGGCAAACAGACGGAGTGTCTCCAGCACTAGTTGAAGTACCACAGGACCAAGTATCAAGTCAGGACACCATATAAGGTCATTCACTGAAATAATTAGGTTAATGCACCACCAGGGTAGATTAAAGGCCTGACATCACTGGAGCAGGGACAGGTCACTCCCAAATGGACCCCTTTCTGTGTACCCAAGGGGCTTGTTATGATTGGCCAGCCTATGTCCAGAAAATTGTATAAATATGTATGTGAATCAAAATAAAGGTGTGTCAGTTTGGACTTCCATAATTGCATGTGTGTCATTCTGGGGAATTATTCCATTGTTCCTGCTGAGTGGCTTACTGTTCCTGGTCTGCTGGAAGGGCTCCAAGGGTTTTCCTTGGTTCTGGTCCATCTTCTGCTAATAGAGGTGTAAACGGACCTCATGAATCTGCTGGGTAGGTTTGAACCAGGTCAACTGAAATAGCAGATAGTGACACCATCCATCGGCTTAACTTCATGAATGAACACTTAAGTGCGATGTTGTCCTACATCTTTTAGCAACAATTTAAATATATTTCTATCAGTACATTCAGTTTTCCTTATATAAGCACTCATTACAAAGTATTATATTTTGGTCCTTTCTTTATTAAATAAGAATGTGGCATTAATATGATTTGCTTTTCCTTTCCTCTCCTTATTTTTAATAAGAATATATCTCTTTGTAGGGAATTGGTGGAAATGTGATGTGCTATTATTATGATCCTACGGCTTCAGTTGGGCTTGGAAAGATATAAGATCAATCTCACCTCGTAGGACCATAGGGTTCTTTCGCTTATCCCTGTTTAGCAAAGATGAACCCAACATAGCACATCACCTTTCCACCGATACCCAGTAAGTGCAGGAGAACAGGTCGGCAGCAATCCTATCCCCGGTAGTTCGGGGCAGAGATTCAAGCAGAGGATGTTGACATATTTCCAGTGTTTAGAAATCTTATATCCTCAGAATAAAGCACGCACCTTGATTATGCATGTTTATCTGAACTTTATTGATCAACTACAGTGAATATATTTCCCACACAGCCCCACCCATCTTCACCAGCCCCCACCCTCTCAGCCATGCAGCCTGCCTGTCCATCACACATGTCACTAGTGTGACAGGAATGCTTATAAAGGTATATGAAAGTGAGGTGGGTTATGGATGCATCCTGTAGAAAGCATCATAACCAACCTAGCAAAAACATTTTTTGCTGAAAAGAAAAAAAATGTGCTGGGGGTGATGTAGACACCCACAGCAACTGAGATTTGCATATTGGATATCTCATTTTTAATGAGATATCCAATATGCAGCATATGCTCATGCTGGTTGGCTAAAGAAAGTAAAGTGTCTGAAATCATGTGACATCCCACTGTAGTGCAGACTACAGGTGCTACCTGAGCATGCCTGCACAATCCCCATGCCAAAAAGAAGCATTGTGGAAGTTATGCTAATTATCCCTTCAGGGGGTGTCAACATTGCTGAATTTCTTGCTTTTGCAAAGCGTTTTCTCTCAAACTTCAGGCTAACGGTTTAACGGTTTACTTTGAATTTTTTCATGCAAACAATTTCAGACACTATAAATTCTCCTCTATCCGATGCATTAATAACCCAGCTCACTTTCATATACCTTTAACTGCCTGTGGTGAGGAGTCAGTCTATGGAAATATGGCCAGTTGTCATTTCCCTTCCTGCCTCTAGCCCTGGAAGGGGTGATTAGCACATGAATGTCATCCCTATTCTCTGTCAAATAACCAAATGGCCTGGTAGGCGGTACACAAATCTACTTTTCCTTCCAGGCTAGTGTAAGCCCCAATCATTTCCCAGACAGCAAAACAGTTCCCATGATTTTGTAGCTAATATTAAACACCTCGTGCGAACAGGGCAATATCAGTCCATGTTAATCCAGGCGAGACAAAAACTGTATACTTGAAGAGACACAGCTCAGGTCCCAATTTTTTAGAAATAAAACCTTACCTAAAAATAAGGAGTTAAGCTTAAATATTGATATTTTTAGACAAAATTTCCTTTTTACGATCCTCACAGTTGGCCTGGTCTCTTTCCTTGGGATATGTACTGTTGGTGGAATCAACTTAATCACAGAGGGTTTTGTTAACTCTCTATCATTGTAATTAAAACTACTTATTCCTGTAAATCTCCCTGCACTGAAAGTTAATTACCGTGACATAGCCAAAGTTCTAAATAAATTCAAATGTAAAAATATAGGTAATAACAAGCACTTTACTAATTGAATGTTATAAGAAATGCATTTCCTACAGAGAATAACTATTGCAGTTTCCCATTTTGCCAATTAGCCTTTCTGATCCACCCAGAAACATATCTATATAATGTATTAATTATAAATCATTGCCATTAATTAGAGATTAGTCACTGAGACATTGGGTCCATTGTTTAAATGTGGTCGCCTTCCTAATGATTAGGTCCAGGTGACTGCATTCAAGAGATTGAATTCACTGCCTCAGGAGCTATTTGTAATGAATGGCTTTGATCTCATTAACAAAACATATAAATCTCTGTTTGTTGGTGGATCTGATTACAATGATAGAGAGTTAACAAAAGGGTTCCATGACCTACAGGAAATCAAGAACAACTGTTCGCTGGAAGGTTTGATCATGAGGCTGAATTTCAAATATTTTGTCCATATTATGAGAAGACAGGCAGAGATGGGTAGATGAAGTCACTAAAGCAACAAAAATGAACTTGGTGGAGCTCAGAGGGGCAGTGACTGACAGATGTGCCTGGCTTGCTGCAGTCCATAGGGTCACTGAGATTAGGACATGAAAGAAGGACTAAACCACAACTGGATTTCAATACCGTTAATTACTGATATGTTCCCGAGTACTGGGTTTATATAGTCTTCAGAGCATCCCTGTGCACAAAACAGAGACTAGGCATGCTCAATGTGCAGGAGACTGCACTGAAGACAATGGACACAATGACTCCGTACTTAATGACATTGGTCTGTCAGAAAGGCTGACTGACAGCTTAAAATTTGCAAACTTCAATTTCACTTTATTGCAAAGTAAATCATTTTTGATTGGTGAAGTACTTATTATTACCTATACTTTTAAATTGACCATATTTGTATCCTTCTCTGTCAATTTAAGATCCCACAATCATAAAAAAAAGGCAATGATGCCACCCTTGCTACTAAAATAAAGCAGATACTAAAAAATACAAATAAAAGTTCAAATTGTACCTCAGAATACATTGCACTGAAGTAAACTATAATAGTGTGAGGGCAAAATATACAGTAAATTCTACATTTTAAGAAATTAAATACATAGTGTGATTGAAGATCTGAGGTAAATGTTCACTTTCTTACGTATGACAATAAACCATTTCCAAAGCATTTGTTACATTTGATGCTTTTGCAATAAAGCCTATGTAAAAAAAAAAAAAAAAACAGGTCGAAATGTTTGCGCATGTGCGACCGGAATGCACCGCGGTGCTGCACTATATAAACCCATTTTTCCTCATAACCCGGCAGTTTCAGTCGAACAGCGACATCTAGTGGTGAGTGACTGTGCAAACCATTCTGCTCAATTGTTCCTCAGACACGTTCGTTAGCTGCTAGGAAACATTTATACAATGTCATTTGTGTAAGTGAACATTAATATACACTGTTTTTATCTTTATACAGTGGTGTAGGTTTTACAGCTCAATGGCTGACCCTCTTGGGCTGTTATGTGGATGGTCCTTGTCCCTAAAAACTTACATCTAAATAAAGGAAATAATATTAATTCTGTTCTATCACATATAGTTCTTAGCAATATGGGTTGTTGGTAACGCTTTCGGGCTCGCATAGCGATCCTGCCGCAACTGCGGCCCCCACAAAGCAATGGCTGCAGTTGCTTGTAAGGTGCGACGAAGGCGCTCCTTGAGCTGGTGGAGATGAGCGACGTATGCGCTCATCCCTACGACCCCGTACGATTTAGGCAGGGAGGGATGAAGGCGCTCACTGCACTGGTTGAGATGAGCGCCGTAGGCGCTCATCCCTACAACCCCAAAACAACCTTTTCCCCTCCTCCTAACCTTACCCTGTGTCTCTCTTCCCCTCCTCCTCTGCTTCCCCTGTGTTTCTCTTCCCCTTCTCCTCTCCTTCCCCTGTGCCTCTCTTCCCCTGTGTCTGTCTGCCCCTGCGTTTCTCTTTCCCTGTGTCTCTCTTTCCTTGCGTCTCTCTTCCCCTTCTGTCCCTCATTGCCTGCGACCTATAATTACGGCCTGCGGCACTTAGAATAGAAACATTACTTTGTGACCCAAAATTACGACCTGTAAAACAAACACGTAACTGCGCAAACCACAAAACACCAAAACACAAACAAAAACACAATATTCATTAAAAACAACACTCACCTCACAGCACGGGAGGACACCCAGGACGGCTGGAAATGAGGATGAACTCCAATTTAACCCCAATTTGCACACTATCGCCACTCGAAAATCGCCTAAAAAAATGGTGGACGAAAAAAATGAGGCTCCAATGAGGCTCCACGACCTAAGGACCGCAAATACACTGCTAAACACGTACCTTTTCCAAGAGATCCAAGATAAGCTCGAGACCCCACATTAACCCCTTGCAGCGGGGGTCCAATCGGACCCCCAAAGTGTGTCTACATTAAGCCCATGCTGGGGGTCTCCATGGGGGATCCCCACAATTTCCCCACATTGGCCCATACAGAGGGGGTCACGATCGTGTCCCGCTCTGCATTTAAAACCTATCAATTCCCTATTGCGGCTCCTTAAAGGGCCTGCGGCACACAAACATTAAAGCCGGCAGCGGGGGTACTGTAAGTACCCCCACCAGCACCTAACATGAACCCCACCAGTGCTGGGGATCGCCACATTAACCCTCGCAATGGGGGTAATTAAAGGACCCGCGAAAAATAACAACCCTATCACTCATTGGGCTCCATACAGTCCCCATGAGCCCCTAAATAACCATCTCACTCATGGAGGTCAATACAGACCCCCATAATCCATTAATTAACCCTGTCAGGACCTCCATAGCCCCTTAATTAACCCTGTCACTCATGGGGGTCAATCAGGGCCCCCATAACCCCTTAATTAACCCTGTCATGGGGGCAATACAGACCGCCATAAGCCCTTCATTAACCCTGTCACTCGTGGGGGTCAATACAGATCCCCATAATCCCTTCATTAACCCTGTCACTCATGGGGGTCAATTCAGACCCCCATATGCCCTTAACTAACCCTCTCACTCATGGGGGTCAATACAGACCCCAAAAAGCCCTTCATTAACCCTGTCACTCATGTTGGTCAATTAAGCCCCCCTTAACTAACCCTGTCACTCATGGGGGTCAATACAGGCCCTCATTAACCCATAATTAACCCTGTCACTCATGGGGGTCAATCAGGACCCCCATAACCCTTAATTAACCCTCTCACTCATGAGGGTCAATACAGACCCCTATAAGCCCTTGATTTACCCTGTCGCTCATGGGGGTTAATCAGGACCCCCATAACCCCTTAATTAACCTTGTCACTCATGGGGGTCAATACAGACCCTCATAATCCCTTCATTAACCCTGTCACTCATGGGGGTCAATACAGACCCCCATAAGCCAATAATGAACTCTATCAGTCCAATAGGGGTCTATATAGACCCCTATAGGACACCAATTAATGTATGTAATAACACTATAAGTGGAATGAGGGTCATCCAGGACACTCATTACACAAAGTGTAACCACTACACTATTAACCCTAACTATACCCCATTAACCCAACCCTGTGACTATTTAATCCAAACACTACACATTTAACCCTAACAGTACCTAAGTAACCATAGCTGTCAATCCAATTTCTGCCAATCAGAAGGCACCAAGGTGTGAGCCAATCAGAATGGGATACACCCCCATATCCCATTCTCATTGGCTAATGCACCTGTCAATCTTGTTTAAACCAATCACAATGCTTTATTGCCTTCAGCCAATCACAATGGGATACACCCCCTCGATTCTAATTGGCGGCATTCTAATTGACAATGACAACAGCCAATCACAATGGGATATACCCCCATGCAGTTATTGGCTAAACACATCTGCATCTTCTGATTGGCTGTTATCCGATTGACAGTGACAACAGCCAATTAAAAGGTGCAGATGCCTTCAGCCAATCACTCTCTGGGGGTGTATCCCATTGTAATTGGCTGAGGGGGAACAGTGCCTTCTGATTGGCTGTTGTCACTGTCAATCACATTACAGCCAATCAGAAGGCGCATATGCCTTCAACCAATTACCATGTGGGGGTGTAACCCATTGTGATTGGCTGAAGGCAATAGAGCCTTCTGATTGATTTAAAAATAGTTTGACCGGTGCATTAGTGAATCACAATGGGATATGGGGGTGTATCCCATTCTGATTGGCTCACACCTTGGCACCCACTGATCGGCTGAAATTTGATTGACAGCATTTTCAACCAATCAGAAGGCGCCATTGCCAATTTTATTCCGGAAAAGCCTCTAGAGGCCTCATTAGCGCCAGAGAGGTTTTTTTTAACAGGGGTTGCGCTAGAGATGAAATGAAGAAGGACAGGGACATGCTGGAAAGGTCAGTAAAATATGCAGAATATTTAAAATAAATGTTTATTTATTATATTTAAATATGTTGTGCTATTTTTTTTTTTTTCCTAGGTTGCTGATCTGAAGGGACATTTGCAAAGGTAAGTGGTCTTAATTATTCTATTTCAGCTTACATTTAGGGTTTAGGTATGTACATAGCATTTATTGGATTTTAGATAGAGGGGGTGTATGTATGTTAGATAGGATTTATTGTATTTTATATAGAGGGGTGTATGTAGGTTGCATAGCATTTCATGTATTTTACATACATAGAGGGGGTGTATGTATGTTACATAGGATTTAATGTATTTTACATAGATAAAGGAGAAATGTATGTTAGATAACATTTAATGTATTTTACATAGGGCAGTATTGTATTTTTTTTAATTATTTCTTTTGTAATGTATATATATATTGTATGTATTTCCTTTTCAGGTGTGTAATGTTTATTTTATTTTCTGTAGTGTGGGGAAGGGTGTAATGTAGTTTTTTTTTATTTTCTGTAATTATTTTTATTTTTTGGTGACTTTGTTTTTTTTATTTTGTCTAATGTAAATTTTTCTGTTTTTGTTACTTAGATTTTTTTTATTTTCTGTAACGTACATTTTATAATTTCTCTAACTTAGGTTTTATTACATTTTGTGAGTTAGGTTTTATTATTTTCTGTAATTAGTGGGGTGGGGGGTTATTAGCTGGTAGGTAGGGTAGGTAGGTAGTGTAGATGTTAATAGGTTAGTGTAGGGGGGTTAGTTTAAATTTAATGCTTTTTTGGGGTGGGTATAATGCAGTGTAGTGTTTGTACTTAGTGTCATGAGTGTCGTGGAGGACCCTCATAGCACTTATGGGGTTAATATTAGGCTTCTAACTGTCCCATGAGGGTCTTTATATTATTATTATTATTATTATTATTATCTTTTATTTGTGTCGCGCCAACATATTCCGTAGCGCTGTACAGGGGATAAGAACAAGGGAAATACACGTTTAACAAAATTCAGAAGTTGAAGAGCCCTGTTTTGAGCTTAGAATCTTAGCAGAAAGTGCTTTATCCCAAAGCACCCTACAAGACTGGAAACTCGCTACTTACAATCTAAAGGGAATTAAAGGTCAGAAAACTGTGGAAGAGTAACAATAAGGAATAGCAAGGGCCAGGAAGCAAGTGAAAGATAGAAAGAGTTTTATTTTAGAGGGAGAGGGGAGGGATCTGAGGTGAAAGACTAGTATGTTTGCTGACCCCTAGTGTTGAGATGATATATCTGCAAGTAGGAAGTCAGGTGTTTTCTATGGCTCTATAAATTTAATCTGAGTTGGGGTGAGTTGGGGTGAGTTGGGGTGGGTGGGTGGGCAATTCTGAGTGTCTCACAGATGAAGTAGGCCTTAAACCAGAGTGGATTTGCACTGAAAGAAAGAGAGAGAATGGATTGGGGTCAGTCAGTACAGGAAGATAGGAGAGTTAGGAAGGAATGGGAGAGAGACCATAGAATGAAGGTATTTGAGGGGGGGGAGGAGATTTGAGGTAATTATGCCAGCCATAAATGGGGAAAGGATGGGGGGAAGGTGGGGACGGCAAAGCAGGGTATAGGAAACAGTTAAAAATTGAAAACAAAAAGTCAGAATATTTCTATCTGCCAAGATATAATAACATGCATACAGTAGTGATATTAATAAACATATTGGCTCCAGGGATGGCTCAGTTTCCATAGTCTCCTCCATACCTGCTGAGGTCTTCTGAATGCAATTCTGAGTGTCTCACAGATGAAGTAGGCCTTAAAACCAGAGTAAATTTGCACTGCTGAGGTGTTCTGAATGCAATTCTGAGATTCTCACAGATGTAGTAGGCCTTAAAACCAGAGTGAATTTGCACTGCTGAGGTGTTCTGAATGCAATTCTGAGATTCTCACAGATGTAGTAGGCCTTAAACCAGAGTGGATTTGCACTGCTGAGGTGTTCTGAATGCAATTCTGAGATTCTCACAGATGTAGTAGGCCTTAAAACCAGAGTGGATTTGCACTGCTGAGGTGTTCTGAATGCAATTCTGAGATTTTCACAGATGTAGTAGGCCTTAAAACCAGAGTGGATTTGCACTGCTGAGGTGTTCTGAATGCAATTCTGAGATTCTCACAGATGTAGTAGGCCTTAAAACCAGAGTGGATTTGCACTGCTGAGGTGTTCTAAATGCAATTTATATACCCTTATGGGACTAATGAAGTTAAATAGAAGCTTATGAGGGTCTGTATAGACACCCATAAGAGACAGGGTTAACATAGTGTACTGCAAACACTTTGTGTCTTGAGGGTCCTGGATGACCCTCATTCCACTTATAGTGTTATTACATGGGTTCATTAGTGTGCTATAGGGGTCTATATAGTTGAGCCACCCAGTACACTCACATTGTGTCACAAACAGCATTCCCAGCTTTAAAATGTTATTGCCGTCATTTTTTGACAGGCAAGTCGCTAGTATTATATAGGAAGTATCTTCATGGGGGTTTCTTCTATAAATCATATTGTATTCAAATTATGTTTACAATTTCTATAATAAAATTACAGCTTCCTCATAGAGAGCCTTACACTTTTCTTATACTTTTACTTCCAACCTGGTGCCAATGATGAGACTTACACAGACCTGTTCTGATCTATGTGAGGACAGCTAATGTCTCTGAGCTATAGTACTAATTCAAACATCCCTAAAATAGTACAACCTGTTCTTATTGGCTTATAATCAATTTTAAATGTGGGAAACTGATCGATATTTCTCTCTTGTAACCTTCATCTCATAACCCCTCTCTTTCTGTCATAGGTGATAATGGTGGTTAATATCCTAAATATTGGTAAGTTGACTGACTGTTCTTTATTTCCTTGGCCACAAACTACTATAAGATGAATTCAAGTTTAATATTTTTTGCTTTCTTTTATTTATTTTTTTAATGTAAAATATGGATGTTTAAAGGTATATCTAAGTGTCCCTGATCTTACCTCCCTCTAATCTAACACCTGCTGCTCATATCAGATACGCACATTACATGGAGTCATTCTTTACACATACAGATTTATTTTATTTAAAAATAAAACCTTGTTTTCCACACCCCTGGAGCTGTCTTACATAGGCACACTGTACCTACCAATAAAAAAACACTGCTGTCCTTTTCTATTTTGTAGCCGCATCCCATCAGAACAGTGGGGTTGAGCGCTGCGCCACAGCACCACCTGATGTACTGCAGAGAACTATTTCCACCTCCGATCTGGCTTATAAGGCGCACCGACAGAAGAGACCTTGAGCTATGAAAGGTGCTTCCGAGGCCCTGGGGGGCCAATTGGCCGAGCCGAATATAGTGATGGCCTCGCTGTCGTCTCAGCACTGTTCCAGTTGCTCCATATCGGAGGTGGAAATAGTTCTCTGCCTGCAGTACATTTTTTGTACCACCATTTGGGGCTGTGGCACAGCGCTCAACCCCACTGTTCTGACGGGATGCGGCTACGAAATAGACTAGATCCAACACTGCAGCACAATGCAGAGATCTACACAGCACTGTTACTCCTTGCTTCCTGTTTCTATGTGAAAACAGGACTACACATCCCATGATTCTTTAGTGCACAAACTGGCTTTAAAGATTGATGCCTTTGATTGGCCAAATCGAATCATGAATTTTATGTTAACTTTAGCAGATATATCTGTTAATGGGCCACTTAATTCTGCACACCTAAAAGCATGTTGAAATACTTTTTGAACTTTTGAAATATGTACACTTCTCTTAGAAAAAATCATAAATTAAATCTGTTTTCATGAATCTCTGGCAAGCCCCCAGACAGACCCACAGCAACAGCTCTGTGTAGTGAGCATACGCACTAAGAGTTAAACCTTCACAAATTCATCTGTGCAGAGCAATCACTGCTGGAATCAACTAAATAGGACAGTTGGGGGTTAAGATCTCCTGCTTCATTCCTAAATTCAGGGATTAACTATAAATTTTTGCCTTCACTACACAATGTCGGCAGATGTCGTTTATCATGGAACAGTCAGGAGGAAGCATTCAGTGCTTGTAAACAGACCTAATACTCTAGAATTTTTTTTAAGTGTTATTAGTGTAAAGAAAAAAGGACATTTCATCATACAATTTTGTTCTTTCACACCATGAAGCGCACCTACAGTGAGGTAAATGGCCCTGTTATGAACAGTTTCTAAATTCAAGAGATCTAGCAAACATCAGAGTGTTGGTATTTTGATATTTTTTTTCATGCAAAAGTTTTTCTCTTCTATCAGATGCACTCCTAATCCATGACCCTTAAATATGTCTTTAAGAACAAGAAAGCAATTATAGCACTATATTTAACTTTTGATGTCACAACTTATATATTTTTTTATATGATATCTGAAATGTCAACCTTCTGGGAATTCCAGGTTTTAGATACATTTTTCGTTTGCTTTTATGTGGACTTTGTTTTTAGTTTATCTTGAGAGAGGTAAAATAAGAACAGATAACAAAATGTATTACATAGTTATTGAGTAAATAACTTGGTCACTAATTAGTTTCTTTTCATTAGTAAGTGATAACCTGTATAAGTTCAATATCTAATTTCAGGTTCAATTTCCACAAATAATTGATTTTATAACTTATAACTCATAGATTTAATAGCTTTATCAGTTTATGGGTGCTGTTTTGGGTTGCTTCTACAATATAGTAGGTATGCTACAGCCATGTGAGTGGAGTTTGCTTCTAATAAGCTCAGGCCACATATATATATTCCACGCCATGTGCCACAATGATGATACTCCTGAACTCTCTCTTGCTGAGGTACCAATGGAGAAAACTTTACTCTCTGAGTGGCACTGTGAGAATTGTCCCAAAAATATCCTTATATACAGGTTTTCCATTAGTACCTTGCGGAATGGTAATTTAATGCTGCGCATCTGAGGTTCGAAGTATACAAGTACCGGTAATAACTATATAGAGCTTTTTCATACAACCTAAAATACCACTTTGGTTCAAAATATGGAATTGGAAACTGACATTTTAAGTGTATTATCTGCTAATAGGTTTAGGTTTTTGGTCACAATTAAATTGTTCGCATCCTATAAGAGAACATCCATTTTCTGGTATTTACTAAGTGGCCATAGTTGGCAATACGTTTGCACTTTAAACCTTAAAGTAGCTCAGTCTAAGAATAACCCTTTAGTGTCCAGCTTCATCTGTTCAACCCATTTCCTGGCAAACATGAATATTTAAAATATGACCTTATGTTATCAGTATATTACCTTGTACTGAACATTGAACTGATTCAGAAGAGCTTACAATATATTCTTTTGCAGGGATTTTGTGCCACAGTCCAGAAGATGGCGGTAGTAAACTGGTTGTACAGGTGAGGTCTAAATTATCACTAACTGTAAGGAAGAGCGTCGTTTCCTTGCCTGTTATTTTGGTCTGAAATACATTTTGCAGGCACACAGCAGTGTCTTCATTCATATTTTACCCTCTAACAGAACTGTAAAATACATGATACTGTCATTACGAGGCTGTGCCCAGTCTATGATGAATTAAATTAGACAAGCCTATATCTGATTTAATTGATGCAACTTTATTTCTGAGTAAATGGGCAGCATAATTGGATGTAATCCAGTTGAATTGCTAATCTGACAATATCTGGTCTTTCTCCCCCACAGGGTCGCTACTCTGACTTCAACATCATTAAACTGGTATGTTACGCTTTAATTAAACAAAACAATGTAGTGATAGATAGCTTTGTTTGAACAAAATGCAAGTTGTATTTTAAAAAGGACATGATGACTTAATGAAGTCTCGTTCGTCTGAAACTCTTTGAAGAACACTCATAGCATGGTGGAGTTCTGATGGAGTAGCAAAGCTCTTTCAGTTTAGTATGTAATGGATTATACAGACATGTAATGTGATCTCTGATCCATTCTACAGATCACCAGGCAGATGGGGATACCTAGAAAACCATTAAAGGTGGGTTTTGATACATGCCGTCCCTGTAGTGGAAGGGTTCCAACATTTTGGGAGGTGGAACTTTGTGTATTGGGTAACTGGAATTCATCATACTGAAAGGATGAATTGGTTTAATCCATTAATGCCATTAGACTATTGTCCAGATATTAAGTCCCTAAAGCCCTGATCAGAATATAGGTTAGGTGCCAGATAACATCAACATGGTTTATGTCAATGGCTGCTAGTGACCATCCAAGTTGGTGGGGCGGAAGACAGAGACCTGGCCCCTCCCCTTAGATTGACTCCACCCAACATTATAAATCCCTCCCCTTCACAACATGTTACCTGTATATACCCTACCCAGTGACACAGACTCCACCCACAAAAGTAATCCCATAGAGAGAGACAGGGATAGACATAGAGGGGGAGATAGTGAGAGAGGGGGATAGCGAGAGAATGTTAGCGAGACATAGAGAGAGAGGGAGATAGAGATAGATCCTATCCCTCTTCTTCTATCCTCTCTCTCCCTCTCTATCCATCTCTCCTTCTATCCCCATACCTCTCTATCCCTCCCTCCCTCTATCTATATTTCCATCTGAGCCTAGGTCAGGTATTTTATGACTGAGACAATAATGATACAAGCAGATACTATGATAGCAGCAAACTTATTGAGAGAGCGTAAAACTGCATAAATAATAATAATAATTATTATTATTATTATCTTTAAAAAAAGATTTTTAATAAATCTGTGATTTTTAAAAAAATATTTATTCAGCTTATAGGCTGCCTAGGCATAAAAAAATATATTTGAGTGGTTAATTAAGCATATTTTTCTAATTCTGCTCCTACACACACACACACATATATACTAGCTACTTGCTTGTCAAAAATGACGGGAATACAATTTTAAGGCTGGAAATGCTATATTTTCGGCGCTCATCGCAAACCACGCACTAAGCGCCTCTCCCTACGTCTACTGTACGTGCCTCGCGATGAGCGTCGAGACCGGAAATGAGCGGCTTTGCCGCTCCATTGCAGGCCATGGCAACCCACAAGTTTGGTGCTTTGCAATGGAATTTCCCAAATTTTTTAGTTTTTTCGATTTGGTTTTCGATTTGATGCGCAACGCCAAATATGGCTCAAATTCGCTTGCAACCTCACTCACAGGCTTCCTGCCCCCCCCCGTGCTGTCTGTGAGTGTGCCGTTAAAATTGTAAACTGCGTGCCTCACAATAAGCGCCAGAGTGCTCTGTTTTTCGGCTGCTATCGTGGCCATTGTCATGTTTCAAAGTAATGTGTGCAGCGCTCACCGCGCAGCCTGCAATGAGCGACTTTGGCACTCATTGCAGCCTAAGTCCCACGGGCCTTCGTCGCTCATTGCAGCCCCACAACTGCGTCCCTTCCTTCTCGAAGGTCGCAAGTGCATGACCCACATCGCAAACGTGACCAACATTTGTAAGAGCCATAACTATATATGTGATATAAATATATATATACACCCATTTATATATATATATATATATATATATATATATGTGTGTATATATATATTATATATATCTTATCCATACAATAAGAGATCTCCCCCAAAAGTAAGTATACCCTTTCCTTCATTTGTTCTGTGATTTCTCCTGAACAGGAAGTGTGTTGTGTACTTGTGCAGTGATTAGTGGGCAGCTGAGAGGGGGTTGGTTTTGCCTGTGTAAAGGTATATCGGTGTGTGACTTTTTGTGGTCTGCTTGCATCTGTTCTGTGATTTCTCCTCAACAGTAAGTGTGTGTGTACTTGTGCTTTGAATAGTGGGCAGGTGAGTAGTAAGAACCTAATAAAAACAGTGGAAGGTGCAAACACTTCTATCATAAGGGCAGTTCTAGTATAAGTGTAGGAGTTTAAATATAAGGATGGAGTGCAAAGGGGGAGAACATTGTAGTGCTTTATACATTTTTTTACCCACTGTAATTATTAGTCAGTCCAGTGGCAACCTCACTCAGTGTACATCCTGTCATATGTATGCACTACTAGAACAGATAATCCAGGGTCCATACGTCTGTGACAGGTGTGAGCATGTTGCCTATCTTGAAACTTAAATTGGAGAACTGGAGAGGAGAAGTGTAGCACTTAGTGTTATTGCTCCACTGTCAAGGGGGTTGGTGCTCACGGAGCACAGTTTAGCTGGGCCTAGCATGGAGGGTGGAGTTGGGGCTGAGGATGTCCAAAAAGGCAGCTGGGTTACAGTTACAAGGGGAACCAGGGGGAACAGGAGCAGGAGGGAGGCCAGTTCTGAGTTGGCAAGCACCAAAAGATATGCCAGATTGAGTGAAACTGTTGGGGATGTCCATTCAGGAATGGCAATGCCAGATAGAGCAGTTCCCTCTAACAGCCGGGAGAACAGTTCTACTAGAGGAGTGGGAGGGCAGCATAGGCAGAGCAACAAGCAGGTTCTGGTGGTTGAGGACTCTATTATTAGGAAGGTAGACAGGGTGATTTGTCACCCAGATCCTAGCAAACAAACAGTTTGCTTTTTCCCTGGGTACTCGGGTTCGGCATGTTGTGGATCATGTAGACAAATTATTAGCAGGGGCTGGAAATGAACCGGCGGTCTTGGTACATATCGGTACCAATGACAAAGTTAGTGGAAGATGGAGTGTCCTAAAAAATGATTTTATAAAACTAGGTAAAAAGCTGAAGGCAAGGACCTCCAAGATAGTATTTTCTGAGATACTACCAGTGCCACGTGCTAGCCCAGGGAGGCAGAAGGAGCTTAGGGAGGTTAATGCGTGGCTAAAAATGGGGTGCATTAAGGAGGGGTTTGGGTTTTTAGAGCACTGGGCTGACTTCTCACTTGGATACAATCTCTATAGCAGGGATGGATTGCACCTTAATGATGAGGGAGCTTTTGTGCTAGGGGATAGGATGGTAGAACGGCTATGGGAGTTTTTAAACTAGTAGGTGGGGGGAGGGACGAAATAGAAGTAATGGGGTAGTAAGTGTAGAAGTGGTAAGGAACTTATTAACTAGTCATGGGGGAGGAGATGGGGGAGGGTTAGTACAGTTAATAGGGAGATATTGCTAAGCAACTCAAGTACAGTGGCAGGCACTTCAGAACTACAGATTCATAACATAAGGTGTATGCTTGCTAATGCCAGAAGCTTGCCAGGAAAATGGGAGAGTTAGAATTATTAGCAGTTAATGAGAAAAGGGATTTAATAGGCATTACCGAAACATGGTGGGATGAATCTCATGACTGGACTGTTAATCTGGATGGTTATAACCTATTTAGGAAAGACAGAGGCAATGGTAAAAGAGGAGGAGGGATTTGTCTGTACGTTAAGCCTGAATTTAAGCCTATAGTCAGAGAAGATATTTATGGTGCAATTAGCGGTAATGTTGAATGTTTGTGGATAGAGTTAAATAGCGGAGGAGCAAATTCTAAAAGAATATTAGTAGGAGTATGCAATAAACCCCCAAATATAATTGAAAGTGAGGAAATACAATTATTGTTACAGATTGGAAATGCAGCTAAGCATGGGCAAGTTCTAATAATGGGGGATTTTAATTACCCTGAAATAGACTGGATAAATGAGACCAGCAGTTCATCTAAGGGGAGCAGGTTCTTGAGTACACTCAGGGATCATTATCTGGCCCAGGTTATACAAGAACCTACTAGAAATGAGGCTATCTTGGATTTAGTTATCACAAAAAATATTGATATAGTAACAAATGTGGTAATAGGGCAACTGTTGGGAAACAGTGATCACAACACAGTCTCATCTGAGATTGAATTAAAAAAACATAACTATAAGGGGCTAACGAAAACTCTTAGACCGTTAAAATCTGCCCTTTTAAAATTAAGGGCAGTGATTCAACGTATAGACAGAGAACTGACAAGTATGTTTATTTAGTAAGGATTTGAACATTGTCCATTAATGTTCAGTATTTTTACCTATCACCAGATACCATGTGGAAATAAAAGTAGAAGGAGTAAATCACAATCCATGTGGCTTAGCAATGAATTAAAGATGAAGATGAGGAGTAAAAAACAAGCGTTTAAGTTATACAAACAAGAGGGGACAGAGACTGCTTTACCAAAGTACAAGGAAATCAACAAGGCTTGCAAAAGGGCTATTAGACTGGCTAAAATAGAAAATGACAAGTTAGTTGCAAAGGAGAGTACGACTAACAATAAAATATATTTTAATGGGAAGAAGGCCAAGAAGGAAGCTATAGGAACATTACAATGTGACACAGGCGTCTGATAATTAGTGACAAGGAAAAGGCAGATAAGCTAAATAGGTTCTTTTCTTTGGTATACACAAGGGAGGTACTAGTGGTTGGATCACTGCAACATAATGGGGCTACACTACCTTCACCAAATAACTGGTTATCGCAGGAAGAAATCCAAAAGAGGTTGGAAAATATAAATGTTAATAAAGCCCCGGGTCCCGATAGAATACATCCAAGGTTACTGAGGGAACTGGGCTCTGTAATAGCAAAACCTATTATATCTAATTTTTCAGGATTCACCGAACACAGTGTCTCAACCACATGACCGGAAAAGGGCAGAGGTGATACCTATATTTAAGAAGGGAGCAAGAGCAAATCCAGGGAATTATAGACCAGTGAGTCTCACTTCTGTAGTAGGAAAGCATTTAGAAGGGTTAATAAGGGATAATATACAGGAATATGTCTATTCAAACAGGATTATAAGTAGGAGCCAACATGGATTTATGAAGGATAGGTCATGTCAAACAAACCTAATTAGTTTCTATGAAGAGGTTAGGCTTTTGATACAGTGCCACATGGGAGACTATTGAGCAAACTAATGGATACAGGAATTGCCATAAATATTTGCTTATGGATTGAGAGCTGCTAAAAGACAGGAAGCAAAGGGTTGTCGTAAATGGAACATACTCCGATTGGACTAATGTGGTAAGTGGGGTTCCTCAGGGTTCAGTATTAGGTCCCCTCTTTTTTAACATATTTATTAATGACTTAGAAGTGGGATTGGAGAGTGGTGTCTCCATTTTTGCTGATGACACAAAGTTGTGCAAAGTAATTAAATCAGAAAATTATGTACTTTCCCTCAAAAGGGATTTGCATAAAATAGAGGAATGGGCATCTGAGATGAGATTTAATACGAATAAATGTAAAGTTATGCACCTGGGAAGGAAAAATAGCCATGCAATTTATAATCTTAATGGAGCAGATCTAGAGGTATCGGATATTGAAAGGGAGTTGGGAGTACTTGTGGACAACCGCCTATTTAACAGTGCTCAGTGCCAAGCAGCATCTACAAAGGCAAATAAAATATTAGCATGTATTAAGAAGGGTATAGAAGCAAGGGAAGCAAATATAATTCTCCCACTATACAAATCCCTAGTACGCCCTCATTTGGAATATGGAGTACAATTTTGGGCACCACTACATAAAAAGGACATTTTAGAGCTGGAAAATGTACAGAGAAGGACAACAAAGCTAATAAAGGGAATGGAGGGGCTAAGTTAAGAAGAAAAACTAACTAAATTAAACTTATTTACTCTAGAAAAAAGGCTTCTAAGAGGGGATATGATTACCTTATATAAATATATCACTGGGAACTTTTTGTGCCAAGAGGTTTTCAACTGACATGGGGACATCCTTTGAGAATAGAAGTAAAAAGATTTCACCTTAAAGAAAGTAAGGGTGGTTAATCTGTGGAATTCTCTACCAAAGGAGGTGGTGACAGAGGATTCGATAGATAACTTTAAAAAGGGATTGGATATATTTTTAAATAAAAAGGGCATTAAGGGCTATCCTGGATAAATAGGTATCTAATATGTATTGATCCAGGGATGAATTCTGATCGCCAGTATCTGGGGTCAGGAAGGATTTTTATATATTTTTCCCTGTTGCGACAATTGTCAAAGTTTCACTGTTTTTTTGTTCTGTTTGCCTTCCTCTGGATCAATTAACAATAAATCTGCGTATTGCAGATCAGAGGAGATCAAAAAAGGTTTAACTTGATGAACTAAAGTCTTTTTTCAACCTAAATTACTATGTAACTATGAAGGGTCACCCAAGATGGGCAGGTGATTTCAGAGAAGTCAGGCAAAATGCAATCCACTGGATAAGTAACAGTCAACCCACTCCACTATCTTTGCCGTGAAAACCATATGGATAAGCACAACCAGAAACACAGACAGATGTGCCTGGCGTGCTGCATCCATATGGTCACTGAGAGTCAAACACGACTGAAGGACAGAACAACAACAAGGCACAAGGACTCACCTGAGCTCTGCAGCTGCTTCTGTCTGGTATAGGCCAGGGTGGTGACAGACAGGTCACAAGCTTGGTGTGTGGAGCAGGGTAGTCAGAATCAATAAGACCATCAGAGTATTAATAAAGCTGAAGCATGCTCTGTGTGCTGGGAGTTTTTTTTCCCCAATAAACTTTATTGAGCTTGTCAGGATTGCACCAATGTATTCAGTTCTAGGGGGACTGGTAGAGGTGCTGTCCCTGCAGCATCCGGAACTTTTCCCTCCTTCCATTCTGATTGGGTGTTGCTGTGTTTGACAGACAGGCTCAGCTCTATCGGTTAGAGCACAGTTCGGGCATAGACAGCATTTTGATTGTTTTTTTTTTTTTTTGAATTCTCATATGTACCCTGATCTGTAGTACTAGAAAAATCACCAGCAGGGGGATAGATGTGTTAAGTCAGTGTGTTTAACTGCAGCCAAAGGATTTTACAATTAAAAGTGACAGCAGCAGCTATTAAAAAAACTGAATATTGAACATGATAAAATATATATATATTTTTTTTAATATAAATTATAAAATTAAGTAAGTGATGGGGGGATTAAGTCAGTGCATTAATTTTGGGAGGGCAGTTGCCCATTTGCCCCTATGCACCAGCCGCTTATTTGAAATGTGCTTTTTTAAAATATATATTTTTAGTACTGTCCGCATTCAGTGGGGTTAGTCATCTTTAGGTAATATGGTGATTCCGGTCTTATCTTTTATGTATATGGATCCAATGTCTTGGTTTATTGCATTAAAGTTTTGTAGGCAAAGTGGCAATACTTGTACATAAGTTCAGTAACATAATCATAGACAGTATAATGAATAGTGATATGCAGAATAAAAGCTCAAATTTTTACTTTAAAATATAATTTCTATATAAAATAAAATATGCTTCCCTAAATGTACAGTAATCCCTCGACATTCGCAGGATTGACTTGTGAGAGGCCTCCGCTGAGTGGCGTTGGAGGGACAGGGGGAGGGATGCTGAGCCCCGCACACTTGCCAGGCCCTAGAGGAGGGCCTGAATCCTGTATTTCCGGAACGGGGGAGGGACGCTGAGCCTCACACACTTGCCAGGCCCTAGAGGAGGGCCTGAAAGCTGCATTTCCCCCGCTGGTGAGTCACTCCCTTTCCGAGTGAGTTACACCCAACCCCTTGCACCCTTCTTGCAGGCAGTTTCAGCAGGTTGCCGTTATTTGCGGAATCTCCGCGAATGTCGAGGGATTACTGTACTAATATCTGATTAACGGTGTAATGTGTAGAAAAAAATAAAGTTGATATTTTTTCATATTTGACGCTGTTCTTAATACCAGAAAAGTATCAATTAAAAATGTAACTTGTTATGAGCAATACAATCCATAGGTTTCTATTTGTACATAGGAAATTATTAAAACATTTATAAAAATAAAATGACAAAAAATTAGTCTAGCACTAGATTCTTGATAGAGGAACTGACTTTAAACTGCAGACTTGTGTCAGAGGAAATACATAATCATTATAATAAGAGAAATGTGCTTTTTTAAAAATATATATTTCTAGTACTGTCCACATTCAGTGGGGTTAGTCATCTTTAGGTAATATGGTCATTCCAGCCTTATCTTTTATTTATATGGATCCAATGTTTTGGTTTATTACATAAAAAGTTTTCTAGGCAATGTGACAAAGTGATAACACTTGTACATCAGTTCAGCAACATAATCATAGAAATTATAGTAAATTGTGATATGCAGAATGGAAGCTCAAAATGTATTTTTTTTGCTTATATACAGGCATCAACCTATTTTTAAGAAATCCATAGTCCTTTATATGTTAACTAGCGAATTGCCCGTCATAAAATTACGGCAATAGAATTGTAAGTCAAGGAATGTTGCGTGGGCCAGACATTATTGTGTGATGTCGGTGCTGATTGCGAGCCTTGCGCTGATGGCCTTCGGCTGCGTTCATTGCGAGCCTCTTGGTTGTTGTATTTTTTTATGAGAGGCGCTTTTGGTGTCATTGTAAGGTAGGTGCTGATCTGCTTTTTGCGCTTATTGCAAAGGCTGTCCCCAGGTGTAGTTTGTGTGCTATGAGCAGCATTGGCGCTCGTTGTGAGGCACGCAGTGAATGTCTTTTGCGTTTTTTTTTTTGTGTATATGTATTTTGTGATGCTAATTAAATAAGTAGTAAAGTAATACATTAATATACTTTACCTATTTGTAAGTAATACATGCAGGAAGCATTGTGCTGAAGAGCTGACAATCTGTTTTCATGTTCCTGCAGAATACAATGTAGGTTTGCAGTGTTGAGGAGCTGAGGTGTAAGTGTCGGCAATGTGTGCAGTGTGTAGTGTAAATAGGCTGCGTGTGCGAGGGGAAGTCGTTAGTGTAGATGGGTACTTCCGCATTCTGTAAGTTAGCGTTGTAAAATGGCGGCGAATGTGTATGTGGTAGGCGGGTTTGCTAATAGTGTATGTTGTAGGTCGTACAGGTTTTTGTAAAAGCCGTATTTGCTTTGTAGGATTTAGCGGCTTTAGGGGTCGTGTAGCCTCGTTTGTTTTTCTTTTTTTCGCCGGCCAGTTTTTTTTTGGGTTTTTCGAATGGCTAAACTTTTTAAATGTGACAGAATTTGAGATGTACGCAGTGTTGCAGAGGTCCTGGGTGTTCCCCCTTGGTGTGGGTAAGTTTTATTTATTTTTGTGTGTGTATTTGTGTTTTTTTTTTAATGTTTGCCGCTGTTTGTGGTTTGTCCGTTAAGGTCGTATTTTTGCGAGTCCGTAAAATGTTTTTTTTCTAAGTCCCGCGGCTCATATATTTTTGTGTAAATTCGTAGTCAGTCATTGCATGTTTAAGGTTTTTTTTTTCCAAGTGCTGCTTGTTTGCTAGTTTGTAAGCGGTTGTGATGCGCCATAGAGTTGCAAGTCTTTCTTGTGTCCTTTCTGCTTGTAGTTGAACGTCATAGTCTTCAAAGTTTATGTCGTCTATAAGACCTGGATCAGGCAGATTAAAATTTGCACAACTTAATCCATGAGTTAAAAATACTTCTTGGATTTCCATTAATGCTTTTAAGTGTGTAATCGTTGCATAAAGTCTTCAGCTATATTACTTTTAAATGTGTCCCACAAAGCTAATGCATTTGGAGAATTTGAGAAGATACAAATGAATGCAAATGTTATTTCCTCTGCTTCATGGTCTCCATAATCCATTAACGAAAACATAATGATATGGAATCTCAATATATAAAAATTGTGTTGCCTGTGAATCTGTTGAATTTAATTGAAACCATGCAGTTAGTGTAGTGTGACGATGCTCACTTTGTGCCAATGCATTAGTTTAATGTCCAGCATAAAAATACACTAAATGTCTTTGTGGCAAATGTACAGCTAATCTATATACTGCATGTGATTGATTGTGCCTTTCAAATTTTAGAAGACGCCACATAGCTTCTGGTGCATTGACATAGCGAGCATCTACATGAGATGCAAGTTCATCATGTACTAACTCAGTGCTTTCGGTATTGTCTGTACTTTTGACGACTACAGTAGCTGCATCATAGCCTTTGTAAATATATTTGTATACATATTTAATGGATTTGATGGAAGTGCAGGCTTCTACATTATTGTGGGCATTATACTTCATAAGTAAATGTGGATTGTATGGTACCACATATCTATTGTAAACGTTTTTACCACGAATAATGCCAGTTTGTCCCTCTCTTCTTCTATATAATGGATAGCCATGACAATTGGCATAAGTTTTGTCTCTATAATCTTTTGGAAATTCTTTAGGACATTTACTATTTTCCATTCATGGTGATTGTGGATTAACATCTCCACACGGTCCATGAATCATGCGATGAGTTACAATCTCATATAGTCTACCATATAGTTATGGATCTGGCAGTTCAGCAATAATGACAGAATCTACTTTGTCACCAGTATCTAATTTATCTTTTTCTTGAAGGATTATAAGAAGATGTGCATGTGGAAGCCCTCTTTTTTGAAATTCAATTGTATAAACATAAGCAAGACATTTGCCAAATAACTGAGTTATAGCGATGTCACATATTAATTCATTTAATTTTATTTTGAAAACTTTGGCTACTAAATCTGGTCTATCAGAAGCAGTTTGGCCAATAAGTAAATTTTGTGTAATCTCTGGCCTTTGGGGATTACATGTAAATGTAATAAATAAATCTGGTTTTCCAAATTTAGTGACAATAGCCATGGCATCATTGTATCTTTCTCGCATATTGCGAGGAGATCCCTGGAAAGAAGATGGTAAAATAATGGCTTTGCCAGCTGTCATGTCTCTGCTTGTAGCAACCTCAGCAACATAATCCATTAATCCACAATACTGTTCTACACGTGGTTTATCTTGTTGATATTTTATGAAGTTTAAATGATTGGCCTCAACTTGCAAATAGGAAGCAATAATCCATTGTTGTGTTAGTTTTCCACCACATACAATTGGATTGAATGTATTTCGATTGGCAATTTGAGCTACCGTATATACTCGAGTATAAGCCGACCCGAGTATAAGCCGAGGCACCTATTTTACCACAACATACTGGGAAAAATGAGTGACTCGAATATAAGCAGAGGGTGGGAAATGTGCTGCCCCCTGTGTCCCTCTTGTGCCCTCTGTGTCCCCCTCTTGTGTGCCCTTTTCTTGTGCCCCCCTCTCTCTCCCCTGTGTCTCTTCTCCCCTCTCCCTCCCCTGTGTCTCTTCCCCCTCTCCCTTCCCTGTGTCTCTTCTCCCCTCCCTTATCACCCTCCTCAACCCCCCTCCTCATCCTCCCTCCTCAACCCCCCTCCTCATCCTCAACCCCCTCCTCAACCTCCCTCCTCAACCTCAACCCCCCTCCTCATCCCCTTCTCCTCAACCCCCATCCTCAACCCACCCTCCTCATCCTAAATCACCCTCCTCATCTTAAACCACCCTCCTCATCCTAAACCACCCTCCTCAACCTCCCTCCTCAACCCCCCTCCTCATCCTCCCTCCTCAACCCCCCTCCTCATCCTCAACCCCCTCCTCAACCTCCCTCCTCAACCTCAAACCTCCTCCTCATCCCCTTCTCCTCAACCCCCCATCCTCAACCCACCCTCCTCATCATAAATCACCCTCCTCATCTTAAACCGCCCTCCTCAACCCCCTCCTCAACCTCCCTCCTCAACCCCCCATCCTCATCCCACCCTTCTCAACACCCCTCCTCATCCTCAAACCCCCTCCTCAACCCCCCATCCTCATCCTCCCTCCTCATCCTCAGCCTCCCTCCTCATCCTCCCTCCTCATCCTCCCTCCTCATCCTCAACCCCCCTCCTCAATCTCCCTCCTCAACCTCAACCCCTCTCCTCAAACCCAACCCCCTCCTCAACCTCAACCCCCCCATCCTAGTCCTCAACTCCCCCATCCTCAACCCCCCTCCTCATTCTAATCCCCCTCCTCAACCTCCCTCCTCAACCCCCTTCCTCAACCTCCACCCCCCTCCTCAACCTCCACCCCCTTCCTCAACCTTAATGCCCCATCCTCAACCCCCCCATCCTCAACCCCCCCATCCTCAACCCCCCCATCCTAAATCCCCCCTCCTCAACCCCCCAATCCTCAGTCCCCCCATCCTCAACCCCCCTCCTCACCTAAGCTCCCCTCCTCAACCTCCCTCCTCAATCTCATCCCCCCTCCTCAACCTCAGCCCCCCTCCTCATCCTCAACCCCCCTCCTCATCCTCAACCCCACATCCTCATCCTCAACCCCCATCCTCATCCTAAACCCCCCCATCCTCATCCTAAACCCCCATCCTCATCCTAAACCCCCCAATCCTCATCCTAAAACCCCCTCCTCACTTTACCTCTCCTCATCCTAAACCCACCTCCTCACTTTACCCGGCCAATGCTAATGACGTGGCGCTCATGTGACGTCATGTCATTAGCATAGGCCGGGTACCGACGCAGGAAGGAGCGTGGAGGAGCGGAGAGGCAGATGGAGGTAAGTGAGGGGAAAGGGAGAGGTATTTAGAGGGGTTTAGGATGAGGAGGGTGGGATGAGGATGGGGGGTTGAGGAGGGGGGTTGAGGATGGGGGGTTGAGGAGGGGGGTTGAGGAGGGAGGTTGAGGAGGGGGTTGAGGAGGGTGGTTTATAATGTGGAAGGAGGTAGGGAAAGAGACACAGGGGTTAGAGAGACACGGGGGGGGGTTAGAGAGACACGGGGGGTTAGAGAGACACGGGGGTCGAGTGACTCGAGTATAAGCCGAGGGGGCCCTTTTCAGCCTTAAAAAAAGGGCTGAAAAACTCGGCTTATACTTGCGTATATACGGTAATCTTTAGATATTTCCTGAAAACCCACCTGTTCATAGAAACATACTGTACCACCTACCTCTTTCACCTAAATCCACTATTGATTTCAAACAAGGCTATCTATTTGAGTTCTCTCATGCCTCTCTTTTTACGTAACTTGTCGAATTAGAATTTTCCAACATTGTAGCAGTTCTTAGCTCCGCACAACTTGTTCCACATTTCAAGCAAATAAAGGTTATATTTGTTGTGGGCAATATCCAAAAACAGAATGTACACCCAGCCCCTCAAAATATGAGATTCCCATATCCAAGGATTGTAGAACTATGTGTCCACAATGTAGGACATAAAACCCTATAGAGAAAGCTCAGACACACACAAAAAAAGAAAACATATTATAAATAGTGGCCAACTATGGATACAGTGTCCAGTTTGTTTTAGTGTAATATTTGCTGTTTCTTTGAAGTTCATATAAGACCAAAAAAGTTTAAATTTCAATTGAAATTGTGTATTTTTGTCATGAGTTCCCCTATCCCTATCTTCCCCATGTTAAAATGCTCCGTTTAGAGCTGTTCAGGTTAACACTCCTATTGCCTGGAACCTATCTAAATATATATATATATATATATATACATACAAATATATACGATCTATATAAGATCTCTCAGCAGTGATCTTCATATAGCAGCCAGTCCCTATCAACATCCACTTCCACAAAGCACCCACCCCTCTTAGCATCCATCTCTACATAGCACTCATCCCTATCTCATTTGCTCCTCCTCACTGAAACCATCTCCCTGTACTTTGCTGCGATCCAGACCTTGCTCTCTCTTCCCTGCTACACATCCCCACTATAGTGAACTGCTCGACACTGTCACCACTCTGAGCTTAGTGGAAATGCTCTTTTCAAATAGGCACAGTCCAATTTTCGGCCAGTGGGGTGTGCAGTTAAGGGTTGCCCAAGGGGGTGGGGGCTGTAATGTATTAGTCTGGGGGCTCCTACATTACAGAAAAAAAATAGATGCAAAAAATAAATTACATATCATTGCCCCCCCAGGGGAGGGCCCTGATTCATTGCACCACCTGTACTACTAGTAACTCCGCCCTTGATTACTAGTTACCAAGAGTATTATGTATCTTCTGTTATATATACGGTAATGTGTTACACAATCTTTTGCACAACACCAAAACAAATAAATATGATTAAACATCATTGACACGGTATTTATACATGTTCTTTAATATTACAGCTGCCTTATATTTGAACTCATACCTTAACTTATCAGACTCGCAAAACTGAAAAATACAAAATAATAAAAATGATTGACGATACTGTTCTAGTCCATGTGGGTGGCCTGATATGTATTAACTCATTGATTCCCGAGATTGATATGACCCAAAAATAAAACATAAAAAAAATATTTTTGAATGCCGATTTGCGAGCTTGAGACTTTTGTGCAACTATTCTAATGTCTTTCATCACTTTCTCCATATGTTACAGTGCAGTATTGATTTTTTATTTGCATTTACAGTGCTACGATCAGGTCTTTAACCCCTTTGCAGGTCCCATCTGGTACCCGTAGGATTTTCTTCTACATTTGTCATTCACGGGTGTGAAAACATTTGCGGGCTTGAGGAATTGTAGCAATTGAACAGGGATTTGCGATTTTAGCGATCATAACTCTTGCGGGTTGTGAAAGATCAAAGGCTTAGATGGGGTGTAAGTTACGGTTGTAACATCCGCAGGGATTTTCAGCCCGTAACCCGTAGACCATTTGCAGCTCGCAAAAAGACGCCAATTCAATAGCAAATTAGTTTACGGGCTCTTTACAGGGTCCAGTAACTTACAATTTCCCAATTGAATGAGTATCTATGTCTCTAAAATGCATTTTATATTAAGGATGTCTTATAATTTTACGTTGGGTCTCTAGTACTTTGCGTTAGAAGAAGTTGTGCTGATATTTACCTGCAACACTTATTACATGCATTGTCCATCTAGCTTAACTTCACTGCCAAGGGGGTCTGGACTGCAATGCTCTGGTAATGGTTAGTGGTAAAATCCCAAACGTGTCCTGTTAAAAAGGACAGGACATATAATTATTTCTTTTCAGCTACACATGCTCGAATGAAAACTATATAGTTTTGCTAGGAAATATCAATATGTATTGAGTGCATGAAGTACCGTATATACTCGAGTATAAGCCGACCCGAGTATAAGCCGAGGCACCTATTTTACCACAAAATACTGGGTAAAATTAGTGACTCGAGTATAAGCCGAGGGTGGGAAATGTGCTGCCCCCTGTGTCCCTTTGTACCTTCTGTGTCCCCCTCTCTCTCCTGTGTCTTCCCCCCTCTCCCTTCCCTGTGTCTCTACCCCCCCCCTCTCCCTTCCCTGTGTCTCTTCCCCCCCTCTCCCTTCCCTGTGTCTCTTCCCCCCTCCTCATTCTCAACCTTCCTCCTCAACCCCATTCCTCCTCCTCAACCTCCCTCCTCATCATCCCTCCTCATCCTCAACCCCCCCATCCTCAACCCCCCCATCCTCAACATCCCTCCTCAACATCCCTCCTCAACCCCCCTCCTCAACCCCCCTCCTCATCCTCAGGCTCCCTCCTCATCCTCAGGCCCCCTCCTCATCCTCAGCCCCCCTCCTCAACCTCCTTCCTCAACCTCCCTCCTCATCCTCAACCCCCCCTCCTCATTCTAAACCCCCCCTCATACTACCCATCTAAATACCCCCCCTCCCTCCCCTCACTTACCTGCTCCGGCCTCCGCTCCTTCCGGGTCTTGATGTGGCGCGCATGTGACATCACATGCGCGTCACGTCATTAGCATATACCGGGTGGGAGGGAAAGGGACACGGGGGTTGGTAGAGAGACATGGGGGGGGGGTAGAGAGACACAAGGGGGAGTTAGAGAGACACGGGGGAGTAGAGAGACACGGGGGGGTAGAGAGACACAAGGGGGGGTTAGAGAGACACGGGGGTGGGGGTGTGGGGGAGAGTGACTCGAGTATAAGCCGAGGGGACCCTTTTTAGCCTTAAAAAAGGGCTGAAAAACTCGGCTTGTTGTTCCTTTTCTACTTCCGCCAATTTTTTATAAGCTTGAGTGTAGGGGTTATTGGCCATAATTTGATCTAGCTCTATAAAAACACTGGGTAAGCATTTTTTTACTTTCTTGAAGCTGCATACGTTGGTCAACAGCTTCCATTGTATCTAGGACATATAGTTGAGCAAATTTTCTTTGCTCTCCTTCCTCTGGATGTAAATGGGAAGTACGATGGTAAATTTGGCCTTGGACTTTAAAGCAGTAAGGGCCATCTCTTGGTACATTAGCAGCTAATGTTGCCCCCATAGATGCAAAGGATATGGCACTATTGTATGATCTTATGTTTGTTTTGACATTTTTGTAGTTTGGAAAAGTAGGTTCAGTCATAATGTTTTGTAAATATGTTGGGAATTGTTTTCTTTCTGGAAGTTTGACCTTGCCTTTTTGACAGCAACTAATGAACTGTCCATCTGTGGGTCTTTCCTTTTTAAAATGATAAGCCTCACAAAACTGACAGAGAATATTCATGTCACCACAATTATGAACCTCTACTGCTAAAGACTTAAGTAAAGGAGAATATATCAGTTTCAGTTTGTAATTTATAATTGGAAATATTATGTGATGGATCAGGAACATTTTTTTTTGGTGTTCCTTTTTATCTTGTAGGTTTTGAGTTTTGGCTTAGAGGCATAGCAGAGCCAAGGGAATTGCATTATAGGTCATTGTAGATGTAGTAGCTTTATAGTGTTAAATTAGGATGTGTTATTTTTTGGTGTTTTTTTTGTTGGTCGCTGCTTTTTATCTTGTAGGTTTATAGGGTTGGCTTAGAGGCAAAGGAGAGGCAAAGAAATGATAGTAATATATTGTTCTTTGAAAATTCTACTGAAGGTGATTGTTGTAATAGTAACCTTATATTTTACTTTTTGGCTTATATGGTGTGGGTCTGAAAAGAAGGTTTGTATTGTTCTTTGGTAGGTGTTAGTAATATTTGTTGTAGTATCCTATGTTCTGTGTCTGTTTAGGTTTCGTGCTTAATGTTGTAGGTTAGGGCCCTGAACAGAGAATTTATAGTTTAATTTTGTATATGTTTTCACTATTTGTTCTACTATCCTGTTTTATCTTGGGCACATTTTCTTTGATAGATTGAACTTAGGGTTTACTGTTAATGGTTGTTGTAGGTAAATGCTAATTAGTTGATAAATTAGAAATGTGTCACCAATATTTGGTGAAGGATGGTGATTTGTGGGGCTTATTGTTGGTGTTGTTTTGTTGTTGTTTTATTGAATTTTTTATCTTGACATTGCTGCACAGCAAACATGTTTCTTTTTTTTTCTCGTTGTACTCTACCTTGTTGGAAGTGTTATTTCAGGATGAATATCACTGGATCCGGTGCTGGAAATCTTCGTGCAACAGTCTTCACGCAGTGTCTGTTGTAAAAGAGAAAGAGAAATGTTATTTGATTTGAATTTATTGTTGATGAATAGCAAGTTTTATTTTTTTTACAAGCAATGTGTTATTATTTTTGGTTTCTTTCTTGTGTGTAAAATGCTATTAGTTTGAGAGTGTGTGAGAAACCGTGCAGCGCTGGCTCTAATTTATTAGGCACTGGGAAGAAGAGAAAGCAACTTTGCTTGTGGGAAAAATAGACCGTTTAAAAAGTAAGAAAAAATATTAAGTTTTATTTATTTTAAACTGCACTAGTGGCGGCTGGTAACTTTCCAACTTAGTGGGGCGGAAAACAGATCTGGCCCCTCCCCTTACATTGACTCCACCCAACAGTATAAACCCCTCCCCTTCCCAACATGTTGCCACAACATGTATAGACCGTGCCTAGTGACACAGTCTCCACCCACGAAAGTGATCCCATAGAGAAAGATAGAGATGGGGGGGGGGGGGGGGGGTAGTGAGAGAGGTGGATGGAGAGTTAAAGAGAGGGATAGAGAGAGAGAGGAAGATAAAAAGTAAGAGAGATAATGATACAAGCAGATACTATGATAGCAGCAAATATACTGAGGGAGTAAATCTGCATAAATAAATAATTTGTTAAATGAGCAAATAGATTAATTAAACAAATAGAGACTAAACATCACGTGGGAGGAGCATCTTGCACCTGCAGAAGGACAGGGTGATAATTCACTAACAACAGACCAGAACAAGAAAGTTGCACCCCAAGTTGTTTCTGTATGACTCCGTACGGTTTTGTTTCTCCCTCCATTTAAACATTATTATCTTTAAAAAAAAAGTAGATTTGAATAAATCTATGTGTTTGTAAAAAATATTTTAAAAACATATTTATTCAGTTTATAGGCTTCCTTTACATAATTAATATTAAGTTGCAAAAAACATATTTGAGTGGTTAATTAGCATATATTTCTATTTCTGCTCCTTCACATACACATATATATTTGCAAAAATATTCACCCCCTTGACCTTTTACCTATTTTGTTACATTACAGCCTTAAGTTCAATGTTTTGTTAATTTGAATTATAAGTGATGGATCAGAACACAATGAGAAAAATATATACAAAAAACTATTTTTTAGAAATAGAAAACAGAAAATTGGCATGTGCGTATGTATTCACCCCCTTTGTTATGAAGCCCATAAAAAGCTCTGGTGCAACCAATTACCTTTAGAAGTCACATAATTAGTGACATGATGTCCACCTGTGAGCAATCTAAGTGTCACATGATCTGTTATTACATATTCACAACTTTTTTGAAAGGCCCCAGAGGCTGCAACACCTAAGCAAGAGGCACCACTAACCAAACACTGCCATGAAGACCAAGGAACTCTCCAAACAAGTAAGGGAGGACAATATTGTTGAGAAGTACAAGTCAGGGTTAGGTTATAAAAAAATATCCAAATCTTTGATGATCCTCAGGAGCACCACCAGAGAGGCAGCAAAGAGACCTAAGGTAACCCTGGAGGAGCTGCAGAGTTCCACAACAGAGACTGGAGTATCTGTACATAGGACGACAATAAGCCATGCGCTCCATAGAGTTGGGCTTTATGTCAGAGTGGCCAGAAGAAAGCCATTACTTTTAGCAAAAAACAAAATGGCACATTTTGAGTTTGCGAAAAGACATGTGGGAGACTCCCAAAATGTATGGAGGAAGGTGCTCTGGTCTGATGAGACTGTGCAGTTCACAAGCACAAACCATCCAACTTGAAGGAGCTGGAGCAGTTTTGCAAGGAGGAATGGGCAAAAATCCCAGTGGTAAGATGTGGCAAGCTCATAGAGACTTATCCAAAGCGACTTGGAGCTGTGATTGCCGCAAAAGGTGGCTCTACAAAGTATTGACTTTAGGGGGGTGAATAGTTATGCACATTTACTTTTTTTGTTATTTTGTCCAATTTGTTGTTTGCTTCACAATAAAAAAAAAACATCTTCAAATTTGTGGGCATGTTCTGTAAATTAAATGAAATGAAAATTAAATTAAATTAAGCAAATTCTCAAACAATCCATGTTAATTCCGGGTTGTGAGGCAACAAAACACAAAAAATTCCAAGGGGGTGAATACTTTTGCAAGGCACTGTGTGTATATATATATATATATATATATATATATATATATATATATATATATATATATACATATATATATAGTAAATAAAAAGTACATCTGTGTTCACATTTGAATGTCTAAAGCAAGTTAAAAAACCTGCTTCCAGCTCAGAGTTCTGAGAAAAACAGTTATTACACTGCATTCTGGGAAGTTGAGCTGGGACACACAAATGTGGCCACAAATGCCTCTCTCTTCATTCCGTAGCCATCATCAAACATGGCTTCCTTTAAGCTTATGCATGCTGTATGACACAGCTTTAATGCAAAGCCAAGGTTGGAATAAACACAGGCTGAGTATCCAATCCATGTACATGTTTCAAGCTTACTGGCTATCATCAGCATGGAGCGGGATCTCAGCCTGTGTTGTGGAAATTATGAGTAGATAGTTCACCACAACAATCATTTATAATATGGTGGGCAAAAGAGCGATAGAAGTCCTCCACCGTACAGTAGTACAGTAAATAAAAAGTACATCTGTGTTCACATTTGAATGTCTAAAGCAAGTTAAAAAACCTGCTTCCAGCTCAGAATTCCGAGAAAAACAGTTATTACACTGCATTCTGGGAAGTTGAGCTGGGACACACAAATATATATATACATACACGCACACATACAGTAAGGTCCATAAATATTGGGACATTGACACAATTCTAATCTTTTTGGCTCTATACACCACCACAATGGATTTGAAATGAAACTAACAAGATGTGCTTTAACTGCAGACTTTCAGCGTTAATTTGAGGGTATTTACATCCAAATCAGGTGAACGGTGTAGGAATTACAACAGTTTGTATATGTGCCTCCCACTTTTTAAGGGACCAATAGTAATGGGACAGATTAACAGTCATAAAACAAATTTTCACTTTTTAATACTTGGTTGCAAATCCTTTGCAGTCAATTACAGCCTGAAGTCTGGAACACATAGACATCACCAGACGCTGGATGTAAATACCCTCAAATTAAAGCTGAAAGTCTGCAGTTAAAGCACATCTTGTTAGTTTAATTTTAAATCCATTGTGGTGGTGTATAGAGCCAAAAAGATTAGAATTGTGTCGATGTCCCAATATTTATGGACCTGACTGTATATATACACCTGTACACACACACACACATATATATATACATATATATATATATATATATATACACATACACACGCACCTAAATATATATATACATACACACACACATATATATATATATATATATATACACACACATATGTATATACACATATATATATATATAAATATATATATATATATATATATATATATATATACACACACACACGCACATATACATATATACACCCATACACACACAAATATATATATATATATATTTATATATATATATATAGACACGCACATAAATATATATACATACACATATACACACATGCATTATATATATATATCTTACACATGCAATAAAAGATCTCCCCCCAAAAGTAAGTTTTCTCTCCCCTTATAAATACATATGGACATAGAGAAAGACTAAGACACAGGACCCCTTCTGGATCACTACCTTTTCATGGTAAAGGTGCTTGTTACCTCAATGAAGCTGTGAGCTAAATCATGCAGGGTCACCCAAGATGAGGAGGTCATTTTAGACAGGTCAGACAAAATGCAGTTCACAGGAGTAAGAACTGGCAACCCACTCCAGTATCTTTGCCATGAAAACCATATGGATAAGCACAACCAAAAACACAGGCAGATGTACCTGGTGTGCTGCATCTATGTGGTCAATGAGAGTCAAACACGACTGAAGGACAGAACAACAACAGCAATACACAGAGAGGGATATGGAATCACCTAAGCTCTGCAGCTCTTTCTGTCTGATATAGGCTGGGGTAGTGACAGACAGGTCACAAGCTTGGTGTGTGGAGCAGGGTAGTCAGAATCAATAAGACCTCCAGAGTATAGAGAAAACTGAAGCTTACACACAGCTACCTCTATCTGCATGCACTGTGAGCTAGGAGTATTTTTTTAAATAAACTTTATTGAGATTGCACCATTGTATTCATTTCCAGGGGGACTGCATGATATGGGACTTTTCCTCCCGGCCATTCTGGTTGGATGATTTTGTGTTTAACAGACAGGTTCAGCTCTATCTGTTATATCACAGTTTGGGAATAGACCCAAACTAGTCTAGGGGCTAGATGTGATAAGTCACACAGGGGGGTTTGAAATTTAAAGTGACAGCAGCAGCTTTTAAAAAAACTGAATATTGAACATGATAAAACATTTTTTTATTTTATAAAATATAAATTGGTCCTTTTCTTTTTCGATGCGCGCCTTATGAGCCAGATCAGAGGATGGAATAGTTCTTTGCCTGCAGTTAATTTTTTGCACCACCAGGTGGTGCTGTGGCACATCCACACACCCCTGTGTTCTGATGGGATTCAGTGTTGAAATAGACTAGATCCTATAAATTATACAAATGAGTAAGTGATGGGGAGATTAAGTCAATTCATTAATTTTTTGGAGGGCATTTGCCCATTTGCCCCTAGGCACCAGCCGCCCCTGGTTTCTGTATATGATCGTATTCCATTTTCCCTCTTTCAGATGCAGAAACAGATTGACCACTGCACTCAAACTGTCATCTTTAAACAAGGTATTGATTGGTGCCACCTTACAGCCAGTTTTCTGTGCCTCAATGATGAAACCTTTGCATGTCTGAACCACTGAGTAGTATCAGAGCCTGTAAAGGTGAACCCACTGGTGCGCTCAGTAGGAAGAAAAGGATGCTTTGTTTCAGCTGGAACTTTCTTAGAGGGCTTATCTAAAATTTAGTGTAGTAAAGACCTTAGATTTGTTTTTGTAAACGTAACTCCTGTATGTCGTTCCTGGAGTAAGATATGTAATCTTGCTGAACTTTATAAGGGTTTTCTGAGTTGAACTGTACCGATTGAAGGAATGCTGTGCTTGGAACATGTCTACCTATTGAGTTGTCAAACTGACCTGAGACCTCATTCTGTAATCTGAATAAATGTCCATATTGACAATAAAATAAAATAAAAAACTACTGATGCAATTATACTCAATTTCACTTTAATTTTAATGTCCTTGTGGCTTAGATTCTGAAAAGACCTAATACAGACATAGGCTAAAACTCTGCTCCCTTATTACCAGTGATGATCTGTTACCACTTCCAGTCAATCATATTGATTTAAATGTAATCTGACATTCTCTTTACAGGAGTAAAACAAATGGGAGCCAGCTTATTCAAGGCAGGTGACGACTTTGGCAAAACACACTGGGGATGGAGGTAGATTGGAGTGTTTTAATGAGCCAAACTAGCTAACTTTATTGGCTGTTCAGTGCAAATGTTGGACGTATTGAAAATGAATTGCAACTTTTGGGAGTAGCTATTGCCTGGTGGCACAGTTGTTAGGATGCAGGTGCTTTCACCACAACATCCTTGTTTCGAATCCAGCCAGGGAATAAAGAGGTCACACTGGCAAGTACTTGGATGGGAGACCACCTAGGAACACCAGGAGCTGTATGCTGTGGCCCACTGGAGAAGGAACTGGCAACCCACTCCAGTATATCTGCCATGAAAACAAAGTGGATCAGCATGGTGTGTTGTCCATGAGGTCACGTAGAGTCGGACATGACTGAGTGATGCCATTTACATTTTACAATAACATGTCTCTTTCCATACAGCACCATCACTCAATGTCTACGTAGTGAATACATTGCCTGTCTTAAACAGGTATGCTATAGCCAATAAAATTGACCACTCCCTTTGCCTATAGAATGACAGTTAGTCTGTTAGTGCTATAGCTTGCTGGCCATGACTAGACACTGGAGTGAAATGTCAGTGTGCCTTCATTTGCACTATGCAATATCTTGCATGGAGGTCTAGATAATTAAATGTGACTATTCCAGTTAGTTCTCCCCCTTGCATGATGATATTTCTCATGGAAACTCGCTCTTCTGAAATTCTGATGAGCTGATCGTCCCTAACAGGGTTTTATAAGGACTTTGTGCGATATCATATGCTGTATCCTTACAGGCCTATTAATCTTGCAGGATTCGGATACATTAAACTTTGTGGCTGACAAGGTGTAAGATGTCGCTCCTAGTAATATGTTTAGGAGGGTCTTGAGTAAGGCTGATCAGATCTTCAGTTTGGTCCTGCAAGAAGTATGTTTGCTTCGATCTAGAATAGATTGCCAATTTATGCTGTGCCAGTGTGACCCTACACTAAATTTGTTTAGAGATCTCGGATCTAGTCTATTTCGTAGCCGCATCCCATCAGAACAGTAGTGGTGCAGAAATGTACTGAGGGCAAAGAACTATTTCCACCTCCGACGTGGCGCAACTCGAACAGTGCTGAGTCGTCAGGGAGGCCATCGCTATGTTCAGCGTGGGCACTTAGCCCCCCACGACCTCGGGCGCGCCTCTCATAGCTCAAGGCCTCTTCTGTCGGCGCGCCTTATGAGCCAGATCGTAGGTGGAAATAGTTCTCTGCCTGCAGTAAAAAAAAAATGCACCACCAGGTGGTGCTGAGGCACACCGCTCAACCCCACTGTTCTGACGGGATGCGGCTACGAAATAGAAAGGGAACAAGATCTCTGCTATACCATGAGCTGACACTTCTTTTGGCCACGATAAATATTGCCATTCTGACTCTCTATCTTCAGCATAGTAGCCAGGCTGCCTTGTCTTCGTTTTCAACATAACTTTTTTTTCCTCTCCCACAGCTTTCCCAGAGCCTCAGACACAGTGAGTTTGCTTCAGTAATTAAACTAATGTCAATTGAAAGCATTGTGTTTTTCATCCAGCTTTGTTAATAACAAGTTTCTAGTTGTAAAGATTTCGGGCTAGCACTGCACTGCCCAAATCACTTTCTTGCTCTAGTTGCTAACTTGCCAAGCACCAAATTGTTGGCTTAGTTATAACAGCCGCTACATAATTGGGTGTCTGCCCCAAGGGATGTCTGGAGCTTATGCTTAAGCCTTATCATGCTGGAGCACAAACCTGGAAGTGCAGACTGTTCCTGACAGCTGAGAAGGAAGATGATTAAATAAATTGGTTTGGTGTTTACAAGTCAGATGGACAAGACAAATGTTCGTCTGCAGAACAGACCTCCTGAAATGTACTGTACTGAAAATAAAATATAGCTTCTGATTCATGCTGTCTTGGTGTAAGCTAGGATCCGCAACTTAGTTTTTCTCTCTGGAAAAGTAACCTCTTTGCACAGTGGGGCCTAGTGTAACTTACCTCAGCTATGTAGCAAGGATTGCCGGGGGGACTGGTAGTCCGCTTGCATGGTGTGAGTGACACCACTGCTGTACTTGGCAATGCCACATTATGGCAAGTGATCAAGCTGATAGCAACTCACTCTCAGAAGCAGAGGGAACATGAGGTCAAACTCCTATAAAACAACCACACTATGCTCCAGCCGTTTACTCTCATAGCTTCCACTCTTATTTCTGAAAGATGTGATCTCCTTTCCAGGAAAATCTACTTAACCCATGAACGCTGGAGAACATGTCAATATTTTAAAAATCTATCTACACACGTTCGCTGCTTTAGACCTTTTAGAAACCAAGCGTGGAGTAGGGGCATGTCCAGAAAATGCAAGGCAGCTGTTTTTGTCATGGAAGAACCATTAACGTGCCTGCTGCAAAGCACAATGAGAGGGGTTACTATAGATGGAGATACATTACATACTTTATAAGTGTGTTACAGAAATGCAAGACAGGAACAGTTTTTGTTTTTTGATCGAGCAAGATTTCAAAGTGACTGCAAGTTTGTTCTTGCAGAAATTACTACAATATACATACATACATCTCCCCACCCTACCATCAAAAGCACCTCACAAGACTGAAAGCTCAAAGTTCCCACCTAAAGTGAGGAGGATAGGCAGAAATCTCTTCAAGAATAACATACAAATTTGGAAGGACCAGAAAGGGAGAGGGAGTTGAGAGCAATAGAGGGAATTGTCTTTTAGATTGTGCTCAGGAGAGTGATTAGAAAAGGTTCCTGAAAGGAGAAATGTGGATATAGAGCAGAAAGAGATGGAGCAGTGAAAATAATCAAAATAATAATCTCTTTGTATGACGTCAACGTATTCTTAGGCACTATATAGGAGTGCAAGGCAAAAATCAATATTAAAACATGGCAAAGGAATGGAGGGCCCTGTATTTGGGTTTAAAATCAAATGTACAAAGTGCTTATTCCCAGAGCACTTTATAAAATTGAAAACTCACAAACTTACAGATCTAAAGAGTTTAGGTGTGATAGTGAGGGTAATGAATACAAGATGGCAGTGTGTAAGGCAATAGTCTCAAGCAAGTGGCTGTGTGTTGCAACGTATTGTGGGTGTGAGTGATATTCTGCTGTAGAGTGCAGTTGTGCATATTAAGGCTGGTGGTGGTGAGCTTCTTTACACTGATGTTTTCTTAGCGAGTTTTTGAAGGTATTGAGACAGGAGGATAGTCTAGTGGAGCGAGTCAAGCAGTTCCATAGAGATGGGGCAGCACCAGAAAAGTCCTGAAGGTGGGAGTGAGAAGATATAAGAGGAGGAAATAAAAAGGTCATTAGCAGAGCAGAGAGGGTGGTTGAAGGAGTACTTTGTTGACTTACTTAGATGACAGCAGGGATATAATGAAGTGTTTTTGCTGAGGGTGTTATAGCTTAGGTTCATAATTTTATTCTGCTGGCTATGGGAAGCCAGTGGAGTGACTGACAGAGAGGTGCTGCAGACACTGGATGTTGAGTATGGTGGATTAGTCTAGCATTTGTGTTTATTATGGATTTGAGTGGAGAGAGATGGGTGATGGAGAGGCCAGAAATGAGTGAGTTGCAGAAGTTGAGACAAGAGATGACAATGGATTAGAATTTTAGTTGAGTCTTGTGTAAGGTAGTGACGTATTTTGTAGATGTTTATTTGGGGAAGGTAAAAAGATTTTGTGATTGATTGTATGTGACGATTGAGAGATGGCAGGGTCCAATAGAACAGCAAGACAACAGGCCTAGGAGGTGGGAGTGATGATGGCTTTGTAAACAGATATATTTGAGGATTGGAAGTTGTGGTGAAGGGTGGGAAGATTAGGAAGAGAAATAGGACATACGAGAAGGAGGAGGTCTCTTAGCAAGTAAAACAATTAATAAAACGGATAGGTTGGCCTGAGGAAAACCAGAAAGTATGGGTTGTTACACAGGGATTTATAAGGAATTGATATTCACCTAGAAATAATTTCTATCTCATAGAAAATAACAAACTTCAAATAGTAATATTAATAATAATGGATACAGAAATGGGTTAACCTCTATAGTCCTGTTCACACATTCATGTGTGCAGCAAGCGTCAGAATTTTCCTAAATATCCCACCACAGCAGAGTCCTAGCTAATCATTAGAAAAGGCTCCTGGAAACTTAGCCTGGATGCGCCCTCAGCCTGATTCGATGGCCCAGCAGCGGAGACCGCGCTTTGCGACGAGGGGACACGGAAGATGCTAAAAAAGACACCAGGTGGCGACTGGCCCCAGTGGAAACCGTCAGAGCCGAGCAGACCTGTGGCAGCAGTTAAGAGAGAGGAGACAGAATGCCCACGATAAATGCGGCTGCCATCTTGAATCTAGATTCTGGAATCACATCTAGAGTGGGGCAGAAAGGCCCTAATCACAGGAACTACACATTCATAATCCAGGTATAATCACACAGCTGCAACACAACTCCACAGTATAAGTAAACCCTCAGGGTATAAATCCCCAAAAGTGGGATGGGTAAGCTACATTTTCTTATAATCTAGGCGTTTTATGGGGACACATTCTCAGCCTCTTTGCAGATTACCCAAGATACGGCTGTGTCTATGGCTTAATGTGTGAGAAGAACCAGTGGATTGTCCTTGGTCAGCACTGAGCTTAACAATTTGGGAGACTAGAAATTTGATGAGAAGAGAGCTATATAGAAGAGAGAACTGATAACCACACATCATGCATAAACCCACAACAGAATTGCCCCCCCCCCCCCTCAACATTTAAACAATCTCAACAGAGCCTTCACCATAACTCTAAAACTAAATTTTAATCATTAAGCTTTGAAGAAGAGACTGTTTACAACCTGGTCTGTTGCTTGTTACACAGGACTGTCCACATACTGCTTTAAATCACACCCAGATCCAACTTAAGAGGCAAAGAGCCATGTCTACTGGAGGGATCTACAGGAGCACTTTACCACACATTCCTGAAATGTTTTCTCTTTATACCCATAAAAGCTTTAACAAGGGATTAAACAAGATCACCCTGCTTTAAAAAGGCAAGTATCTTAACCTGGACTACTCCATACAGCCACCCTGTGGCTCTTTTGCAAAATGATCCACATATACTCCCCCTGAGGTATCAATAAACTTATCTGATTACCAAAAGAGTTGGCAAAACTCACAACTCTCACGAAACCCACTACATCAACTTGGGAGATAAACTAATCCCTCCTGTCCTACACGGTATTGGACATATATACAAGCGATGCTATTTTACGAACTTTTAAGCAAAGTGGCTTCCAATAAGAGAAACACTAATATCATAATACCTCTCCCACATGTACAAATGCTCAAATAGGTATGTGAACCTAAACATACTATTAAGAGGAGACTCTGATTTACACAAACCAATGATCAAAACTGAGAAACACTGTAAACTACGTTAAACATCAAATGCAACTGATTAAGCAACCTCCCTTAAACTGATAAACTAACTCCCAGTAACGCCATCCTACAATTAACATCTTCTTTGGGTAAGACACCAAACTCATGCCAAAATGGGGAAACACAAGAAAAATATTCCCATCAAAAATATACCCTCAGTCTCTTTCCTCTACAGTGCCTTGCAAAGTATTCACCCCCCTTTTTTTTATGTTTTGTTGCCTCACAACCTGGAATTAACATGGATTGTTTGAGGATTTGCATAATTTACTTTACAGAACATGCCACAACTTTGAAGATTTTTTTTATTTTTTATTGTGAAGCAAACAACAAATAGGACAAAATAACAGAAAAAGTCAATGTGCATAACTATTCACCCCCCTAAAGTCAATACTTTGTAGAGCCACCTTTTGCGGCAATCACAGCTCCTAGTTGCTTTGGATAAGTCTCTAGGAGCTTGCCACATCTTACCACTGCAATTTTTGCCCATTCCTCCTTGCAGAACTGCTCCAGCTCCTTCAAGTTGGATGGTTTGTGCTTGTGAACAGCAATCTAAGTCTGACCACAGATTTTCTATTGGATTGAGGTCTGGGCTGTGACTAGGCCATTCCAACACATTTACATGTTTACCCTTAAACCACTCAAGTGTTGCTTTAGCAGTGTGTTTGGGGTCATTGTCCTGCTGGAAGGTGAACCTCCGTCCTAGCATCAAATCACGCAAGAATATCCCTGTATTTAGCACCGTCCATCTTTCCCTCAACTCTGACCAGTTTCTCAGTCCCGGTTGCTGGGTGATGTGATGTGTTGGGTTTGCGCCAGACATAGCATTTTCTTTGATGGCCGAAAAGTTCAATTTTAGTCTCATCAGACCAGAGCACCTTCCTCCATACATTTTGGGAGTCTCCCACATGCCTTTTCGCAAACTTAAAACGTGCCATTTTGTTTTTTGCTAAAAGTAATGGCTTTCTTCTGGCCACTCTTCCATAAAGCCCAAGTCTATGGAGCGTACGGCTAATTGTTGTCCTATGTACAGATACTCCAGTCTCTGCTGTGCCTCTCTGATTAATGCCCTCCTTGCCCATTCTCTTGGCAGGTTTGCTGTTGTGTCATGTTCTTTCCATTTGGTTATGATATATTTGATGGTGCTCCTGGGGATCATCAAAGATTCGGATATTTTACTATAACCTAACCCTGACTTGTACTTCTCAACAACATTGTCTCTTACTTGTTTGGAGAGTTCCTTGGTCTTCATGGCAGTGTTTGTTTAGTGGTGCCTCTTGCTTAGGTGTTGCAGCCTCTAGGGCCTTTCAATAAAGGTGTGTATATGTAATGACAGATCATGTGACTCTTAGATTGCACACAGGTGGACATCATTTCAATAATGATGTAATTTCTAAAGGTAATAGGTTGCACCAGAGATTTTTATGGGCTTCATAACAAAGGCGGTAAATACATGTGCACATGCTAATTTTCTGTTTTCTATTTCTAAAAAAAATGTTTTATGTATATATTTTTCTCATTTCACTTCACCAACTTAGACTATTGTGTTCTGATCCATCACATAAAATTCAGATTAACAAAACATTAAACTTAAGGCTGTAAAGTAACAAAATAGGTAAAAAGTCAAGGGGGGGGAATACTTTTGGAAGGCACTGTATCTCAGCACCAGGTGAGTCATGGACATTAAAATAGTTTCACACAATGTTTAAATTAAGCTGTTAAAAGGGGGATAGCCATTCAGGAATGCCATAGATTGGGAGCAGATATTGTCATGATACAGGAAACTCACTTTAAAAAAACTGAATACCCAAATACTGGGGGAAAACATACTCACAATCATATCATGCATCAGATTACATTTTCAACACATTAACACTCAAAAAGACGTTGAAGGCAGATATATTGCAGTTCATGGTATTATTAATGATAGCTCAGTATCACTTCTCAATGTCTACGCTCCAAATTCAGACCAGTCCACTTTCTTTTCGAAGAATGTCGAATCTAATTTTCCATTAACAACATTCTATTTGGGTTGTGTGAGGAGATATGAGTGCAGTTCTAGATCCACTTAAAGATAGATCTGGACCCTATTCCCCATCACAAATCCCCACCGCAACTAAGGTTTTTAAATCAATCCTGAACCAAAATTGCTTATTTGACACATGGAGGGGGATGAATCCGATAGGGAAGGATTTGAATAAGTGCAGGAAGCTAAAGGTTGTTTTTCTGTCCTGTGTAAAGGTATATCTGTGTGCACTTGTGTGGTGTTCTGTTTGATTCAGCTCTGTGAATCGGTGCAGTGTTTTCTGTTTTGTGCTCTGTAATTAATGTCCGTGAGAGGGGGTATGGTATGGCCTGTGTAAGGTATTTCTGTGTGCACTCATGTGGTGTTCTGTTTGAATCTAATCTGTGAATCGGTGCAGGAAGCTAAATAGTGTTTTCTGTCCTGTGGGCTGGAATCATTCTGCAGGTGAGTAGGCAGTATCTATTTTAATTGGGGAAGGAGTGAACTTGGGAGTGAGCAAACAGTTCTAGTGTAAGAGCAGTTATTGTGTAAGTGTGGGAGTTTAAATAAAAGGAGGGAGTTCAAAGAAAATGGGTATTATTAGAAAAATTTGAAAACTAAATTTTTTATTTATTTATTTTGTTTGGGTTAAGGTGCAGAAAAGCAATCGTTATACAAATACTCATCACACTGTATTTTTGTAACTGGTAATTATGAGTCAGTCCTGCCACATGTATGCACTGCTAGAACAGATGATCCAGGGTCCAGATGATCCAGGTGTGAACATTTTGCCTCTCTGGAAGCTCAAATTAGAGAACTAGAGAGGAGAATTGCAGCACTTACTGATAATGCCACACTGGAAAGGGACTTGGTGCTCACAGAGCACAGTTTAGCTGGGCGTAGCATGGAGGGTGGAACAGGAGGAGGGGGAACAGGAGGAGGAGGCAGGCTAGTTCTGAGTTGACAAACACAAACAGATTTTCCAGATTGAGTGAGTCTGTTGGGGATGTCTATTCAGGAATGGCAATGCCAGTTAGAGCTGTTCCCTCTTACAGCCAGGAGAACAGTTCTTCTGGAGGACTGGGAGGGCAGCATAGGCAGAGCAACAGGCAGGTTTTGGTGGTAGGGGACTCTATTATTAGGAAGGTAGGCAGGGTGATTTGTCACCCAGTTCCCATCAATCTGTCTCCCGGGTGCTCGGGATCAGCAAGTTGTGGATTAAAGAATGATTTTAAAGAACAAGGAAACAAACTTAAGGCAAGGACCTCCAAGGTAGTATTTTCCGAGATACTACCAGTGCCAAGTGCTAGCCTAGGGAGACAGAAGGAGCTTAGGGAGGTTAATGTGTGGCTAAAAGAGTGGTGCAGGACAGAGGGTTTTGGGTTTTTTAGAGCACTGGGCTGACTTCTCACTTGGGTACAATCTCTATAGCAGAGATGGATTGCATATTAATGAAGAGGGAGCTGCTGTACTAGGCGAAAGGGTGGTAGAAAAAAGGAGGGGGGGGGGGGGTTACAATAGACTGTAGGGAGTTATTACTAGGTGACTCAAATACAGTGGCAGGCACTTCACAATGGCAGAGCCATAGCAACTTAAGGTGTATGCTTGCTAATGCAAGAAGTTTGCCTGGGAAAATGGGTGTGCTAGAATTATCAGCGGTACCAGAAAAATGGGATTTAATAGGCATTACTAAAACATGGTGGGATGAATCTCATGACTGAACAGTTAATATGGATGGTTATAACTTATTTAGGAAAGATAGGGGTAATGGTAGGAGAGGAGGAGGGATTTGTCTGTATGTTAAGCCTGGTTTTAAACCTGTAGTCAAAGAATATATTTATAGTGGAACTAGCGACAACATTAAATCATTGTGGGTTGAGTTAAATAGCGGAGGAGCTAATTCTAAATGCATATTGATAGGAATATGCTATAAACCCCCAAATATAGTTGAGGGTGATGAATTGCAATTATTGCTGTAGACAGATAATGTAGCTAAGCATGGACAAGTTCTAATAACAAAAGATTTTAACTAACCCGAAATAAACTGGATAAATGAGACCAGCAGTTCAGCTAAAGGGCGCAGGTTTGTGAGTACACTCAGGGATCATTATCTGGCCCAGGTTATACAGGAACCTACTAGAAATGACGCCATCTTGAATTTAGTTATCACAAGTAATATTGAGATAATATCAAATGTTAAAATGGGGAACAGTTATCAAAACACAGTTTCATTTGAGATTGAAATAAAAAAGCAAAACTGTAAAGGGCCAAAAAAACCTCTTCATTTTAAAAGGGCTAACTTTAATGGGCTAAGGGCAGCAATACAACTCATAGACTGGGATACAGAACTTACAGGGAAAAATACTGAAAATAAATGGACAACATTCAAATCCTTACTAAATATACATAAACATCATGTACCATGTGTAAATAAAATGAATAGGAGTAAATCACATCCCATGTAGCTTAACAATGACTTAAAGATCATGATAAGAAAAAAAACATGCATTTAAATTATACAATAAGGAGGGAACAGAGGCAGGATTATGTGAATATAAGGAAATCAACAAGGCTTGTAAAAGGGCTATTAGACTGGCTAAAATAGAAAATGAGAGCTCAGTTGCAAAGGAAAGTAGGACTAACCCTAAAATATGTTTTAAATGTATTAATGGGAAGAAAGCTAGGAAGGAAGCTATAGGAACACTACAACGTGACAAAGGCCATCTGATAATTAGTGACCAGGAAAAGGCAGATGAGCTAAATAGGTTTTTTTCTTCAGTATATACAAGGGAAATACCAGTGGTTGGGACACCGCAACAGAACGGGGCTACACTACCATCACTAAATAATTGGTTAACGCAGGAAGAAATCCAAAAGAGGTTGGAAAAAATAAATGTTAATAAAGACCCAGGTCCTTATGGAATACATCCAATGGTACTGAGGGGAACTGAGTTCTGTAATAGCCTAACCATTATATTTAATTTTTCAAGACTCACTCACCACAGGGTCGCTACCAGATGACTGGAGAAAAGCAGATGTGATACCTATATTTAAGAAGGGAGCAAGAGCAAATCTGGGGAATTATAGACCAGTGAGCCTCACTTCTGTAGTGGGGAAGCTTTTAGAAGGGTTAATAAGGGACAGTATACAAGAATGCTTTTGATACAGTGCCACTTGGAAGACTAATGTGCAAACTAAGCGATGCAAGAATTGCAGGAAATATCTGCTCATGGGTTCAAAGCTGGCTAAAAGACAGGAAGCAAAGGGTTGTGGTAAATGGAACATACTCCAATTGGTCTAATGTGGTAAGTGGGGTTCCTCAAGGTTCAGTATTAGGTCCTCTAATTTTTAACATATTTATTAATGACGTAGAAGTAGGACTTAAAAGTAGTGTCTCCTTTTTGCTGATGACACTATGTTCAGATAATGATGTACTTTCCCTCCAAAAAGATTTGCATAAATTAGAGAAATGAACAGCTAAATGGCAGATGAGATTGAATACAAATAAATGTAGAGGCATTTGGGAAGGAAAAATAGCCATGCAGTGTATAATCTTAATGGAGCAATTCTAGGGATATCAGATATTGAAAGTGATTTGGGAGTACTTGTGGGCAACCACCTAGGTAACATTGCTCAATGCCAAGCAGCAGCTGCAAAGGCAAAACAAATATTAGCATGTATTAAGAAGGGTATAGAAGCAAGGGAAGCAAATATAATTCTGCCACTATACAAATCCCTAGTAAGCCATCATTTGGATTATGGAGGACAATTTTGGGCATCACTTAATAAAAATGACATTCTAGAGCTGGAAAAGGTACAGAGAAGGGCAACAAAACTAATAAGGGGAATGGATGGGGTTAAGTTATGAAGAAAGACTAACCAAATTAAATTATTTTCCCTAGAAAAAAGGCGTCTACGAGGGGATATGATTACCTTATTTAAATACATCCAGGGTCAATGTAAGGCTTTGTCAAGTGAACTTTTTGTGCCAAGAGGTTTTCAACTAACAAGAGGACATCCCTTGAGGTTAGAGGAAAAAAGAAATAAAAGGGTTCTTCACAGTTACGGTAGTTAAACTGTGGAATTCTCTACCAAAGGAGGTGGTGACAGTGAATTTGATAGATAACGTTAAAAAGGCATTAGATATATTTTTAAATAAAGAGGGCATTCAAGGTTATCCTATATAAGTAGGGAAGGAATATTGATCCAGGGAGAAATTTGATCGCTAGTCTCTGGGGTCAAGAAGGAATTTTGCTTTTTTTCCCCTTATGAGACAATTGGCAAAGTTTCAATGGGTTTTTACAACATATTGTTACAACAACAAATGGCCACTAATTTGACTAACGCAACAATCCATCCTATCTCGTGGTCTGACCACGACCTTGTAAGTGTGTGTGCAATTTGCATCCAAAAGACCGCTCTCCATCTTTGTCTTTAAACCCGGCGCTCCTCAATGACCCTTTAACAAAAGATTAGATTAATAAGGCTTTGGTGGACTATTTTGCGCTGAATAGCGGTGGTGAAGTAGATGGGATGGGAGTATGGGCAGCCCATAAGGCAGTTTTGAGTTGGGTCTGCATACAACTTGGCTCAATGGCAAAATTAGATCAGTCTCAGATAAACAATTTGAACAAAAAAATGTCAGACCTTCATAGACTGTTCACTGCTCAGAATTCACCTTCGAAATTTTAGGAAATTCTTCAATGTAAACAAGAATTGAAAGAGTTCTTGCGAAAGAAAATGATTACTATATTGCAGCGTACACAATCTAAATTCTTCCGATTCTCTAACAAGCCAGATACAAAGTTAGCTAGGAGACTTAAACAACAGAGAGCAAATTCTTTTATTCCTAAATTAATCACCAAAGAAAATGGCATGGTATATCAACCAGACCAGATTACTAAGGCATTTCAACAATTTTATACTGAGCTTTACTCAATCCCTGCCCATTCTGGGTTGCAAAGCTATAAATCCCAAATTGATGCTTTTTTGTCATCTATTACGATTCCCCAATTTGAGCAAAGTAAAGTAGATTCTCTCACATCCCCTATCTCTCTAGAGGAGATTAGAAGCGCAATAGGGGCTACTATACTTAATAAGGCACCTGGTCCGTATGGATTCACTATTTACTATTACAAGCAATTCATGGAAACTCTTGTTACCTCACATCCAACATCTATTTAACGAGTTTCTCTCCGGCAAAACTATAAAGGCTGAATGTTTGGATTAAAAAAACTATAGTAATACATAAAAAAGGCAAATACCCTATGCAATGTAGCAGTTATAGACCCATATGGTTAATCAACAATGATATCAAATTATACTCCAAGATCTTGGCAAATGGATTGGCCGCTTTATTGCCGTCCGTGATCCATCTGGACCAGGTGAGCTTTATCCTGGGTAGAGAACGCCTGATAACACTAGGCAAATCTTTAACTTCATGGATATTGCTTGAGATAAAAAATTACCACTAATGCTACTATATTTAGATGCCGGGACTTACCGTACATACTCGAGTATAAGCCGACCCGAGTATAAGCCGAGGCACCTATTTTACCACAAAATACTGGGTAAATTGAGTGACTCAAGTATAAGCCGAGGGTGGGAAATGTGCTGCCCCCTGTGTCCCTTTTGTGCCTTCTGTGTCCCCCTCTCTCTCCCGTGTCTCTTCTCCCCTCTCCCTTCCCTGTGTCTCTTTCCCCCTCTCCCTTCCCTGTGTCTCTTCCCTCCCTCTCCCTTCCCTGTGTCTCTTCCCCCCTCCTCATTCTTAACCTCCCTCCTCAACCCCACTGCTCAACCTCCCTCCTCATCATCCCTCCTCATCCTCAACCTCCCTCCTCAACCCCCTCCTCCTCAACCCCCCATCCTCATCCTCAACCCCCCATCCTATACCCCCTCCTCATCCTCAACCCCCTCCTCAACCTCCCTCCTCAACCTCAACCCCCCTCCTCATCCTCAACCCCCTCCTCAACCTCCCTCCTCAACCTCAACCCCCCATCCTCAACCCCCTCCTCAATCTCAACCCCCGTCCTCATCCTCAACCTCCCTTCTCATCCTCAACCCCCTCCTCAACCTCAACCTCCCCATCCTCAAGCCCCCCATCCTCAACCTCCCCATCCTCAACATCAACCCCCCCATCCTCAACCCCCTCCTCAACCTCAACCCCCCTCCTCATCCTCCCTCCTCATCCTCAACCTCCCTCCTCAACCTCCCTCCTCATCCTCAGTCCCCCTCCTCATTCTGAGCCCCCTCCTCATCCTCAGGCCCCCTCCTTATCCTCAGGCCCTTCCTCATCCTCAGCCCCCCTCCTCAGCCCTCCTCCTCAACCTTACTCCTCATCCTCAGCCCCCCCCCCTCATCCTTAGCCCTCCTCCTCAACCTCCCTCCTCATCCTCAACCTCCCTCCTCAACCTCAACCCCCCTCCTCATCCTCCCTCCTCATCCTCAACCTCCCTCCTCATCCTCAGCCCTCCTCCTCTTCCTGAGCCCCCTCCTCATCCTCAGGCCCCCTCCTTATCCTCAGGCCCTTCCTCATCCTAAGCCCCCCTCCTCAGCCTCCCCATCCTCAACCTCAACCCCCCCATCCTCAACCTCCCCATCCTCAGCCTTAACCCCCCATCCTCAACCTCAACTCCCCCATCCTCAACCCCCTCCTCAACCTCAACCCCCCTCCTCATCCTCAACCCCCTCCTCAACCTCCCTCCTCATCCTCAAGCCCCCCATTCTCAACCTCCCCATCCTCAACCTCCCATCCTCAACCCCCTCCTCAACCTCAACCCCCCTCCTCATCCTCCCTCCTCATCCTCAACCTCCCTCCTCATCCTCAGCCCCCCTCCTCATCCTCAGCCCCCCTCATCATCCTCAGGCCCCCTCCTCATCCTCAGGCCCTTCCTCATCCTCAGCCCCCCTCCTCATCCTCAGCCCTCCTCCTCAACCTCCATCCTCAACCTCCCTCCTCTTCCTCAACCCCCTCCTTAGACAGCATTATGACATTATATTCTGTATAATGCTCAAACAATGATCTTAGTTTGTTTTTGGCGCCTAGATGTTATTACTTAAATGCTTACCCAAAAAATTGTTCCTATGGATCCTATTTAGGAATCCTTAAACAACCAACCAAGGTTGTACAGAAACACCTTTAATGCTGCCTTTATTTTAATTGTTATTGCCACATACTAATTTTTAAAAATTCAATCTTTATTTTTACATTTAAAATATTGTTAAAAATGCAACAATTAAAAAAATTAATGTTAAACCCAAGGTTTTTTGTACAACATTATATTCTGCCCCTAGGGCCTATATTTCCTATCAAGGTTTTAAGTCTCAATTATTTAAGATAGATTGGGGAACAAGACAGGGAAGTCCTTTATCTGCCCTACTTTTTGCTTTATGTTTAGAACCACTAGCGATAGCATTAAGGGAAGCTCCAGATGTTAGTGGAATCAAGTTAGACGATAAAGAATATAAGCTAAGCCTATTTGATATTCTCCTCACAGTTACTAAGCCATTAATTAGCTTACCTAGCCTATTTAAAACATTGAGCAATGCTGGCGATATTTCAGGGTTTAAAATGAACACAAATAAAAGTGAAGCTCTTAATGTCTTATTGCCCAAGCAACTGGAAAATTTGATAGCGTTAAACTATTCCTTTAAATGTTCCTCACATCATATAAAGTATCCAGATATCCATATCCCCAAATTTACTAAACACATATATAATGCCAATTAACCCATTATTTATAAAGAAATATATTCAGATCTTCGCACCTGAACTTCATTAAATATTTTGTGGTTTGGTAAAATACACGCCATTAAAATGAACACCCTCCCTAAACTACTATACCTTTTTAGGACTTTAAAATCATCGATAAATCTAAAAGACATTACAACAATAAATATTGCTTTTTGTAAATTCATCTGGGGCAATAGGAAACCTAGAATAAATAGGGCGACCATGATAGCATCAAAACAGAAAGGATGTTTAGCAACTCCTGACCTTCTACGATACTTTAAGGCGATGAGATTAGCCCCAATTGACAAATGATATATTAAGATAGCCCCCCAGTTTGGGTGGAGATAGAACGTCAAGTTCTATGGGACCAAAACAGCCTCCTTAATCAAGTACTATGGCTAATTATTCATCAGGGTATTAATTTAAAATCACTTCTGATGTGTCTGAATCACTACATCATACTATGGAAGCAAATTAACAAGAGAACTCCTCTACTACAAAATGGCTCATTGCCATTGTGGCTACCCCATACAAACTTATTAATCAATAAAAATATCCAATAGTGATGTCGCAAACCTAAAATTTTCGGTTTGCGAACCACGAACGCGAACCACCGCAAATGTTCGCGAACCGGCGAACATCAGGGAACCGCCATAGATTTCAATGGGCAGGCAAATTTTAAAACCCACAGGGACTCTTTCTGGCCACAATAGTGATGGGAAAGTTGTTTCAACGGGACTAACACCTGGACTGTGGCATGCTGGAGGGGGATCCATGGCAAAACTCCCATGGAAAATTACATAGTTGATGCAGTGTCTGGTTTTAAGCCATAAAGGGCATAAATTACCTAACATTCCTAAATTGTTTGGAATAACGTGCTTTAAAACATCAGGTATGATGTTGTATCGATCAGGTAGTGTAAGGGTTAGGCCCGCTTCACAGTGACAGACCAAACTCCCCGTTTAACGCACCGCAAACAACCACAAACAGTCCATTTGCACAACCGCAAACTCCCCATTTGCACAAGGTTGGATACCAAGCTAGCCATGTCCAGTTCCTTGTCCTCACTGATGTCATTGAAGGTCTCTTCCTCCACCCAGCCACCAAGGGTCCCCAAAAGGTGACAACAAGCCCCCTGGGACGCCTGCTGTGTTTGGTCTTCCACCTCCTCAAAGCCACCTTCCTCCTCTGACTCCTCTTCTTCAGACTCCTCTCACTGCATTGCCTCTCTCTGCATTATTATAAGGTGTGTTACTACTCTTATCAGTTTAAAACCTGTTACAGCACATATCAGGGGGCGTGTATAAGGCCTGGATTTTTAGAACCAGGAGATGGAAAAAGATGCTTTGTTGGTCGTATCACTTCAATTTTGGGGCACGGCACGTGCAGTCAAAGGTGCCACCAGATAGGAGTGACGTGTTTGTAAGTACTACTCTTATCAGTTTAATACTTGTTACGTCACCTATCAGGTGGCGTGTATAAGGCCTGTATTTTTAGAACCAGGAGATGGAAAAAGATGCTTTGTTGGTCGAATCACTTCAATTTTGGGGCATGGCACGTGCAGTCAAAGGTGCCACCAGATAGGAGTGACGTGTTTGTAAGTACTACTCTTATCAGTTTAATACTTGTTACGTTACCTATCAGGGGGCGTGTATAAGGCCTGGATTTTTAGAACCAGGAGATGGAAAAAGATGCTTTGTTGGTCGTATCACTTCAATTTTGGGGCACGGCACGTGCAGTCAAAGGTGCCACCAGATAGGAGTGACGTGTTTGTAAGTACTACTCTTATCAGTTTAATACTTGTTACGTTACCTATCAGGGGGCGTGTATAAGGCCTGGATTTTTAGAACCAGGAGATGGAAAAAGATGCTTTGTTGGTCGTATCACTTCAATTTTGGGGCACGGCACGTGCAGTCAAAGGTGCCACCAGATAGGAGTGACGTGTTTGTAAGTACTACTCTTATCAGTTTAATACTTGTTACGTCACCTATCAGGGGGCGTGTATAAGGCCTGGATTTTTAGAACCAGGAGATGGAAAAAGATGCTTTGTTGGTCGTATCACTTCAATTTTGGGGCACGGCACGTGACCAGGAAAAGGCAAATGAGCTAAATAGTTTTTTTTCTTCAGTATATACATGGGAGGTACCAGTGGTTGGGACACTGCAACGGAACGGGGCTACACTACCATCACTAAATAATTGGTTAACGCAATAGGAAATCCAAAAGAGGTTGGAAAAAATAAATGTTATTAAAGACCCAGGTCCTGATGGAATACATCCAATGGTACTGAGGGAACTGAGTTCTGTAACAGCCTAACCATTATATTTAATTTTTCAAGACTCACTTACCACAGGGTCACTACCAGATGACTGGAGAAAAGCAGATGTGATACTTATATTTAAGAAGGGCGCAAGAACAAATCTGGGAAATTATAGACCTGTAAGTTTCACTTCTGTAGTTGGGAAGCTTTTAGAAGGGTTAATAAGGGACAGTATACAAGAATGCTTTTGATACAGTGCCACTTGGAAGACTAATGTGCAAACTAAGGGATGCAGGAATTGCAGTAAATATCTGCTCATGGAGTGAAAGCTGGCTAAAAGACAGGAAGCAAAGGGCTGTGGTAAATGGAACATACTCCAATTGGTCTAATCTGGTAAGTGGGGTTCCTCAAGGTTCAGTATTAGGTCCTCTCATTTTTAACATATTTTTTAATGACGTAGAAGTAGGACTTAAAAGTAGTGTCTCCTTTTTGCTGATGACACTATGTTGTGCAAGGTAATTTAATCAGATAATGATGTACTTTCCCTCCAAAGGGATTTGCATAAATTAGAGAAATGGGCAGCTAAATGGCAGATGAGATTTAATACAAATAAATGTAGAGGCATTTGGGAAGGAAAAAAAGCCATACAATGTATAATCTTAATGGAGCAATTCTAGGGATATCAGATATTGAAAGTGATTTGGGAGTACTTGTGGGCAACCACCTAGGTAACAGTGCTCAATGCCACGCAGCAGCTGCAAAGGCAAAACAAATATTAGCATGTATTAAGAAGGGTTTAAAAGGAAGGGAAGTAAATATAATTCTGCCACTATACAAATCCTGAGTACGCCCTCATTTGGAATATGGAGGACAATTTTGGGCACCACTTAATAAAAATGACATTCTAGAGCTGGAAAAGGTACAGACAAGGGCAACAAAACTAATAAGGGGAATGGATGGGGTTAAGTTATGAAGAAAGACTAACCAAATTAAACTTATTTTCCCTAGAAAAAAGGCGTCTATGAGGGGATATGATTATCTTATTTAAATACATCCAGGGTCAATGTAAGGCTTTGTCAAGTGAACTTGTTGTGCCAAGAGGTTTCAACTAACAAGAGGACATCCCTTGAGGTTAGAGGAAAAAAGATTCCACCTTAAAGAAAGAAAAGGGTTCTTCACAGTTACGGTAGTTAAACTGTGGAATTCTCTACCAAAGGAGGTGGTGACAGTGAATTTGATAGATAACGTTAAAAAGGCGTTAGATATATTTTTGAATAAAGAGGGCATTCAAGGTTATCCTATAGAAGTAGGGAAGGAATATTGATCCAGGGAGAAATTCGATCGCTAGTCTCTGGGGTCAGGAAGGAATTTTGCTTTTTTTTCCCCTTATGAGACAATTGGCAAAGTTTCAATGGGTTTTTACAACATATTGTTACAACAACAAATGGCCACTAATTTGACTAACGCAACAATCCATCCTATCTCGTGGTCTGACCACGACCTTGTAAGTGTGTGTGCGAGTTGCTTCCAAAAGGCCGCTCTCCATCTTGGGCTTTAAACCCGGCACTCCTCAATGACCCTTTAACAAAACATAAGATGAATAAGGCTTTGGTGGACTATTTTGCGCTGAATAGCGGTGGTGAAGTAGATGGGATGGGAGTATGGGCAGTATGTTTTGAGTTGGGTCTGCATACAACTTGGCTCAATGGCAAAAAAATTTGATCAGATAAACAATTTGAACAAAAAAATGTCAGACCTTCATAGCCTGTTCACTGCTCAGAATTCACCTCAGAATTTTGAGGAAATTCTTCAATGTAAACAAGAATTGAAAGAGATTCTGCAAAAGAAAATGGTGACTATATTGCAGCGTACACAATCTAAATTCTTCCGATTCTCTAACAAACCAGATATAAAGTTAGCTAGGAGACTTAAACAACAGAGAGCAAATTATTTTATTCCTAAATTAATCACCAAAGAAAATGGCATGGTATATCAACCAGACGAGATTACCAAGGCATTTCAACAATTTTATACTGAGCTTTACTCAATCCCTGCCCATTCTGGTTTGCAAAGCCATAAATCCCAAATTGATGCTTTTTTGCCATCTATTACGATACCCCAATTTGAGCAAAGTAAAGTAGATTCTCTCACATCCCCTACCTTTCTAGAGGAGATTAGAAGCGCAATAGGGGCTACTATACTTAATAAGGCACCTGGTCCGTATGGATTCACTATTTACTATTACAAGCAATTCATGGAAACTCTTGTTACCTCACATCCAACATCTATTTAACGAGTTTCTCTCCGGCAAAACTATAAAGGCTGAATGTTTGGATTAAAAAAACTATAGTAATACATAAAAAAGGCAAATACCCTATGCAATGTAGCAGTTATAGACCCATATGGTTAATCAACAATGATATCAAATTATACTCCAAGATCTTGGCAAATGGATTGGCCGCTTTATTGCCGTCCGTGATCCATCTGGACCAGGTGAGCTTTATCCTGGGTAGAGAACGCCTGATAACACTAGGCAAATCTTTAACTTCATGGATATTGCTTGAGATAAAAAATTACCACTAATGCTACTATATTTAGATGCCGGGACTTACCGTACATACTCGAGTATAAGCCGACCCGAGTATAAGCCGAGGCACCTATTTTACCACAAAATACTGGGTAAATTGAGTGACTCAAGTATAAGCCGAGGGTGGGAAATGTGCTGCCCCCTGTGTCCCTTTTGTGCCTTCTGTGTCCCCCTCTCTCTCCCGTGTCTCTTCTCCCCTCTCCCTTCCCTGTGTCTCTTTCCCCCTCTCCCTTCCCTGTGTCTCTTCCCCCCCTCTCCCTTCCCTGTGTCTCTTCCCCCCTCCTCATTCTTAACCTCCCTCCTCAACCCCACTGCTCAACCTCCCTCCTCATCATTCCTCCTCATCCTCAACCTCCCTCCTCAACCCCCTCCTCCTCAACCCCCCATCCTCATCCTCAACCCCCCATCCTATACCCCCTCCTCATCCTCAACCCCCTCCTCAACCTCCCTCCTCTACCTCAACCCCCCTCCTCATCCTCAACCCCCTCCTCAACCTCCCTCCTCAACCTCAACCCCCCATCCTCAACCCCCTCCTCAATCTCAACCCCCGTCCTCATCCTCAACCTCCCTTCTCATCCTCAACCCCCTCCTCAACCTCAACCTCCCCATCCTCAAGCCCCCCATCCTCAACCTCCCCATCCTCAACATCAACCCCCCCATCCTCAACCCCCTCCTCAACCTCAACCCCCCTCCTCATCCTCCCTCCTCATCCTCAACCTCCCTCCTCAACCTCCCTCCTCATCCTCAGTCCCCCTCCTCATTCTGAGCCCCCTCCTCATCCTCAGGCCCCCTCCTTATCCTCAGGCCCTTCCTCATCCTCAGCCCCCCTCCTCAGCCCTCCTCCTCAATCTTCCTCCTCATCCTCAGCCCCCCTCCTCATCCTTAGCCCTCCTCCTCAACCTCCCTCCTCATCCTCAACCTCCCTCCTCAACCTCAACCCCCCTCCTCATCCTCCCTCCTCATCCTCAACCTCCCTCCTCATCCTCAGCCCTCCTCCTCTTCCTGAGCCCCCTCCTCATCCTCAGGCCCCCTCCTTATCCTCAGGCCCTTCCTCATCCTAAGCCCCCCTCCTCAGCCTCCCCATCCTCAACCTCAACCCCCCCATCCTCAACCTCCCCATCCTCAGCCTTAACCCCCCATCCTCAACCTCAACTCCCCCATCCTCAACCCCCTCCTCAACCTCAACCCCCCTCCTCATCCTCAACCCCCTCCTCATCCTCCCTCCTCATCCTCAAGCCCCCCATTCTCAACCTCCCCATCCTCAACCTCCCATCCTCAACCCCCTCCTCAACCTCAACCCCCCTCCTCATCCTCCCTCCTCATCCTCAACCTCCCTCCTCATCCTCAACCCCCCTCCTCATCCTCAGCCCCCCTCATCATCCTCAGGCCCCCTCCTCATCCTCAGGCCCTTCCTCATCCTCAACCCCCCTCCTCATCCTCCCTCCTCCTCAACCTCCATCCTCAACCTCCCTCCTCTTCCTCAACCCCCTCCTTAGACAGCATTATGACATTATATTCTGTATAATGCTCAAACAATGATCTTAGTTTGTTTTTGGCGCCTAGATGTTATTACTTAAATGCTTACCCAAAAAATTGTTCCTATGGATCCTATTTAGGAATCCTTAAACAACCAACCAAGGTTGTACAGAAACACCTTTAATGCTGCCTTTATTTTAATTGTTATTGCCACATACTAATTTTTAAAAATTCAATCTTTATTTGTACATTTAAAATATTGTTAAAAATGCAACAATTAAAAAAATTAATGTTAAACCCAAGGTTTTTTGTACAACATTATATTCTGCCCCTAGGGCCTATATTTCCTATCAAGGTTTTAAGTCTCAATTATTTAAGATAGATTGGGGAACAAGACAGGGAAGTCCTTTATCTGCCCTACTTTTTGCTTTATGTTTAGAACCACTAGCGATAGCATTAAGGGAAGCTCCAGATGTTAGTGGAATCAAGTTAGACGATAAAGAATATAAGCTAAGCCTATTTGATATTCTCCTCACAGTTACTAAGCCATTAATTAGCTTACCTAGCCTATTTAAAACATTGAGCAATGCTGGCGATATTTCAGGGTTTAAAATGAACACAAATAAAAGTGAAGCTCTTAATGTCTTATTGCCCAAGCAACTGGAAAATTTGATAGCGTTAAACTATTCCTTTAAATGTTCCTCACATCATATAAAGTATCCAGATATCCATATCCCCAAATTTACTAAACACATATATAATGCCAATTAACCCATTATTTATAAAGAAATATATTCAGATCTTCGCACCTGAACTTCATTAAATATTTTGTGGTTTGGTAAAATACACGCCATTAAAATGAACACCCTCCCTAAACTACTATACCTTTTTAGGACTTTAAAATCATCGATAAATCTAAAAGACATTACAACATTAAATATTGCTTTTTGTAAATTCATCTGGGGCAATAGGAAACCTAGAATAAATAGGGCGACCATGATAGCATCAAAACAGAAAGGATGTTTAGCAACTCCTGACCTTCTACGATACTTTAAGGCGGTGAGATTAGCCCCAATTGACAAATGATATATTAAGATAGCCCCCCAGTTTGGGTGGAGATAGAACGTCAAGTTCTATGGGACCAAAACAGCCTCCTTAATCAAGTACTATGGCTAATTATTCATCAGGGTATTAATTTAAAATCACTTCTGATGTGTCTGAATCACTACATCATACTATGGAAGCAAATTAACAAGAGAACTCCTCTACTACAAAATGGCTCATTGCCATTGTGGCTACCCCATACAAACTTATTAATCAATAAAAATATCCAATAGTGATGTCGCAAACCTAAAATTTTCGGTTTGCGAACCACGAACGCGAACCACCGCAAATGTTCGCGAACCGGCGAACATCAGGGAACCGCCATAGATTTCAATGGGCAGGCAAATTTTAAAACCCACAGGGACTCTTTCTGGCCACAATAGTGATGGGAAAGTTGTTTCAACGGGACTAACACCTGGACTGTGGCATGCTGGAGGGGGATCCATGGCAAAACTCCCATGGAAAATTACATAGTTGATGCAGTGTCTGGTTTTAAGCCATAAAGGGCATAAATTACCTAACATTCCTAAATTGTTTGGAATAACGTGCTTTAAAACATCAGGTATGATGTTGTATCGATCAGGTAGTGTAAGGGTTAGGCCCGCTTCACAGTGACAGACCAAACTCCCCGTTTAACGCACCGCAAACAACCACAAACAGTCCATTTGCACAACCGCAAACTCCCCATTTGCACAAGGTTGGATACCAAGCTAGCCATGTCCCGTTCCTTGTCCTCACTGATGTCATTGAAGGTCTCTTCCTCCACCCAGCCACCAAGGGTCCCCAAAAGGTGACAACAAGCCCCCTGGGACGCCTGCTGTGTTTGGTCTTCCACCTCCTCAAAGCCACCTTCCTCCTCTGACTCCTCTTCTTCAGACTCCTCTCACTGCATTGCCTCTCTCTGCATTATTATAAGGTGTGTTACTACTCTTATCAGTTTAAAACCTGTTACAGCACATATCAGGGGGCGTGTATAAGGCCTGGATTTTTAGAACCAGGAGATGGAAAAAGATGCTTTGTTGGTCGTATCACTTCAATTTTGGGGCACGGCACGTGCAGTCAAAGGTGCCACCAGATAGGAGTGACGTGTTTGTAAGTACTACTCTTATCAGTTTAATACTTGTTACGTCACCTATCAGGTGGCGTGTATAAGGCCTGTATTTTTAGAACCAGGAGATGGAAAAAGATGCTTTGTTGGTCGAATCACTTCAATTTTGGGGCATGGCACGTGCAGTCAAAGGTGCCACCAGATAGGAGTGACGTGTTTGTAAGTACTACTCTTATCAGTTTAATACTTGTTACGTTACCTATCAGGGGGCGTGTATAAGGCCTGGATTTTTAGAACCAGGAGATGGAAAAAGATGCTTTGTTGGTCGTATCACTTCAATTTTGGGGCACGGCACGTGCAGTCAAAGGTGCCACCAGATAGGAGTGACGTGTTTGTAAGTACTACTCTTATCAGTTTAATACTTGTTACGTTACCTATCAGGGGGCGTGTATAAGGCCTGGATTTTTAGAACCAGGAGATGGAAAAAGATGCTTTGTTGGTCGTATCACTTCAATTTTGGGGCACGGCACGTGCAGTCAAAGGTGCCACCAGATAGGAGTGACGTGTTTGTAAGTACTACTCTTATCAGTTTAATACTTGTTACGTCACCTATCAGGGGGCGTGTATAAGGCCTGGATTTTTAGAACCAGGAGATGGAAAAAGATGCTTTGTTGGTCGTATCACTTCAATTTTGGGGCACGGCACGTGCAGTCAAAGGTGCCACCAGATAGGAGTGACGTGTTTGTAAGTACTACTCTTATCAGTTTAATGCTTGTTACGTTACCTATCAGGTGGCGTGTATAAGGCCTGGATTTTTAGAACCAGGAGATGGAAAAAGATGCTTTGTTGGTCGTATCACTTCAATTTTGGGGCACGGCACGTGCAGTCAAAGGTGCCACCAGATAGGAGTGACGTGTTTGTAAGTACTACTCTTATCAGTTTAATACTTGTTACGTTACCTATAAGGGGGCGTGTATAAGGCCTGGATTTTTAGAACCAGGAGATGGAAAAAGATGCTTTGTTGGTCGTATCACTTCAAATTTGGGGCACTTTGTGACATTAGCTTCTTACGCTCAAACATGTCCTTTACAGGCACCTGACTATGGGCAGATGAGAAGGAACTGCTCAAGGCGAGAGACGGAGTGGCAGATGGTTGAGAGGGGGCAAGGAGGACAGCAGTGGTTGATGGGGCTTATGATGCTGCACCAGGAGGAGGATGGCGGCTTTGAGTTTGTGTGCTGCTTGTACTCATATGTTGGTCTGGAGTCACCCAAACATTAGGTCTCAACCTGTAGAGGATAAGGGAACCAGGCTACTCTAGACCTCATTCATCATTACAGGTTTTGACAGATTGGTACTATGCGTCCAAGCTACTGTGACAACAGATATGAGTGGCACTGTGCACTTGCAGAAGTTGGTAGAGTAGACGCTGTAGGTCTGACACACACGCTTGCAGACAACTAACTGCTATGCAATCTATTACAGTAGAATTTTTTTTTTGTTTTAAATGTACACTACTGTTACACCAGATATGAGTGGTGTGTTAAGTAGTACTACTCCTATCAGTTTAATCCCTGTTATGTGCCTTTTTTTTGGGTTTGGTTGTTGAAGCCACAGTGCAGCACCAGAGGCCAGAAAAATTAGGCATGTACACATGCCTGAAAAATTAGGTATTGTTGATCTTGCAGCGAGCAGAGAAGAAGATAGGCCTGATTCAACACCCCATCCCTGCATATCCACACTCAGAGATTGAGGGGGCGACCCTTACAAGGCCACGGGCCGGAGATATAAAGGGGGGCCATCCCAAATAAGTACACAAGCGGGGACAAAGGTAGTGAAGGGGACATAGAGGCCCATGGACTGACGGTCGCCATCTTGGCAGGAAAAGGGCCCAGCAATTAAGCCAAACTGACCCAGCACAGGCAGCTACTTGAGTCAAACGCTGTACAATTAAACCTTAATAAAGCTGAAACATGCAGCAGCAGGGATTCTAAACGGCCACACAGGGACAAGGAGGCTAACAGCCCCCACAGTCTCTGCACCACTCTTTTTAACAGATAACCCAAGGGGCTAACCAGGGACCTTGCCCAAAAAAAAAAATAGCAGAATTTTATTGGAGGAATTATTAGTGTCTTTACCCCCCAAGAGAGGACATAATATACGGTATCTTTAGACTACCTGATGGCCAAACCTCCTTTAGCCCCAATGCTATCCAAGAAACATTTCAAAACTTTATCTGACTGGGGGTCTATAGAGTGACATTAGTACTGACCTTTATATGACTGGGGGTCTATAGAGGGACATTAGTACTGACCTTTATCTGACTGGGTGTCTATAGAGGGACATTAGTAATGACCTTTATCTGACTGGGTGTCTATAGAGGGACATTAGTACTGACCTTTATCTGACTGGGTGTCTATAGAGTGACATTAGTACTGACCTTTATATGACTGGGGGTCTATAGGTGACATTAGTACTGACCTTTATCTGACTGGGTGTCTATAGAGGGACATTAGTAATGACCTTTATCTGACTGGGTGTCCATAGAGGGACATTAGTACTGACCTTTATCTGACTGGGTGTCTATAGAGTGACATTAGTACTGACCTTTATATGACTGGGGGTCTATAGGTGACATTAGTACTGACCTTTATCTGACTGGGTGTCTATAGAGGGACATTAGTAATGACCTTTATCTGACTGGGTGTCTATAGAGGGACATTAGTACTGACCTTTATCTGACTGGGTGTCTATAGAGTGACATTAGTACTGACCTTTATATGACTGGGGGTCTATAGGTGACATTAGTACTGACCTTTATCTGACTGGGTGTCTATAGAGGGACATTAGTAATGACCTTTATCTGACTGGGTGTCTCTAGAGGGACATTAGTACTGACCTTTATCTGACTGGGTGTCTATAGAGTGACATTAGTACTGACCTTTATATGACTGGGGGTCTATAGGTGACATTAGTACTGACCTTTATCTGACTGGGTGTCTATAGAGGGACATTAGTAATGACCTTTATCTGACTGGGGGTCTATAGAGGGACATTAGTACTGACCTTTATCTGACTGGGGGTCTATAGAGGGACATTAGTACTGACCTTTATCTGTCTGGGGGTCTATAGGTGACATTAGTCCTGACCTCCTGCTGCAGTATTATTACTCCCAGTACTCCCAGGCTTGCTACTATTAGATATAATAACCTCAGTTTCGTTTCCTTATCTGTTGGTAACATCAAAATATGATTATTAAATATTTCATATTTGTTTGTTTTTTTCTCCCAAAGTGAACCCCTTTGTGTGTGTCCCACAGATGTGGCGTTTCCGATCTGCGTATGTTGGATTTGCACCGCTCAAAAAGTATGAAAAGAGACCCCTACCCCTTGAAGCCCGATAATGACATCATCAGTAAATTGTATGTAACACATTTCAGTGTTTAGGGTTTATGACCCAATACTGCGATCATATCATTTATGACAAAAATCCGTATTTGTCGTATTATTCAGACGCGCGTGCATCTTTGTGTTACATTTCCTGATACTTTTATTATCTTGATCTTTATATATTTACTAGCGACTTGCCCATCAAAAAATGGCGGCAATAAGATTGTAAGGCAGGTAATGGTTTGGACGAGACATTCATTTTGTTGACGGTCGGATATCCTTCGGCGCTCATTGAGAGGCTGTTGGTTGTATTTTTTTTCTGATAGGCGCTTTTGCTGTTATTCTTTGGTCGGCGGTGATGTGTTTTTTGCGCTTATTGCAAGGCTTTGTGTGCTATGAGCAGCGTTGGCGCTCGTTGTGAGGCGCGCAGTGAATGGCTTTTATGTTTAATGTGATAATGTTTGTTTTGTGTATATGTATTTTTGTATGCTAACGAAATAATTACTAAATGAATATACTTTACCTATTTGTAAGTAATATATGCAGGAAGCATTGTGCTGAAGAGCTGACAATCTGTTTTCATGTTCCTGCAGCATACAATGTAGGTTTTCAGTGCTGTGGAGCTGCTGTGTAAGTGTCAGCAATGTGTGCAGTGTGTAGTGTAAATAGGCTGCGTGCGCGAGTGGAAGCCGTTAGGGTAGCTGGGTACTTCCGCATTGTGTAAGTTAGTGTTGTAAAATGGCGGGGAATGTGTATGTGGTAAGCGGGTGTGGATGATTTAGCGTCCTTGTTAATAGTGTATCTTTACCTTGTACGGCTTTTTAGGAAAATCTTTTTTAGTTAGCTCTTCAGGTTATTGATCACTGGATATATTAATTACAAATAGGTAAAGTATTTTAGTAATTAATTAATTCATTATTATTAAAAAAAAAATATATAAAAAAAATACGCTTAATAGCATATTTTACACTGCGGTTACTTTACATACATTAACGCTTCGCACTTCCTAATACATTTGTTCATTCACAATAGTTATTATCCTGCATTCATTTAATAAGTATTAATTAGTAATGGAAAATAAAAATGTAGACTTTACACTACACTAAAATGTTTTACTTTTTACTCTGCAGTTATATATCTGGATTACTGCTCATTGGCTGCCAGCGATAGCACTCTCAAAGCAGTTACAAATCTAAATCACTTTATTATGCTCTGAGACCTGAATACATTTTTTTAATTTACACTGCACAAAAAAAATTATATATTTAACACTGTACTTATATATCTGTCTTTGCGATGAGCGCCGAAGATTGATCGTTGCAAAGCACGAAACATGAAGGACACGAGGGAAGAGGCTCACAATGAGCGCTGAAGGTCCTCAGAGTACAAAAAGCATCACATTGTGTGGCAAACAGCATTGCCATGGCTTCAAACTTTTTTATTTATTATTTTTTTATTTATTATTATTGCCCCGTCATTTGTGCCAGGCAAGTCGCTAGTGATATAATATAACATAATGCAATACAATATTATACAGTACACATGGGTGTTGGAACTGGGGGGGGGGGGGGGTAAGGGGTAACTTCAACCCCCCCCCCCGCCAGATTTCTTATCGTATGTATGTATGCGTATAGAAGCTAACAGGGGAGGGGAGGGGAGAGGGGGAGGAAACACAGGGGAGAGGGAGAGGAAGACACAGGAGAGGGGAGAGGGGGAGGAAGACACAGTGGAGAGGGGGAGGAAGACACAGGGCAGAGGGGGGAAGAGAAACAGGGTAAGGGAGAGGTGAGGGGAAGAGACACATGGGAGGGGGGAGAGACACAGGAGAGAGTGGGGGGTAGAGACACAGGGGAGAGGGGGGAAGAGACTAATGGGAGGGAGTGGTGAGGAGACACCGGGGAGAGGAAAGGGGGTAAAGACACAGAGGAGGGGGGAAGAAACACAGGGGAAGGGAGAGGGGGTAGAGACACAGGGGAGAAGGGGGAAGAGACACAGATGAGGGGGGAGAGACACAGGGGAGAGGGAAGGGGGGAAAGACACAGGGGAGGGGGGAAAGAAACACAGGAAGGGAGCGGGGGGAAGAGACACAGGGGAGGGGGGATTGGCACAGGGAAGAGGAAGGGGGAAAAGACACAGGAGAGGGGGGAAAGAAACACTGGGGAAGGGAGAGGGGGTAGAGACACAGGCAAGGGTGGGAGAGACACAGGGGAGAGGGGGGGAGAGAGACACATGGGGGGGAGACACAGGGGAGAGGGGGGGAGAGAGACACGTGGGGGGGAGACACAGGGGAGGTCTTCTGCTTTGTTATTATTCTTATTATTATTACTATATAATGTGTAGATGTACCGGCTGGGCATGCTCTTGTGCATTATTATTATTACTATATAATGTGTAGATGTACCGGCTGGGCATGCTCTTCTTTATTATTATTATTATTATTATTATTACTATATAATGTGTAGATGTACCGGCTGGGCATGCTCTTGAGCATTATTATTATTATTGTTATTATTATTATTATTAGTAGTATATAATGTGTAGATGTACCGGCTGGGCATGCTCTTCTACATTATTATTATTATTATTATTATTACTATATAATGTGTAGATGTACCGGCTGGGCATGCTCTTGTGCATTATTATTATTATTAGTAGTAGTATTTTACTAATAATAATAATAATAATGCACAAGAGCATGCCCAGCTGGTACATCTACACATTATATAATAATAATAATAATAATAATAATAATAATAATGCATGCCCAGCTGATACATCTACACATTATATAGTAGTAATAATAATAATAATAATGCACAAGAGTCCTTCAGCACTGCACTGGACACTGAATAAACTTGCCTAGCTATTGTTTTTCCCTATTGATGCAGTATCACCTACACTCTACCTCCTCTCAGTAAGACTACAAGTTAGTTATGATTCCAAAATGGCTGCTGTCCATGAGGTAGAAGGGTGTGGAAGGGAGTGTATGCTGCTGATTGGCTGGAATGTGTCTGCTGACTGTGACATGCAGGGTCAAAGTTTGCTCAATGATAAAGTATTGGGGGCGGGTCGAATCTCGCATATGTTCGCAGTTCGCCGAGAACGCGAACATGCTATGTTCGCCGGGAACAGTCCGCCGGCAAACTATTCGCGACATCTCTAATATCCAATTAGCCTGGAAGTCAGATAACAATTGTTGCAGATGTACTGTTAGAATAACAAAACTGGTCCCCATCGGACTTTAGCATAAATCACTGACCACATAAAGAATGGCATAACCTGATGATGATTAGCACACAAGTGGGACAAACGATAAAAAAAAACTCACTATTCTCTATAATTACCTAAATGAACAGGCCACACCTAACAATCTGTCCCATAGAGCCTCCTGGAAGACTGAGCTCAATGTTAGCCTAGATAATGAACAATGGGGTATAATTATAAAAAAATGCAGCAAACTCCTCTTTAAATATTATATTTAAGGAAAATGTTTATAAAACTATCTTGAGATGGACCTAACCCCGGCTAGACTCCACTGCTTGAATAGTTTGTTGGATGGCAATTGCTCCAGAGGTTGCAACACCATAGGTTCCTTAAAACATATGTTATGGGATAATAACACCCTGGAGAAACTATGGGATACAAATATCCCTAAAAAAACAGAAAAGGCATTATTTGGCTTACCACTCCCAGGCTTATCTAAAAATGCCCAATTTCTATTGAATCAGATATTCTTGGCTACTAGAAGCATAATTGCAAAACATTGGAAAAAACTGTCCCAGCGTTTGAGGAGGTTCTACAGAAGATTGAGTTTATTTGCTCCATGAGTGTCTTATGTGCTGAGATAGACGCAAGATATAGAAGGTGGGCCTCATGCTGGAATATGTGGACGCTGTGATCTGGCCAATAAGACTGGTGAATGTGGACTTCGAAAGAGAGTAATATCTTTCTTTCTTTTTCTTTCTCCATTTTTCTTTCTAGATTTTATTTTTATTATTATTATTAGAATACTGCTCAGTTTTACATTAGAAATTATATGAGAAGTTAAGAGCACTTCTCTAACAAAAACAAAAACAAGTGAGATAGAGTTGCAGTAATTGTGTTTATTATAAGAAGTTAAACGTCATAATCTGGATGGTTATAACCTATTTAGGAAAGATAGAGGCAATGGTAAACGAGGAGGAGGGATTTGTCTGTATGTTAAGCCTGAATTTAAGCCTATAGTCAGAGAAGATATTTATGGTGGACCTAGAGATAAAGCTGAATGTTTGTGGGTAGAGTTAAATAGCAGAGCAGCAAATTCCAAAATAATATTAGTAAGAGTATGCTATAAACCCCCAAATATAGCTGAAAGTGAGGAAATACAATTATTGTTACAGATTGAAAATGCAGCTAGGCATGGTCAAGTTCTAATAATGGGATATTTTAATTACCCTGAAATACACTGGATAAATAAGACCAGCAGTTCATCTAAGGGGAGCAGGTTCTTGAGTACACTCAGGATCATTATCTGGCCCAGGTTGTACAAGAGCCTACTAGAAATGAAGCTATCTTAGATTTACTCATCACAAATAATATTGATATAGTATCTAATGTTGGAATAGGTCAACCTTTGGGAAACAGTGATCACAACACAGTCTCGTTTGAGATTGAATTAAAAAAACAAAATTTTAAGGGGTCAACAAAAACTCTTAATTTTAAAAGGGCAGATTTTAACGGTCTAACGGCAGCGATACAAAGTATAGACTGGGACAGAGAACTGGCAGGTAAAAACACTGACCACAAGTGGACAACATTTAAATCCTTACTAAATATACAGTTGATATAAACAGTCTACACACCCCTGTTAAAATGTCAGGTTTCTGTGCTGTAAAAAAATGAGACAAAGATAAATCATTTCAGAACTTTTTCCACCTTTAATGTGACCTATAAACTGTACAACTCAATTGAAAAACAAACTGAAATCTTTTAGGTAGAGGGAAGAAAAAATATAAAAATAAAATAATATGGTTGCATAAGTCTGCACACCCTTAAACTAATACTTTGTTGAAGCACCTTGTGATTTTATTACAGCACTTAGTCTTTTTGGGTATGAGTCTATCAGCATGGCACATTTTGACTTGGCAAGATTTGCCCACTCTTCTTTGCAAAAACACTTCAAATCTGTCAGATTGTGAGGGCATCTCCTGTGCACAGCCCTCTTCAGATCACCCCACAGATTTTCAATCGGATTCAGGTCTGGGCTCTGGCTGGGCCATTTCAAAACTTTAATCTTCTTCTGGTGAAGCCATTCCTTTGTTGCTTTGGATGTATGCTTTGGGTCGTTGTCATGCTAAAAGATGAAGTTCCTCTTCATGTCCAGCTTTTTAGCAGATGCCTTAAGCTTTTGTTCCAATATTGACTGGTATTTGGAACTGTTCATAATTCCCTCTATCTTAACTAAGGCCCCAGTCCAGCTGAAGAAAAACAGCACCAAAGCATGATGCTGCCACCACCATGCTTCACTGTGGGTATGGTGTTCTTTTGGTGATGTGCAGTGTTGTTTTTGCGCCAAACATATCTTTTGAAATTATGGCCAAGAAGTTCAACCTTGGTTTCATCAAACCATAACAACTTTTCCCACATGCTTTTGGGAGAATTAATTTGTGTTTTTGCAAAATGTAGCCTAGCTTGGATGTTTTTCTTCATAAGAAAAGGCTTTCATCTTGCCACTCTACCCCATAGCCCAGACATATGAAGAATACGGGAGATTGTTGTCACATGTACCACACAGCCAGTACTTGCCAGATATTCCTGCAGCTCCTTTAATGTTGCTTTAGACCTCTTGGTAGCCTCCCAGACCAGTTTTTTTCTTGTCTTTTCATCAATTTTGGAGGGAGCTCCAGTTCTTGGTAATGTCACTGTTGTGCCAAATTTTCTCCACTTGATAATGACTGTCTTCACTGTGTTCCATGGTATATCTAATGCCTTGGAAATTCTTTTGTACCCTTCTCCTGACTGATACCTTTTCACAATGAGATCCCTCTGATGCTTTGGAAGCTCTCTGTGGACCATGGCTTTTGCTGTGGGAAGCGACTAAGAAAATTTCAGTAAAGACCAACTAGAGCAGCTGAACTATATTTGGGGTTAATCAGAGGCATTTTAAATGATGGCAGGTGTATGCTGACTCCTTTTTAACACGATTTGGAAGTGATTGCTTAATTCTGAACACAGCTGCATCCCCAGTTATAAGAGGGTGTGCAGACTTATGCAACCACATTATTTTTATTTTTTATTTTTCTTCCCTCTACCTAAAAGATTTCAGTTTGTTTTTCAATTGAGTTGTACAGTTTATAGATCACATTAAAGGTGGAAAAAGTTCTGAAATGATTTATCTTTGTCTCATTTTTTTACAGCACAGAAACCTGACATTTTAACAGGGGTGTGTAGACTTTTTATATCCACTGTACATACACATCGACATATACCATGTGGGAATAAAAGTAAAAGGAGTAAATCCCATCCAATGTGGCTTAACAATGATTTAAAGATCAAGATAAGGAGTAAAAAACAGGCATTTAAATTATACAAACAAGAGGGGACAGAGACTGCTTTACAGGAATACAAGGAAATCAACAAGGCTTGCAAAAGGGCGATTAGACTGGCTAAAATAGAAAATGAAAAATTAATTGCAAAAGAGAGTAGGACTAACCCTAAAATATTTTTTAAGTATATTATGGGAAGAAAGCGAGGAAGGAAGCTATAGGAACATTACAATGTGACACAGGCCGTCTGATAATTAGTGACCAAGAAAAGGCAGATGAGCTAAATAGGTTCTTTTCTTCGGTATACACAAGGGAGGTACCAGTGGTTGGGACACAGCAACATAATGGGGCTATACTACCTTTGCCAAATAATTGGTTAACACAGGAAGTAATCCAAAAGAGGTTGGAAAAAATAAATGTTAATAAAACCCCGGGTCCTGATGGAATACATCCAAGGGTACTAAGGGAACTAGGTTCTGTAATAGCCAAACCATTATATTTAATTTTTCAAGGTTCACTCAACACAGGGTCTCTACCAGATGACTGGAGAAAAGCTGATGTGATACCTATATTTAAAAAGGGAGCAAGAGCAAATCCGGGGAATTATAGACCAGTGAGCCTCACTTCTGTAGTGGGGAAGCTTTTAGAAGGGTTAATAAGGGATAAGAAGATAACAAGAATATGTCTATTTGAACAGGATTATAAGTAGAAGTCAACAAGGATTTATGAGGGATAGGTCATGTCAAACAAATCGAATTAGTTTCTATGAGGAGGTTAGTAGGAACCTGGATCAAGGCAACTCAGTGGATGTAGTCGTTTTCGATTTTGCAAAGGCTTTTGGTACAGTGCCACAGGAGACTATTGTGCAAACTAAGACATACAGGAGTTGCAGTAAATATCTGCTCATGGATTGAGAGCTGGCTAAAATACAGGAAGCAAAGGGTTGTTGTAAATGGAACATACTCTGATTGGACTAATGTGGTAAGTGGGGTTCCTCAGGGTTCAGTATTAGGTCCTCTCCTTTTTAATGTATTTATTAATATTTATTAATGACTTAGAGGTAGGATTGGAGTGTGGTGTCTAAATGGCAGATGAGATTTAATACGAATAAATGTAAAGTTATGCATCTGGGAAGGAAAAATAGCCATGCAATTTATAATCTTAATGGAGCAAATCTAGGTGTATCGGATATTGAAAGGGATTTGGGAGTGCTTGTGGACAACCACCTAGGTAACAGTGCTCAAAGCCAAGCAGCAGCTGCAAAGGCAAATAAAATATTAGCATGTATTAAGAAGGGTATAGAAGCCAGGGAAGCAAATATAATTCTGCCACTATACAAATCTCTAGTATGCCCTCATTTGGAATATGGAGTACAATTTTGGGCACCACTTCATAAAAAGGATATTTTAGAGCTGGAAAAGGTACAGAGAAGGGGAAAAAATCTAATAAGGGGAATGGAGGGGCTAAGTTATGAAGAAAGACTAACCAAATTAAACGTATTTTTTCTAGAAAAAAGGCGTCTAAGAGGAGATATGATTACCGTATATAAATACATCCAGGGTCAGTATAAAGATTTGTCAAGGGAGCTTTTTGTGCCAAGAGGTTTTCAACTGACAAGAGGACATCCCTTGAGGTTAGAAGTAAAAAGATTCCACCTTAAAGAAAGAAAAGGGTTCTTCATAGTAAGGGTGTTTAATCTGTGGAATTCTCTACCAGAGGAGGTGGTGACAGCGGATTTGATAGATAACTTTAAAAGGGGACTTGATTTATTTCTAATTAAAAAGGGAATTCAGGGTTATCATGGATAATTAGAAAGGCAGTATTGATCCAGGGAGAAGTCCGGTCGCCGGTGTCTGGGATCAGGAGGGAATTGATTATTTTTTATTTTTTTTATATACAACTAATTAATTAATAGTTAATCCGCATATTGCAGATCAGAGGAGATCTTAAAAGGTTGAACTTAATGAACTGAAAGTCTTTTTTCAACCTTAAATACTATGTAACTATGTAATAATACATTGTTTGGTATTTTTTCATTATGAAGACATGTTTAAATGCATTGTAACTTACTTTTCTCGTAATAAAAATGTATAAATAAAAAAAAGATGTGATAGTAAGGCTTATATGCCAAAAAACACGGTGTAACTGAACCCATCACTGTTTTACCCTGTTTTATGGTTATGGTTAAAATATGATCACATTGCTGTACTGTAGATATGTTGTTTTATGTTCTACAGAATATTTTGGCTCAGAATATTACAGCTACTAGGCTAATAGATAATCCTATTACAGAGACTCCTCATAAGATAAGGAAGTCTATTGTATAAAGTGTTTTCATTATTAGACATAAGAACAACGAGACGTATAATCTGATCAATGTCTGATTGTATCAAAGTAGCCAGGTAGCCTCCGGGGTGTGTGACCACACCTATTGTCCCTCTATATGTATTGTGTGGCCAAATATGGGGGATGTGTATTGCCTGTGGAAAGAGATGTGTATATATATTTCTGCATAACAAAATAAAGACAGTATTCTTTGACTCCCATTTGAGTGTTGTCCAATATGGGTGGTCTGGGCTTGTGAGACTGCAGTGCTTCTATTTGGATATTTAACGGTCTACCAGCTGAGATATTGGACTTATGATTCCAACTCCGTTACACACGGGATCTCATATTATCAACAACAAGGAAAGTACCTTCTGTCAAAGGTCCGGACGGCTCTGCTATTCAAATTTACATGGACTTATTTCCACTGACCCCAGAAAAACGCAGAGCGATGAGACCCATACTAACTGTCTTAACTAAAAACTAAATTACTTATAGATGGGGATTCCCTTTTGCCTTGACTTTACCCAAAGAAGGCCATAAATTGCTTCAACGCAATTAATACAAGATGCTGAACTAGAAGTACATTCAGAAAACAACTCAACACCTAGACCGGCCCGCTCCTGGACTGAAATACCAAAGTATAAAGGGCTTAAGAAATCACAGCCATAGAAGGAACTGAGAAAGCAACCAACTCCCAGACTTGAAAGTTTACTTCTGACTGTAGTTATTGAATCACTATATTTCTACTCTTAGATATAATTTGAGTTAAGGGTGACCTTTGAATATAGCAAACACCAAAAAGTCCAACAAGACTGATTGTAAAACCAGAATAACTTATTATAATCTTGGTAGCTATAGGTGAAAATTGGTGATATGTAATGTTTGTTCAGCCATCTAAACCTACCTAGAAATAATTGAAAGAGCTTTAAGGCTCCCAGGTTCCTTTAAGTATTTTTTGATTAATCAAGATAAAATCAGAGCCTCCTCTAGACCTGGTTAGCAATGTTATATTCACTAGACATGTTTTTACTATTCATTTATATTCTTTTATCCCTAGATATAGGATGTTTAACTTCTTCTTTTTCAAAGTCCCTGTATTTTTCCAGACAAAAATTAATTTTTATTCTCTACTGCGGGAAGTTAGTGTGTCTAAATAAGGTACCCTTCTCACCGGATGTAAAATACACTGCTTTTAGCGTTAGGAGAATTCATCATGTAATGACTAATGTTTACTGGTTTGTTAATATGTTCTACTGTTTTTGTTTCCTTTTTATGCTTCCTATGGGTATCTCCACTCACATATCCAGCTCGAGCCCACCTCCTGAGAATTCGACGGGGGCTATCCATCTCACCTTTAGTCAAGTCTTCATAAAATATCAACATAAAGGTAAATTTCATGCAAGTTTCAGATCGAATCCACACTCCAAAAATGACTGACATAACATATATTTTAACACACAACATCAGGGGGTTCAATACAGCCTTTAAGAGAAGAAAAGCATTCTTTTTTTACAAAAAACATAAACCTTTGGTTATCTTCCTGCAAGAGACACACTTTGCCTCTGATAAAGTTCCCAAATACTTACATAAAGACTACCCCCACCTTCTTTACAATTAACCAGAAGACTAAAAGGACAAGTGGAGCAATCTTGATCCACCAAGACTTCCTATTCAAACTGGAGCACAAAACATTAGATACAGAAGGGAATTACATAATACTTACGGGGATGCTACTAAATACAAAATTATCCTTAGTCAATATGTATGCCCCTACAACTTCTCCCCATAAAGTATTAATCCAACTTCTGAATGCCTTAACCCTCTAGACACCGGCAAAAGAATTATGGGTGGGGATCTCAATTTAACCCTCCAACCGTCCCTTGATAGGTCAGGGAATAATCCAAATCCAAGATTCACACAAAAAACTTGGAAAATAAACACACTTCTTGACCCGAAGTGGCTGGGGAAGCAGAGGGGACGACCCGGATCCCCTGGAACTTTTTGGGGGTCCAAGAAGGGAGGCACAGCGGCTTCACGGCGGAGACAGAAGGGGAGAAGCGTCCCCAACGCAGTAAGCCGCCCCCCCTGCTGTGAGGCACTTGAGGAGACCGCCGGGGAGAGGATCGGCACAGCGGAGATCCGACAGGGCAGCGTGGTGAGGTCTGACCAGGGGGCCCTATCAGTTGGTGGCTGGGCATAGACCCGGGGAGACCGGGCGGCGGCCATTTTAAGAGCTGCGGTTTGAGGCCTGGGAGCTGCACATACCTTGCAAGCCTTGCAGTGTCCCCCTAAAAGGGTCCGGTGGCGGCTGGTTCCGGCCGGAGGGGTGCTGGGGGGTCTGTACCCAGAATTGGAGCCCACAGGGAGGCAAGACCACCCAAAAAAAAGCCCGCGAAAACGGGTGGCGGCCATCTTAGGCTGCTGACCAGGAGAAGAAGCTAAGGCCTTCTTACCACTGCATCTGGGACTTTGTGGTGATTAAAGAGCAACTACACCCTGACCCTAAACTGTGAGTAAACAGCTGCATTGCAGGCCCAGAGATCCCTACATATGCCACATCTACATTTAAACTATGCCTGCCAGTGCTACTGACTGCTCTAAACCTACAAGTGGCAGTGTATAAGTAATACCCAGGAAGCAAAGACTGACACACATGACAAGTGTGATAATTGGCAAGGCAGTTTGGCATTACTTTTAAGGGCTGCAACTTTCAGGCTTCACTTGCAAACCAACAAGATCTCTGATTACTAAGATCAATTCAACTACTTTACTTGCTTATTGAACATTGTTTACATGTGGACAGAGAGTAATGCAGGTCTAATATGATCCACAGGGGGAGACCTTGACAGATCATGGCATAGCAACACAGCACGCCACAACTTGTAAAACTACAAGCCGGAATCCAACTCTAACAAAAACATATCCCTGAAAGGGGCATACATCTATGCGGCAACTTTAGCACACCATATTCTGTGGAGGGTCCACTGCAGCCTGTGGTAACTTGTCTTCCTTGAATGGTAATTCAGGACTACTTAAACAGGCCTTTGTAGGAGGGCTGAGAATCTTTACTTCCCTCCCACAATTGCTAAAGGAAGTCATGGACAGGATGTGATGTAAATTACATCATCTCAACTAAGGATATATCCAGGCAGGAAACTGGTGCTGTTGCCTGTTTGCTTGCTGGATGGTGTTGGTGATGATGGAAATGGTCTAACCGTGGGTAAGATAAAGCGTTTGGGAAAGGGGATTATTATATAGGTAGATAGATTTAAAAAGGGTTGGTGCTCCGTGGGTCTGGCTGTGTGTTTATAATACATTTATAGTATTGTGTTGTTGCCTTTTAATAAATACCTTTTAATGTAGACGAACCTTGTGTAATATTTATATATATTAATTTGGTGATACACCACATTTGGCGACCACGAATTTTAGACTTCTACAAAGGTTATTTATGAGGTAATATCACATTAATAGATAGTCAGATTTATTTTTTTATTTTTTTGGGGGGGGGGAAGGAAAAAAAGTACTTTGTCTAATTTTACTCTACATGGGAAATCAAGTGCTGATTGTGTGTGGAGTCTAGGTTAAGCCTCCATTTTTAATATATATCGTACTAGCTTCTGAGTTGAGTTTTGTTCGTACTAGCTTGTTTTGATACATAAAACAAATATATATCATACAGGTTGTTTTTGTGGGTTTATCTGAGTTGAGTTTTGTTGTGCTTTTGACTATCAAAGTACAGGCTAGGCCTGCATTTGAATAAGGCTCCATGTGGCTTCTTTGTGTAGTTAAATGCTAATTCGAGCCTCCATTTTTAATATATATCGTACTAGCTTCTGAGTTGAGTTTTGTTCGTACTAGCTTATTTTGATACATAAAACAAATATATATCATACAGGTTGTTTTTGTGGGTTTATCTGAGTTGAGTTTTGTTGTGCTTTTGACTATCAAAGTACAGGCATAGGCCTGCATTTGAATAAGGCTCCATGTGGCTTCTTTGTGTATTTAAATGCTAATTCAAGCCTCCATTTTTAATATATATCGTACTAGCTTCTGAGTTGAGTTTTGTTCGTACTAGCTTATTTTGATACATAAAACAAATATATATCATACAGGTTGTTTTTGTGGGTTTATCTGAGTTGAGTTTTGTTGTGCTTTTGACTATCAAAGTACAGGCATAGGCCTGCATTTGAATAAGGCTCCATGTGGCTTCTTTGTGTATTTAAATGCTAATTCAAGCCTCCATTTTTAATATATATCGTACTAGCTTCTGAGTTGAGTTTTGTTCGTACTAGCTTATTTTGATACATAAAACAAATATATATCATACAGGTTATTTTTGTGGGTTTATCTGAGTTGAGTTTTGTTGTGCTTTTGACTATCAAAGTACAGGCATAGGCCTGCATTTGAATAAGGCTCCATGTGGCTTCTTTGTGTATTTAAATGCTAATTCAAGCCTCCATTATTTCAGGCGTGCATTTTAATACACTATAGGCTTCCATACCTTATACATTTTGGGTGTCTTGCATATCCTAGTTCGGGTGTATCTCCTACCCTGCAGGCCTTGCTATTATATTTTAAGTTAATTAGCAAGTATTACCTTCACCATACTAAGGTAAGTATAATTTGCATTGTGGGTACTAATCTATTTTTCTACATATTACACCTGGCCTACTGAATAGTCATCAACTATTGTTGGCTACTCAGAAGCATGCTTCTTTAGTCGCAAATTGATTTGGATTCTTACTTGGGTGAGTAAAAGAGTAGGAATGTCTTTTCAAGGGGCCAAATACTTTCCCACAGAAGTGCGTGAGTACTTTAGGAAACATATTCAAAAACATGATGGTCCATATGAGATTCCAGAGCCAGCAAACCCAGACAGTGAAAAAGAGAAGAGATTAATGGATGTTCTAAAACAAATTGTAAATAACAAAAAGTATAGAACAAAGAAAAGAAAAAGTTTGGTCACACAAGCTGTTGTAGCCACAATAGGAGGCCTAATAGACTTAGTTGTAGAATTACGGCAGCATAATTTGGAAACAACAAATAAAATGGAGGAAGCAATGGACAAAAGGGATTGTTTAAAAATTGCAGCTTTGAGAACAACTACAATTGTGGGGGAACTAGAAAGGGAGTTAGGGGAAATAGAAGAACAGAGGGATGCTTATGGAGTAAAAATAACAGAACTTCAAAACATAATAATGGACTATAAAAATAAAACAAAGTTAGAAGGGATAAAAGGAGTCAGAGACATTGCCAAAATATATCCAGATCTGGATATGTTCGTGGCACAAAATAAAGAACCAGTGCCGAAAATGAACCAAGATAGAAAAGATTTCTTATGTTATTCTGTTCCACAAGTAGATACCATACCACAAGCACCAGGTATTGTTTCAGAATTATTTAATGCAAGGCAAACACCTACAGGATTTTCCATGCAGACTCGACCGATGTCTATGGCAGATAAAGACAATTTCCAGAAATGGTGGGGAAGTATGCCAACTAACAACTTTAATACGTTTACACATTGGTTTATAACGGGAGCAGATAGAGCTAAAAAAGGAGGTCTTAACTTAGAGGAATGGACAGAACTGTTAGAATACGCTATGGGTCCTTTGGCTAGTAGACTATTGGGATTTAATAACAGTGTGTCTGATCAGGCAGGAAGAATTGCTGCAACTAATTTCTATCTACTTAGCATAGAGAAAGAAATAGCAAATATTACCATGAGGCCAATAGATGGTCCTAGAGAGGTAGCTCAAAGGATATTTTTTTGGTATACTCTACGACAACCTCAACAGCCTCTAGTGCTGGGCTCACCAGAACATATAGTAAAAGTAATGGAAGCCCTTCCCCTGGAGTGTCAAGAATTTATCAGGCTTTTTGATCCAACACCAACAGACTTGGAAATGGTACTAACTAGAGCTGATAAGTGGTGGATCAAGCATCCTTTCACAGAACAGGCCTGCTCTGTTTCAGCTGTAAGAACATTTAAGGTCGAGTCTGGTAGAGATATAGATGGTAATTGGAGAAACCAGACGTGGGATGTACCCCAGAACAAGAAGGATGATCAAAACTGGAGACCAAAACAGAACTTTGACAAAAGATGGAGAGATCCACCTAGGGACTATAGTAATAGGGATGGCAGCAACTGGAGGGCTAATCAGGAGGGAGAGAGAAACGGTAACATGGGCTATTGGGAACTCAGGAGACAGAAGGATAGGATAGAAGAGGAAAATCACATACTTAAAAACAAGGTAGCTGAGTCAGAGAGGAAATTGAAGGAAAATGAGGCAAAGATGATAAAAGAGGGACAGAGTAGAAGTGAGTCACAATGACAAATCCCAACCCCTGTGCCTCAGCATCTCATTCACTCAGCTAATTTAACCATGGATGAGGCAGGTCGGCCTACCATTTATACAGTCATCGCAGGGGTAGGGAAAAATATGTTGGTAGATACAGGAGCAGCAGTTACAATGACCAACAGGGTCAAAAATGGGGATTCTTCAGTAAGTACTATGGGAGTTACTGGGAATCCACAGGAGGTTAGAGCAGGTCCAATTGATGTAGCAGTTGGAGAAAAAACAATACAAGTAGAAGCAATAGTGGGTTGGCCAGAGGAAATATTGGGAATAGAAGCTTTAAAAAAAGGAAATTTCATTGTAGATCTTGCCAATTTTTGTTTGTGGAAGACAGAAAAGGTGAATCAGGTAAGTACAGAGTTGACGAAAGGGGTTGTGCTCCCAATGGCATATATTGTCTCTCCGATAAAAAGTCTGGAAAAAGACAAACTGAAACTAGACGGACAACCAGAATGGCTGCAGAAGCTAATCCAAGACATACCTGTTTGGGCAATTACCGAGATGATAGAAATGCTGGAGAGACGTGGAATAATTAAATCTGGAAATGGGTATGCATGTAACTCACCATGTTGGCCTGTGAGAAAAGCTGTGTTAAAAGGGAATGGAGATGAAAAAGCAGCCTCATCATGGAGACTTACCATTGATTACAGGGCCGTGAACAAACTTGCAAAAAGAATGTCCCCTGTTGTTTTTGTTATGTATATGTTTCTAATGATGGAATCTAGTGTTCCCACAGAGCAAGGCCGTATAAGAATGAAGATGCGTGTCAACAGAAGATTGTGGTGGATCCTTGTTACAGGATGGATAAGTATAAGCTGTATCACAGTAGGAATGGGGAGACAGGCAATAAGGCCAGAAGATACCGCAAATAAGGGAAAGAGTTTGAAAAGATTGGAGTTACATTATGTTCAAGCAGATAGATTTATTTGGCCCAGGGAATTGGAAGTAAAAGAGGGTGGAGGGTTACAAGTAAACATTATTTTGCCACATAATAGTACCAGGGGATTAGCTCTTAGAGCTCCAATAAAAAGTATAGAGGGACATAACTGGGAATGGGTTATAAGATATGGACAGATAATGAATACAGGAAACTTTAAAGGAAGGACTAAACTAACAACAAAGTTACAAGGGAGGGTTACAAATATTACAGTAGTAGTGAGTAACTTAACATTAGAAGAAGGTGGAGAATGGGACGCTGCAGTTATAGCTGCCCAGCCTGACCTAGAGGAATTCTGCAATTTTGATACTGGAAAGGGGTGTGTTCTAACAATAGATGAAGTATTTGTCTCTGTAAAGGAGCTGCAACGTTGTAAAGATCAGAAGAAGGTACCATGGCCAATAGGCGGATTGGTGGTGGTACCAACACATGAAACAGTTGTGCAAGGGGTTGGGTGGACTTACTACCCAATAATTCTAAATTTTAATGATTTTTCTATTCCTCCAAAGTGCCCGGAATCACAGCGGCAGTGGTTTAAGCAAAGTATACAAGAGACCATCATTGAGTGGACCGGAGCAGGGAGTCGAGAAAAACGGGACACACTTGCAGCCCTTTTAGGAGGAGTCGGAACTGGATTGGGAGTTTGGAATTCAGCAGACATCATTGGACTGAACAGCAGGATAAACTCCCTTACTGATGGCATGGGACATGCTATGAAAACAGGTGGAGTAGCTGACTCCCTTATAGTGAGTAGACTGACAGACAATGTTGATGACATACACACCATTGCCAACAACCTGCATCTAGTTGAGGAAAATATTGCTTCCATTGCTAACAGCATTAAGAATGAAATAGTGGGAACTGCCATTTTCTGTTCTATGATTGGAGGAAAGCTGTTGGCAGATTTAAAGGAAACTATTAAAGACATCCAGGAAAACAAGTGGGCAAGACAAATCAATGCAACAAGGATTATCACGTCATTGAAAAGAAAAGGAGTGGACATCACTGAGGACAATCTCAAATACAGCTATATTGAAGGCCCAGATCAATGCATGCCACATGGACTACAATTTGGGACAATAGGACTAATCCTGGCAATTCCCCGTTGGGAGGGGCAGGCAGAGCAACTGAACTTTATACATAGCATTGGCACGTTAAGTGATGGAATCTACAAGCAACACTTCCCATCAAAAAGACTGGCCACTATTACAGGATTGGAGATGGATGGAAGCTGTTGCAGGAAATCTCAACACCGATGGCTGTGCAGTTGTGTTTGGGAGAAAGGAGCTGAGGAGGATGGCTGGGTGCAGTTGATAAAAGAAAACCTGGTGCAAGAAGTGATCCGCATAGGGGACATTGCATGCTTTATCGGCCACTCTGAATATAGGACAGTTGATGAAATATGTTTGGTGGAAGAAGGGTCTTGTATCATGGTATTTCCATCAAGAAACCTTACCACTGAAATGATCAATTTTACTGCAAATGCAGATTGGACAAATTTGACAATGAAGCTTTTTACCTTGGAACTTCATGAGTCAGAGACACATCCAGTCCTACGAACACTGTCGCTGGTACTCATGTTCATTCAAGTATTAACGACAATTATAATAATATACTTTTGTATGGCAATGAAACAAATGAGGAAGGAACTTGCAAGGAGGATATATAATAATGTGTCTTTTTCCTCTTCTTTCTCTCTCTCATACATTCAATAAAGTTTTACATTGCACATACATAAACATTTATCACACACTCTCACCTAAATTCTATAAATTCTGTTTTTGTGTAATATGTGGATTGACAGCCATAGGAAAGTACAGGAGAACTTATGTCGCTGAGGGAACTATTCCGGAGGGACGGTGGGTTGAATTTCTCCTGTATATCAGGTTTTTGCTCCCACTGGGTTCTCCTTTACTAGAGGGATAACTAGAAAACTGAGCAACATAGAAGAAGAAAAAGTGAGGGAATGTGGTAACTTGTCTTCCTTGAATGGTAATTCAGGACTACTTAAACAGGCCTTTGTAGGAGGGCTGAGAATCTTTACTTCCCTCCCACAATTGCTAAAGGAAGTCATGGACAGGATGTGATGTAAATTACATCATCTCAACTAAGGATATATCCAGGCAGAAAACTGGTGCTGTTGCCTGTTTGCTTGCTGGATGGTGTTGGTGATGGTTGATGGTGGTGATGATGGAAATGGTCTAACCGTGGGTAAGATAAAGCGTTTGGGAAAGGGGATTATTATATAGGTAGATAGATTTAAAAAGGGTTGGTGCTCCGTGGGTCTGGCTGTGTGTTTATAATACATTTATAGTATTGTGTTGTTGCCTTTTAATAAATACCTTTTAATGTAGACGAACCTTGTGTAATATTTATATATATTAATTTGGTGATACACCACACAGCCCAAGATGGGAAAGAGTAAAAAATCCCTTCCACTTAAGAGAATTACGGATTATTGCAAACCCCCTGAAACTCCTGGTGAGGTGAGATCTGACCCCTCTGAGGAATCGGAGGGGGAGGACATACAAAAAGCAGCCCAGGTTGATATAAATCTATCCAAGAGTGCGATGGCACAAATTGAAAAACTGTTTCAAGCTTACACGACTAAAACGGTGGATGCAATCAGGAAAGACATCCAGGACCTAGGTCAAAGAACCCACCAACTAGAAGAAACAGTTGACCAACTGGTGGAAGCACAGGATAGAGACAGGAGGGAGACGCATCACCACGCGTCACGCATAGCGGCTCTAGAGGACAAGTATGAAGATCTAGAGAATCGATCTAGAAGACATAACATACGAACAAGGGGGATTCCTAAAGCGATAATGAATCTGAAAAGATATATTATGGACTTGCTTACTGTGATCTTACCAGAAGGGGCAGAAGCGGACATTGATATAGAAAGAGCGCATAGGGCGCTAGGAGCTTCTCGTAATATGGATACCCCTAAAGATGTAATTGTCCGATTCTCCCGACAACAGTCAAGGGACTTAATTCTAGCTGCAACCCGAAAGATCTCGGATCTTAGAGGACCAGATGACGCTCAGCTCATGGTGTTTGCAGACCTTTCTCCTATCACGTTGACCAGGAGAAGAGAAATGAAACCGGCATTGGGAATACTCATCCAACATGGTATCCAATACCGATGGGGCTTCCCTTTTGCCCTGATTTTTCAATATAAGGGAAAAACCCACAGTTTGGAAGACTGCCAGTCATTGCTACAAATGCTGCATATAACTTTGGATGGTGGCCATAGAGACCCTGAAAGTCAGCGTGTGACCCTGAATCCTCTCCCTAAGAGACAGTGGACCTCGGTCCCGCTCAGGAGTAAAAACAGACTTGGAGAGGCTGACATGTTAGAGGCCTTGACTATCCCTCCAGAAAGACATTCCAAGACTCGGGGAGAGGAATTGAGGAGTTGCACAGAATTGGAAGGAACTCAATAATCAATAATTACAAAGACTCTGGAAATACAGGGCAAAAAAAAAAAAAAAAAAAATCAGCTGAGCCCCAAGTTGGAGAGGTCTAGGAATTTTTCTTGCTGATGCATGGGACTTATTTATCTGGATTTCGGTGTCTGGAGAACTTGTTAATCTTCAAAAATGTTGTTTTTTTTACAGTTGTGATTCTCTCTTTTTCAGCTAGTTACTAAGCTGCTAGTTATAATGTTAGTTAAACAATCTGCATTGTCGAGGGTATCCCCCCTCTCCTTAGTTGGAATTTTTTGTACCTCAAAGAATTCTATTACCCCTTCCTAACGGGGCTGTATTTGAGAATGGCAGGTCCATTACTCTCTCCCCTAGAAGCCAGGATTTACGATTGGCATAGGAAGTTATGTGTATTAAAAACAATATGTATGATAGTACTCCTCGATAACTGCAAGGATATTGATCTTTTTGTGAACTATTCAATTGTTAACTTGTCTTCTTGCTATTTTTTTCATTCCCAGAATTGCATGCTCGAATCTCATCACTGCAACAGCTTCAAGGAGCCTTCTGTTTTTGCTCAAGCGTCTCTCTGGTCGCCCCATCCAGTCCGGCTAACACTAAAACAAGGTAAGATGATTAGACCAAACTATCTCGGGAAGCAGGACAGAAATGGCTAGAGTTCTGAAGGAGAAGTATAGTTTTTTAACACACAATGTCAAGGGCTTTAATTCCCAATTTAAAAGAAGGAAAGCTTTCCTGTATTATCAAACTAAGAAACCATCTATAATTTTTATGCAGGAAACGCATTTTGCAAAGAATCATATTCCCTCGTACTTACACAAGGAATATCCCACTTTCCACTCTTCAACCAAAGGTCCAAAAAAGCGGGAGCCACCATTCATATTCACCGTAACTTTCCCTTTCAGATAGACTCCAAATTGATAGACATGGATGGGCATTATGTCATTTTGCGGGGAGCAATTCAAGAAGTCAAACTTACGCTGGTATCCTTTTACGCGGACACAGTGGCACCCCATAAAAGTTTACTACACATGCTGAAAAAAGTAGAACCCTGGTCAGATGGTCTGGTGGTGATAGGGGGGGACTTCAACCTTGTGTTAGAGCATGGACTAGATCGTTCGAGTTCCCAGGCCACCAATAGATACTCGCGGAAACTACAACAAATTAAAGGGGTGTTAGACAGAATGGGATTAGTGGATGTCTGGAGGGGACATCATCCTAATAGTCGCGAATACACGTACTACTCACATACGCATGGGACCTACTCACGGATAGACACGATTTTGGTAACCTCTAAGTTTTTTGACCAAACCAGGGGCTCGGAAATTTTGGTATGCCCGTGGTCAGACCATTCAGCAGTTTCCTTGGATATGGATCTTGGTGGAGACTCAAGGACTCCATATTCCTGGAAAATTAATGAACGTATGTTAACAGATACGGCGCCAACGGGCCAGATACAGAAAGAATTGCAACAATATTTTGAGCTAAATAATACCCCGGGATCTAATATAGGATGGGTGTGGATGGCCCATAAGGCCTATATCAGGGGGATATGTATCAAGATGGCAGCTGCCATAAAAAAAAAATAGTATACGTCAGGAACTTACTGCTAAGTTACGAGATCTAGAACTACAGAATCAAACACTCCCCTCCACTAGACTCCGCCATAGAATAGATGACACTAGATTAGAACTTGATGCCTTGCTTTTGCACAAGACAGAGAGTACCCTGAGACGGACGAAGCAGCTGTTTTATTCCAAAGCTAATAAACCTGATTCCTTTCTGGCAGAATTGTCCAGAATTCTGAGGATTAGAACCAGGGCTGGGAAGATAACAGTGAGTCAGAGCGAAATCAAGCACACATTTAGGGACTTTTATAATTCGATCTATTCGACAAAAATAAACCCGAGCCCGGAAGCTCTTAGATCTTATCTGGATTCCTGCGATCTTCCTAAAGCTTCAGAGCAAAATATGGAGGATTTGAATGCGGATGTGGGTGTAGAGGAGATATTAGAAACCATTAAAATTCTGAAATCAGGGAAAGCCCCAGGGCCGGATGGCTTCACCAACTCTTATTATAAAGTATTTGGGAACATTTTAGCCCCTTATCTTAGCTGTCTATTTAATGCCATACTTAGGGGGGGGATCTATGCCCCCGGAACTCATCACAGCGAACTTAGTAATCTTCCCTAAAGAGGGGAGGGATCCCCTGGAGCCGCAAAATTATCGCCCCATTTCCCTCATGAACGGGGATATTAAATTATTAACTAAAATTATAGCAAATAGGATGGCAAGTTTTCTCCCAACCCTAATACACAAGGACCAGACTGGGTTCATACAACATAGACAAACGGTAGATAATATCCGTAGGACCATGAATGTTATACACCTGGCCTCCAAAAGTAAGACACCTCTTTGTGTGTTGGCACTGGATATGGAAAAGGCATTTGACACAGTAGAGTGGCCTTACCTATATGCAGTGCTAGCTAAATTCGGTATTAAAGGAAACTTTATACGCCTAATCAAAACACTATATAAAAGCCCTGAAGCTCATTTAAGAATGCCCGGGACAGGAGAGGCTTTGGTAAACATCCAGCGGGGTACCAGGCAAGGGTGTCCCCTGTCTCCACTACTTTTTGCTCTGGCTATTGAGCCTCTGGCTCAAAAGATAAGAGGAGAAGGGGAGATCAGGGGTCTGCAGATAGGTCACCACCACCTGAAATGCTCTCTATTCGCAGATGATCTTTTATGCACTCTAACGGACCCTGTAAACTCTATTCCTAAATTATTGTCTACTTTAAGGGAATTTGGGGCCATGTCAGGGCTACAAATTAATGAGGAAAAAACTGAGGCCTTGGGGGTAGGGGTTCCAGGACCTATAATAGAAACATTGAAGGCGGCGTTCAATTTTCAATGGCCTAAAAATTCAATCAAGTACCTGGGAGTTAAGCTTACCAAAAATTTGGCGGGTCTATATAAAGCTAACTTCCCACCATTATTTAGGCAGCTGACTGAGGACTTAAGGACCTGGTCTAAATATCAAATATCATGGACGGGACGTATAACATCAATAAAAATGACAGTGCTCCCAAAAATTCTGTATCTCTTCCGAACTCTACCAATTAACCTATGTATGAGGGAAATAGATCAATTCCAGAATTCAATGTTTAGATTTATCTGGCGTAATAAACCACCACGTATTGCGAGGAAAACAATGTACAGGAATAGGCAAAAAGGGGGTCTTTCTTGTCCCAATCTGAGGCTTTATTTACAAGCAGCACGGCTGGCGTGCATCCCGGTAACCCATTCTAGTAAACTACAACCGCTGTGGACTTTTATTGAAAATTGGCAGATGAAACCCCACTCATGGGATACGGTGATCTGGGAGATAGCAAAGATAGACACGAGATACAGACATACTAACCCAATAATTTCTACGACCCTTAAGGCCTGGGATAGGCTTAAAAAATCGAGCAACTTGATTCCAACCCTATCACCACTGATGTCCTTAATGTCCTTCCCCGAGTTTGAGGCCACTATTAGCCCAAATTCTAAAACATGGTGGTTGACTAGCCCTCTAAAGAGAATAGGGGAATGGTTTTCCACGGAGACTCTGTTAACACATACTTCTATCATATCCCGGTTCCAAATTCCGGAGAGGGAGCTGTGGAACTATCGGAAGTTTAGACACTGGATCTCCTCGTTAATCCATATTTATGGGAATCCTACACATACAGCATGGTCCTCTATCTGCGAAAAGATACCCTCGATGAAAGGCACCCTAGGATACATATACTCACACTTGATAGAGTTCCAGAACACACAAAAAACTAAATTTATGGTGAAGTGGGAGCAGGACCTGGGAAAGGAGTTAGATGCCATTGCCTGGAAAAGATGGCTCATATACATATAGTCTACTTGAGACCTCTATTAAGGTATTGCACAGAACCTATTACACTCCCCAAAGGATGGCAAAATTTAATAAAGATATAAATGGAGAGTGTTTTAGGGGATGCAAAACAGAAGGGAATTTCCTGCATATCTGGTGGACTTGTCCCGTTGCGCAGAAGCTATGGGGAGGACTCACAGACTTATTTACGCAAATTACAAACAGTAGTTTGAGACCCGAAATTGAAACATGCCTTCTGGGAATGAAACATTATGATTTATCTAGGGAACAGAATGAACTCTGGCAATTTTGGACCTTAGCTACTAAAAATTGCATTGCCAAAAATTGGAAAACTTCTGTACTGCCAATCAAAGAAGTTGTAACAAAGATAAATTATATAATGATAAATGAGAGAATAGCGAATTCATTGCAGAACACAATGCCCAGGTTCACTAACACGTGGGCTCCTTGGTTGGTGTCCAAATGTAGTATACAGATCTAGATTGAGATTGGATAGAAGAGTCTGGGAAGTTGGAGGATGGTGGCGGCTGGAGAGGATGGCTAGTTCGCATCTGGATGGAGGCTTTTGGAGTGGTGATGAGGGAGCTCGCAGGTACTGAATATTTTATATTTAGTTACACAAGTAAACATAAGCTGAGGAGGTTTAATGATAGCTAAATATTTTGTAAAATAGTTAAAAGCAAGCATACTTAAGTATGCAGGTTGATAATCAAAAAGAGAAAAAATGTTAGGACGTCTTGTTACATCATAGAATAGAAGGTCATATGGAATCCAGATCTCAGTTGGTCCAAATCAATATGGTTGGGGAGCTAAGAGCCGGTGTCTCATATTTATTTTTATATGCTTCATCCACACCATTTTATTAAAAGCTCTGGACATTTATTAGATCATGAAGATTTAATAGGCTGAGAAGGATAGAATGCTTAGATTTTTGCATATCTCAGGTCTGTTCTTCACTCTTTTTGTGCTTATGTTTTGCTATTTGCATGATAGACTTTTCTATACTATGTTATACTAAACTGTTGTATAAAATTGACTTGTCCTAAATAAAACATGAATTATTAAAATAAAAATAAAAAAGAATTGATGTTTTACTTAATGACACTAGGCTACTTGATCACTCCAAAGACGACCAGATACTGCCGTGTCCATGGTCAGACCATGCATCGGTTGGCATAAATCTAAATCTTGGAACAAGTCTGAAAATTGATTCAACTGGAGATTAAATGAATCGGAATCGGAAATACAATCTCAAAAGAAAAATAGCTCAGTACTTTGAATATAATGATACTCCTGAACATTGGCTGGCTTTGGTTAGCACGCAAAGCATACATTAGATTGTAAGTTTGTGAGTTTTCAATCTTGTGTCAGTGCCTTGGAAACAAGCTTTTTGTACATTTGATTCTAAGCTCAAAAACAGAACCCTCCATTCTTTATAAGGTGTTACATTTTTGTTTTTTGCCATGTACTCAATCCCTGTACAGCGCTACGGAATATGTTGGCGCGATATAAATGAAGATAATAATAAAGATAATTATGGGGTCTGTTATTAGAATAGCCTCTTCTTACAAAAAGAGTCAAAGCTTTAAAGAAACTAAACTTCTGTGGGACTTACATACAATAGAAAGAAAAAAACAAATTAGTTTCTTCTCTAATACTAAATCTAAGATTGACAAAATCAGATTTGAAGTGGATAACTTACTCTCAATAAAAAATGAAAAAGCAATGCGTAAAACACAACATACATTTTATAGCCAAGCAAATAAACTTTCCCCTATACTGGCAAAAAAGGCTAAGACCCAAACAAAGCCAAAATCAAATTTATCAAATTAAAACCAAAGAAGGCCAGATAACCTTAAGCCAGACTAAAATTCAAGAAACATTTTTGAATTTATACCAAAATATATACTCCTCTAATCCTAATACAAACACTTTCCAAATAAAACAATTTCTTAACAAACTGGACCTCCCTACAATTACAGAACGAGATTTAGATATATTAAACGCCAACAACACAAGACAAGAAATTGGCGATACCATTAATAATCTGAAATTGGGAAAGTCCCCGGGGTCTGGCGGCTTCTCAAATATATACTACAATACCTTTTCCGAGTTACTAGTCCCTCACCTAAACACATTATAGAATGTCATTTTTTTTTTACTTTTTTTTTTTTATATAAAAAAAAAAAACACAAAAAAACATACAGTTAAAAATTTACAAAAGACATACATATACATTTAACATTCAAAGGTGTAGAGATGAAAGTTAGAGTTTTGTCCAGTCGTTTGTTGGAGATATATTACCTAAGTATTGGTCCCAAAGAGACTATTTCAAAGTAACTCTATTTTTTTATCTCTATTGAATATTAGCTAGTCTAATTCAATTTGTCTTTTCCGCTAGAATAGCGCTTATTTCATTCCAGCTGGGGAGGTGGCCTATTTTCCATCTAAGTACTATTAACCATTTGGCAACCAAAATTATATATACCACAATACTTATATTAATACAGTCCATTCCTTTAGGAGACATATGGAAAATAAATAGTTCCGGGAATGGTCTTAGATCTTTTTTAATATAATGTAACAGGATTTTTTTTATTCCTTTTTTCAACTTTATCATGTGGAAGGAAAAAGGAAGATAATGTAGAAATTGTGTTTATCAGCTTCAAACTAGTACTATTCTTCCTTTTTATTTCTATAACAAGAAAACTCCTTCAGCATATTGTTAAATTTTATTTAACAAAATATATGTCACAAAGTTGTTGTTATTGACAATAAAAAATATTGAAACAAGAAAAGGATCCTGAAAGAAGAATGAGAAATGGTGTGAGACATGGAGAAAGGAGTGAGAGATGTAGAAGTGTAGGACAGATGGATTTTTCAGTTAACTTATACATAAGTAAGTAACTTTATCACTTTTATGTGTTTCTAAAAAAATATTTAATTACAACAAGTTGCTGTTTTTGTGTACCTAATTTCTTCAATAAATGGGATATCTTCTGTTTACGTTAGTACAGACTTTATTACATTAAATATTTTCATATCTGGTCACGTGGGACTTAATGCTTCTCTTATTGCTGTTACCATGGCAGGGGTTAATATCCCTATTGGCAAAGACAGCAGAAAATGTGCCAATTCTTTGACTTCACGCAATGCTGGAGCTGTGCCCGGGTTATTAATATGGAGTTGGGAGAAGGAGAGGCGCCAAGGGGGCCCCCGATAGGATGGTCGCAGGCTGGTTGTGGGGAATTCTGGCCACATTGTGGGTCCTAGAAAGTGGGACACATGGAAAAGAGGGGTGCGGGAACCCTCTGCTGGGCACCAGAGGCTTCACCCCACCAAAGCCGAGTGAGTGTGCCCTGCGCTGTGCCACTCTAACTTACTACAGGATCCTAGGAAACAAGAGAAGAGGAAGCGTGCTGTTTACAGAGGCCACCACAAGTAGGATGGGGTATCTGCTTCCTTGTGTGTATATGTACATAGTGTACTTTGCATGTAGAAACTTGTCACTGTCGAGGCTCCCTGTGCATGTGCGCACAAACCAGCATGAGTTAATGTTTTGAGTGCATGTGTTTTTTAAAAGGACCTGGACCTCATGTAATTTTTAACATGCATTTAGAGAGCATGTTTATCACAAAAAGTTGTTCTTTTTTTGTCTTTGGATGAAAATGAGTGGACTAAAGCCTCGTAAACATGCAGGTTATGCTGCAGTAGGATCATTAGTTGGCAGTCTGTGTGGACAAAGTTTTCTAGACTCCATTCTACATGAAAAAGAAAACATATTAGAGTAATATCTTAAGTGTGTGCATTTCTCCAAGGCTTTGTAGTTTTTATTGCAGTATACCTGTGAATGACAGTGCATTAAAGTGAACAAATGCAACTGAGAGAAACGTGTGACTATGTTCATGTGTGAGTGCATACATGGGCATGTTTGCGTCTGTGCATGCGTGAGTGTGTACCTGTGTGGGAGAGAGCATGCATGTGTGAGTGTGTACCTATGTGAGAGAGCTTGCATGTGTGAGTGTGCACCTGTGTGAGAGAGCATGCATACATGTGTGAGTGTGTACCTGCATGAGAGAGCTTGCATGTGTGAGTGTTCACCTGTGTGAGAGAGCATGCATGTGTGAGTGTGTACCTGTGTGAGAGAGCTTGCATGTGTGAGTGTTCACCTGTGTGAGAGAGCATGCATGTGTGAGTGTGCACCTGTGTGAGAGACCTTGCATACATGTGTGAGCGCTTGCATGAGTTACAGTGTAAGACACAGGATTTCAGAAATATCAGATACTGTCTCCTAGATCCTATCCCACCTCTATTTTCTCTGACTGAGGACCCTCGAACAGTGGTGTAGGAGACAAAATTATTTTGTGGGGGATAAACTTTAAAAGCCTGTGGCCCAGAGTGGTTTGCCACAAAAAATACCATAACTGCTGCTGACTCCCAACTATAGGAACTAAGCTAATATATAAACTTGACTCACATTTGCAGGTATTTATAATATAATCCACTGCACACATCCTCAAGTTCCCTGTGTCGTCTCCACTTCTATCACAGAGCAGATACCTCTTGCTGGAGCCTTACAAGTTGGGCTTCTAAATATGGTATAATTTAAAACGATAAGTAATAACAAGTAGTTTGTCAAGTTATTTAAAATGTTGAATTTTCGTACCATAAACTAACATGAAGTTAGCAATATTTAGCTGTCAGTCAGCGTTTTCGATCCATCTACAAATAAAGAATCTAACCTTTTGTTAATGTGACATAATTGCCTGGTCTTTTCTATACAGGGACAAATCTAGTAATTTAGGCAATCATAGAATGAAGGGGGTACTTGTTCTGAACTCTGGGTATGAGGAAGCTCAGGGGAGAGGAAGAAAAGAGAAGAGAACAGCTGCTTGTGCACTCCAAATGATAGGCACGGCAAGCAAGGGAGAGGAACTCACTGTCATCAAATAGACAGGGGAAGATGTTGATCCAAAAATATCAGACTGCCAGGACTGCCTTTATGATAACACTTACCCCCATTCCCTGAGTCTCATCCCCAGATTCCTACACCCCTGCCCACAAACTCCGATTTGTTCTGTCTTTCTACCATCTCACATTCCTATTGGTTCCCCAAAACCTCCAGACCACACTTCTATTGGTTTACCGATGCACATCTGATCTTGTTGTGCTGTATCCCGTCCAAGCATTTTCCTATTTAATTGTGAAGAAACAGATTTTATAAATAGGTCAATCTATTTCTCTATTGACAATATTAAAACATGTATCTCTTTCTCCCTTGATGGCAGGCTCAGACCCATATTACTGCTGGTTCCTGTCTCAGCGCTGTCCAACTGAGGAGTCCTTGGAGACAGCCTATGTTGTGGTAGATGCCAGCCAACCATCCTGCCAGCTTGTTATCGATCTTGTCTCTGGACAGCAGAGCCTGAACCCAGATATGGAGGCCCATGAACTATTGAGTCCAGTCTGCGGCATGAGGTTTGAAGTGACATTGCCATTCCAGAGATCTCAGAACGCAGCAGAGTTTTGTGTCCGCCATGTTTGTCCAACCTTGGAATTTATGCCTCTTCCTCGCTGTCCCCCATTTTTAGTCACCTTATGGGATGGAAAAGCTCACCGTGGTGCATGAATGGCCAGACGCCTTAATTACGGTGGCAGCTGATCCACTAATGGCCATGACATTATTCACTTCATAACAATACCATATGAGGCTTCACCCATGGGTGGTAACAACTTTGTACATATCAGCATCTCAGGAGAAGATGGGACAACACGGGTATATTTCTATTTATTGGAGAAAGTAGCATGGAATTTTACAGGAAAATCAAATGGGATGACAGCTATGGGGGTCACAAAGAAGATCACATTGAGAGATACCTATCTGCTACATTCTTTGAACAGATCAACGACATTTCAAGTTATGTGTAATTCACACATTCCTTATGACTAGTCTGGATTAAGGGATGAGCAAATTCCCAAACTAAGGTTTGAGATATCTGGTGGTGCAATTAGGTTAACAAGTCAGTATTTGAGATGTTAGCATTAGCATTCATATTTGGGATATCAGAATTGGGGTTGTTAGGTTACTGCCAAGGGTTGAGTTTAGATATAAGTTCAGGATTGGTTTGATATGGTTAAAATATTTTTTAAATAAAGACTTTTTAAAATTTCAGTAAATGTAAAATTGTTTATACTGAAATTTTATGAGTGTAAATTAGGTTTAAGTAATTTGGAAGTTATAGCAGTGTATAGTTGTGTTGTTCTTTGGTTGAAAACATACAGTGCCTTGCAAAAGTATTCACCCCCCTTGGCATTTTTCATGTTTTGTTGCCTCACAACCTGGAATTAACATGGATTGTTTGAGGATTTGCATAATTTAATTTACAGAACATGCCCACAACTTTGAAAATGTTTTTTTTATTATTATTATTGTGAAGCAAACAACAAATAGGACAAAATAACAGAAAAGTCAATGTGCATAACTATTCACCCCCTAAAGTCAATACATGGTAGAGCCACCTTTTGCGGCAATCACAGCTCCAAGTCGCTTTGGATAAGTCTCTATGAGCTTGCCACATCTTACCACTGGGATTTTTGCCCATTCCTCCTTGCAAAACTGCTCCAGCTCCTTCAAGTTGTATGGTTTGTGCTTGTGATCAGCAATCTTTAAGTCTGACCACAGATTTTCTATTGGACTGTGGTCTGGGCTGTGACTAGGCCATTCCAACACATTTCCATGTTTCCCCTTAAACCCCCCAAGTTTTGCTTTAGCAGTGTGTTTGGGGTCATTGTCCTGCTGGAAGGTGAACCTCCGTCCTAGCCTCAAATCACGCACAGAGTGGTACAGGTTTTGCTCAAGAATATCCCTGTATTTAGCACCATCCATCTCTCCCTCAACCCTGACCAGTTTCCCAGTCCCGGCTGCTGAAAATGGTGTTCTTTGGGTGATGGGATGTGTTGGGTTTGCGCCAGACATAGCGTTTTCTTTTGGGTTTGTGGAGGTTATAGGGTCAGTCTAGATATAGTTTGAATAACAGAGTTCTTCTATGTAGATGTTGGGATGTAATGTCTGAGAGGTATATAAATAAGACTTCACCTCAAAAGCATGGTACTAAGATGCATGCAATCACCATCTAGGATACCGTGGATCTCTCTTCATCTTCTGAATCACTAACATATTTTTTTCATATTTTCATGTCAAGACTGGATCGTTGACACTTGCCATGTGAAGTCTGAAAAAGCACCATGTGTATGGTTGAAATAAAGCTGAGATCCCTCTAGTTTCCTCAGTTGCATTTATAATTATGGGTGCCCATTTTAAAATTTTAAGTTATGCACACAAGTATTTTAGCAAGTAATAAAAGAACACAGGTGCCAAGAAACAATGGTTGGCAGACAATCATTTTTTGCCTTATTATTTATTTATTTTTGCATAAATGGAATGGGGGGATTCAAATAGTTTAATGAGCCACTAAAATGTTACAGCCCTCTACAATTTGCAGTATCATAGTGTGAGGTGAAGAACTTTGCTAAATTTTTTTGTGTACAGGCATCTAGGAATATTTAAAAATAGTAGGATCATTACATTTATTAAAACAAAACTTGCAAAAGAGAGATAACTTATCTTTATAGTTGACTTATTCTGTGGCATGCTCCCCTGCTTTCTCCTCCACCAATTCCCTATTTTCACATCTAATCACATGGGGCCTCCTTCTATTATAGGCCGTAAAACGGCCGCAAAGCTGCAATTCCTTGCGGCCGTCTTACGGCCCCGTGTAGAGCTACCTCTACCTTGCAATTCAAATAGACGGCACCGCAAGGATATCCCCCTTTACGGCCGGCCGCATATCATGCAACCGGCCGCAAGGTCTGAAAACTTTAGAAGCAAATATAAATTCAAGACGGCACTGTAAAGCTCTTTAAATGCTAGGGATCATAATGGGGGACATGAGGATTAATAGCAACCCCCTCTCAAGCTTGCACATCAGCCCAAATCCGCTATTTCATTAACAGTTTATTTTCCGGCCGCAGCGTGGGCGGGTCTGAGGTGCTCCAAGCCCTCGGGACTTTGTCCACGGATATTTGACATAAATTAAAATAAAAATTATTTGCGGATTTGAGTGTAGGGGAATGTTGTGCTATGAATGCTAACACCCCCAATCACTTTATCGTCTCATCAGAGTGCAGGATGGCTTTATTATGGCTTTATTATGTGCTTAATTGTGTGCTTGCAGGACCTTTTTGGTGCAAGTAAGCTGCGGGTCGGTTTTAGCCTTGCCGAGAGGGTTCCCGGAGCAATTGAATAGCAACCGGGGTTTTCTTGCTGCCGAAACTCTTGCGGCTGTTTAAGATCAAAGGCTTTCCTGCGGCGCGTGCGGCCGCAAGGGATAACAAGGCGCCGGCCGCAAGCCTGCCGGAGCCCCCGGCCAGAAGGGAATAGAATAGGCAAGTAGCCTGCGGCCGGTCCTTGCGGCCACGTATCTCCTACGGCCGATAATATCCAAGGATGTGTTTTTTTCCCATGCTGCCATTGTCTTTCTCCATTCAGGTGAAATATCTCACCAGTTATTGGCTAAACGAAATTGTGATTTGGGAGATATGGAGTTGTTGCTAGGGTGTAGGGAAACAGTTGAGACATAAATAAGTATAAAATAACAAAAATAAGTTATCTAGCTTTTGTAAGCATTGTACTAGGGTACATCCAACAATCCTTTTTAAAATATTATGTTTAGACTCGTCATATATCTTCTATCTGTCATAGGAGGTCTTGCCCCCAAAGGAAATTACTTGTCTCACAGGATGTCACCAGTGACATCAAATTTTTTGGTTATTTTTCTACTAATCCAAAGTAACCATAACTCTTAGCACTGTTAACAGTGTTATTATGAAACATTTGATAAAATATAGATTTTATATAGGCTCATAGACCACCTCAGGGATTGTATGGCCCTTTGTTACTAAGTATCTCCCACATATTTTTCAGTTAGTAAACCAATATGCCAAGAAGAGCTAGAACACAAGCCCCAGAACTGATGGATTTTTGGGTCTGGTGACTAAGCCCCTACTTACACTAGCCACGTGTCCAGTTGGACAAAGGCGATTGTAATGGCCTTAAAGACAATCCTAGGGGGCTATATCACTATATCACTTATAGGACCTAGATCCAATTGTTAAAATATTATATTGGTCTGTGTTTCCCCAAGTCTTGGTTATATGCCCTGGACCCCCACAAACCATTTCCACCAGGTCATCTGAGCCTAAAGTGCTCCAGGTCAATTTTAAATTTCTAGCATATAAATATTGCATTGAACCAATTAAAATATTTAGAGGTTAGAATCACTTTAAGGGTGACCAGTAGTCACTTCCAGTAGCCAACCTCGATACCCAGTTCGCTCCTAGTCACAGGGCCAGGCAAGGTTCCTGGCTGGATTCAAACTCTCAGTAAGAAGTAGACCGGGTTCCATAGACTTCTATGGGGAGATCCATGGCTCTGATTAAGTCATCGAGTAAAGTTAATATGGTTGTCAAACAGCAATTCAAACACCTTATTTAACTAGACAAAGGTGAAATATTTCACCTTAGTCATTGTTCATTCAATTTAATAGGGAGCCCGAATTGTTAGAAATGGTATGGAAGTCTTGGTCAGCCACTAAAAGTGAATACACCCCAGAGCCGCCTCACCTTCCTTAGCCAACTCTTCTCTGACTCAATACAAGTTTCAATACCAAAGGGGATGTCAGCTAGGGAGCAGACATACCCAACCACCATTTCACCTAAGCATACTGGCCCCTTGGGATATCTATTCCCCACTTAAAGGGCATCCTAGGCCCGCTAACCAGCACACCACCCTCCGATAGATTCCCCAGTTAGCAGGAGACCCCTCGAGAACCTAAGTCTATACACCCCGAATACATGGTTCCCCGCTGGAGAACCTAGGTCTATACACCCCAGATCCCCAACTCCTCACCCAGACACTCTGGCTTCAGTATTCACAGTACCCTAACAAACCCCTATTGTGCCCAAACACTGACCTGAGGTATCTGATATCTGGGGACTCATTGGCATCTAGACAGGGAAATAGGCAGGCTGGTGCCAGGCCTTTGGTGGAAATCCTAGCCCACATAGGGCAATTAGATTAGACAATGCTGTCAGTTTATAATTGTTTGGGGCAAATAATCAGATGTATGGCATGTCAAATCTGTATAAAAGGGTGAAACAACTAATAAAGGTTATGATCTTTATGGGACACATATATATTCTGTGTATCATTTAGAAGAAAAGCTTTTATTATTTTTTTAATCGAGAAATAATTTCTGCAACTTGTCCTGGAACCCGGTAACTCTACTTGAGAATCTGCAACTTCTCCTAACATTCAGCTAAGCCGTTCTGTGTATACAGAACCTATGCAACCCACTGATAGGATCCCTCTAGTGACCTTTTCAATTCCAAACAAAGAGCAGGTTGTTACAATCAGCTGAAGATAAAATCTAACAGGCCAAGAGAGATTGTGAGGAAGAAGTATTATATATATAAAACAATGTGGGATCTAAAACTAAAACAAAACTTTTATTGGTAATGCTTCTAAAACGTACCCAAATTAACATTAAAACTAGAAAGGCAAAAATATAAAAGACCAAGAAACTACACAATACTCAAAAGTATTTGTACCAACTAGTTATTGAATTGTATAGTGGATCCCAAACTAATTAAACCAAAAAGGACAAGCCTACAGAACAGTCACATTGGCATTAAAGAAAGGATAAACTGTAGTAGCAAGAAAGCTCAATCATACATTTGGCAATTTATACAGTGATATTATTAATATCAAAAAAATGTATTAATATTAATTACAAATTACATATCACATATTATAATTGTCAAACTGCAAGTTGTCGTCACGCTTGTGAGATTTGCGAAGCGTGGCAAGCCATTGAGGCATAGAAGCCTTCCGAGCTCGGAGCAACGCCAAAGGTGCTCATTGCCCTGCGAGCCGCGCGAAGCAAGGCGAGCAGTTGAGGCATTGAAACACGGGGGACTTAGCCTGCAAGCAGTTAATAAACGCGGGACTTACTTAGGCTGCAAGCAGTTGAGGAACTTGCAAAAATACGACTTTAACAGCCGAACCGCGGAAATTGAAAAACAAGGCGGAAAAAAAAATTAAAAATACACATCACGGTGGGGGGCGGGGGGGACGGGGTTGGGACGCAGGACACCTGGGAGTGAGGTTGCAAGCGAATTTAACCCAAAATTGCTGAGTTTCAGGAAACCCGAAATCGGCTAAACGAGAAAAAAAAAGGTGGATGAAAAATATGAAAACAAGGCTAAAGGAGACCTAGGTGCGCAAATCTCCACCAGGCATGTACGAGTTAGCCAGGAGCGTAGGAGATACAAAATATACAATTACAACGGACAGAAAATGCTCGCGAGCAAAGTAACAATACCTAGAAAAAAAATGCAATTTGGTGCTATTCACATTGTGATTCTAAAATGGCGCTTTACCCACCTAAACAAACGGTTTGGCCTCGCGCACGCAGCCTATTTACACTGCACACTTGGCACATTGCTGACACTTCCTCCTCAGGTGATCAACAGTCCAACTGTACATTTTCAGATGCAGGAAATCCAATTAGATTGTTAGCTCTTCAGGAAATTGATTGCTGCATATTAAATATAAATAGGTAAACTATATTCATTTATTAATTTACTGTACTACATTTTTTTATATTTTACACTGTACTGTACAGCGCCTTGTAAAAGTATTCACCCCCCTTGATTGTTTACCTATTTTGTTACATTACAGCCTTAAGTTCAATATTTTGTTAATCTGAATTTTATGTGATGGATCAGAACACAATAGTCTAAGTTGGTGAAGTAAAATGAGAAAAATATATACATAAAACTATTTTTTAGAAATAGAAAACAGAAAATTGGCATGTGTGTATGTATTCACCTTAATTTTTCGCCCACCAAAGAAAACACTTTGTCTGGCGCAAACCCAACAAACCATCCAACTTGAAGGAGCTGGAGCAGTTTTGTAAGGAGGAATGGGTAAAAATCCCAGTGGTAAGATGTGGCAAGCTCATAGAGCCTTATCCAAAGCGACTTGGAGCTGTGATTGCCGCAAAAGGTGGCTCTACAAAATATTGACTTTAGGGGGGTGAATAGTTATGCACATTAACTTTTTCTGTTATTTTGTCCTATTTGTTGTTTGCTTCACAATAAAAATTAAAAAAAATCATCTTCAAAGTTGTGGGCATATTCTGTAAATTAAATGATGCAAATCCTTAAACAATTCATGTTAATTCCAGGTTGTGAGGCAACAAAACACGAAAAATGCCAAGGGGGTGAATACTTTTGCAAGGCATTGTATCTGTCTTCACGATGTGCGCAGAAGGTGATCGTTGCAAAGCAGGAAACTTGAAGTACACTAGGGGAGAGACTCGCAATGAGCGTCGAAGGTCCTCAGAGGAGCAAAAGCCTTACATCTTGTGGCAAACAGCATTGCCATGGCTTCAAATTTTATTGCCATCATTTTTGACGGGCAAGTCGCTAGTTTTATATATTTGCCATTTTTTAATTATTTGAATTCTTACTACACAACATATATAATCTTTGACCATATGAAATAAACAGAACTGTATTATATGAAAATATATTTATTATAATGGATAAAAAAAAAACATCAAATCAGTATCTTTCAATATAACAATCAAGATGGTATAAACAATTGTAACAGATATAATATTAAGGTATATCAAATGATGACGAACCAGTTACATTGTCCACATAATCATATAAAACACATTCCCCAATATGCTTAATATAATTGATATGGTATGTTTTACAAATATCTATTTATTAAGATACCATTTAAAAACGATATAACTTTTGTAGCCTAATTGTGATATTATATCTAATTAAAAAGGAGAAAATGTTTTTGATTAAAATGAGGAACTAAATTAAAATATGTTGGATTGCTATAACATCTGATATTCATGATATTTATAAAAATCATTTGAAAGTTGAATGTGGACTTTAAAGTTACAAGATTATGGTGATATTGTTATATCAGATAACTATTTATATAACAATCCATTTTATAGTAAATTATTCAAATATTTCCATAATTGTAATGAAAAGAAATATAGAGAAAATAAAAACTTATACAATACCCAAATACAATGTCTTGTCCTTAATTCCATCAAGTAATTAGGCCCAAGGAAGTCTGAACTTTTTCTTTGGTTTCAAAACAATTTTCTGGTCTTTGTATGCATGGGTGTTAATGATTTTGTGAATGAGCAGTGAAAGTTTCTTTGTAGCTTCTGGAGTATACATTTTGAATATCTGTGTGTTTTGGGAATTTTCACAGTTGTATGTGCTAAGAGTATGTTATGAGTATGTTTCCTAAATGTGTTTCTGAATGTCTGTCCTCAATGGAGTGTGTTTCTCTTGGGCCCTAACCCTAACCCTTTTCCAGTTCTTTAATTATAGTCAAGCTTCATTTTCTTATCAGGAATTCTAATCAATTCACATGTGTCTAGTAACCAACAGAAATCAATGATGATGTCAAAGCTGTCCAACCAATGAGAAAAAATGTATCTTGACCCATAGGATCAAATGGGGCAAAACCGAATGTCAAATAATATCTTGTAACACTAGATGGCGCCCTTGTACTTTACAATTACAATAAGAATATCTCAAGTTCTAGGGAGGTAATTCCCTTGTAGTGTTTTCCACTAATTAAATAGAAAAATAATCTGGGTATATTTACAGTTTGGCCAACAAGTTTATTAATTTCAAGATAACAACGACGAGATTAAAAAATAAGAGTATTAAAAACACTTTAAAAACAATGGAAAAAAGAAAAAGCTCCTCTGAGAAGTAGTGATGTGCTTCACTTATAGACAGTGTATAGAGATATATACTTTCTCTTTACTCATCAAGGAGAATTTGTAATATTCCACTGAAGGTAACTCTATACCAAAAGTATCCAACGTCTGTTATGTTCACCTTACAATAGGAGTTATCATATAGGAGTTATTTCAATATTTAATCTCCTATATCCTGTGGCTGCCTATTGACTTCCTAAATAGTGCCTATCTTATACCATACTATCTTTTATAATTCCATCATAGAAATGTCTGCACAAAATTTCCTATTGTAAGGTGAACATAACAGACGTTGGATACTTTTGGTATAGAGTTACCTTCAGTGGAATATTACAAATTCTCCTTGATGAGTAAAGAGAAAGTATATATCTCTATACACTGTCTATAAGTGAAGCACATCACTACTTCTCAGGGGAGCTTTTTCTTTTTTCCATTGTTTTTAAAGTGTTTTTAATACTCTTATTTTTTAATCTCGTCGTTGTTATCTTGAAATTAATAAACTTGTTGGCCAAACTGTAAATATACCCAGATTATGTTTCTATTTAATTAGTGGAAAACACTACAAGGGAATTACCTCCCTAGAACTTGATATATTTAATAAAGCAGTGGTTCAATCCACTAGTGGGAGATATTAATATATTGTTAGTTTAACCAAGTACTGGAATTGGAAGTTACAATAGTAAGATGACGAACTTAGTATTTGGGAATATGGACATAGCACAACTACAACAGGAAGCAGAAGCTAGCTTCCAGCCTAACATACAACAAACCCAAATTGAAAATAAAGATATTAAAGCAGCGGTTACAAATCTTCTAAAAACTATGAAAAAACAACTAAGAAGTATATGGGAAGTAAGCAGCCTACAAAATTATTTAAAGAACAAAATTATCCCTAGAGGCCTTAGAATGAATACAATCCCTGCCACCAATCTGATGAATGAAACATAACTAAATGGAAAGAAATCCTCTTTAAATGTTCCTGTGTCTTGATGTCTCTAATTGTAGAGACAGAACAACAAAACTTGGAAATTGTGAAGCATAAAGTAATCACTAATCAAAAAGAATTGGAAAAATTTAAAGAATCACCAGAAAATGAAAACCTCTGTACAAAGTTAAATACCAACATTGAAAAATTTAAAAAAGAACTAAAGGAACGTAAACAACGTAAATTTTGGAGGGATCAAAATGATTTCAAACTGGGGAACATATATAGGAGATTCCCCTCTGGTACAAAAACTTTTACATCAGATATAAGTTCATCAGAATGTGACAACTCAGACATTGAGGATAGTACCCCCAGAAGATGGAACAGACCAAATACATCCTATAATAGGGAGAGATATGATACTAGATCTAGATCATATGTTAGGACACCTATAAGGCCTCACAATGAGTCTTTTTTTAGAGAGAGGCCAAGTTCCCCAAGGCCAACCAGACCATTCGACAAGAACAAGAAGGAATCCAAAGCGATAATAGTTAGCTCTGAGAAGTTAAGAGATATCAATCCTGAGAGTCACCTAGTTGTTAACTTATCTGAATTCACACTCAATGAGACCCATATTTCTATTCTTAAAAAGGGATTACCTTTTGTTCCAACTTCCATAACTAACTCCTTCACTCATATTAAAGATGTCAATTTATTTGCAAGAAAATTGGCTCTGAAAAAATTCTATCTAAATAAAAGTCAGAGGGAGTTCCTACACTTAGGTGTAGATAAGGAGGACATAGATGCATTGAAGGCCTTAATGTCTCTATTAGAAGAAAATGAGTTAAATATTAACAACTTGCCTCCAAAAAAATGGAAAAACAAAAGTACCTTCACACCCCAACTTAAAGATTATGCGAACATTTGGGTTTTTCTGCAACAAGTATGTAATGAAATTGAAAAGATTGATCAAAGAATGATAACTAGGAAATATAATCTCTCTAAGGAGGAATATGAAACATTAAAAGAGCTAAGAACGAATAAAGAAATTCAAATCAAACCTGCAGATAAAGGGGGCAATGTAGTAGTGATGGGGAATAAAGAGTACAAAGAAATGTGTAATAGGATCCTTCAAGATAGTACTACCTACGAAGTCATTCCTAGAAACCCAACAATAGAATACAGAAAGATATTAAAAAACATCTTGGATAAAGCTAAAAGCAATGGAATTCTAGACGAGAATACTTACAATTTCCTATTGCCTAAATTCCCTGTCATATCTACCTTCTATGCACTACCTAAGGTACATAAAAAAAGCACACCTATCCCAGGTAGACCTATAGTTTCAGGCACAGATAACCTGTCACACAATTGTAGCCAATTTTTGGACTACCACTTAAGAGGATCAGTGACAAGCTTACCCTCATATGTGAGGGATAGTATGGACATTCTGAATCAACTTGAAGATCTGAATGTACCTAAGCACACCTGGTTAGCCTGCATAGATGTTGAAGCCCTGTACAGCAGTATCCACCATAGTTATGGAATTAAAGCAGTTGAATACTTTTTACAAATGAAAGACTCAAGATCTGCTGAATTCAATCAATTCCTTCTTACACTTCTGGAGTTTGTACTTGAGCATAATTATTTTACATTTAATGACCAATGGATCCACCAATGTAAGGGTACAGCTATGGGCACACCCTGTGCACCAAGCTATGCCAATCTTGTGTTGGGTTGGTGGGAAGATAAACATATTTTCAATGAAACACAGACCAACTGGACTGACAAAATCTTGCTATGGCGTCGCTAAATAGACGACATCCTAGTTGTATGGGAAGGTACAAAGGAGGAATTTGAAACCTTCATGAAATCTCTTAATGAGAATACCTTGGGTTTAAAATTCACCCATGAAATCAACAAAGAGAAGGTACATTTTCTTGATTTAAAAGTCTATAAAGATAGTGATGGTAACATCTCCACTTCTACTTATAGAAAAGATACAGCGACGAATACCTTACTACACTGGGATAGTCAACACTACGAACCCATTAAAAGAGGCATCCCTAAGGGACAGTACTTGCGTATTCGTAGAAACTGCAGTACAGAGGACGAGTTTCAAATTGAAGCTGACAAATTAAGACTACGATTTAAGGAAAGGGGTTATCCTAAAAGATGTCTAAAATTGGCCTACCAATATGCCCTAAGTTGTAATAGGGCAGATCTGCTCAACACTCACACAACAAATAGGAGGTCAGATACAACTATAAACATCACTCCTATTGAATTCCAACAGAAATTGCCAAAAGATAGACAAATAGAAAATACACAAAGATGCATTATGACCTATGGATATGACTCTGATATTATCAGAAATATCCTAAGCAAACATTGGCATCTGTTATTAAGTGATGAAGACCTTAAAGATACCCAACCAGCTAGAATCCCGATTACTTATCGTAGAGGTACCAATCTCAGAGATATGCTAGTACACAGCCACTTTAAAGAGAGCAATCCAGGCCAAACATGGCTACAACCACCGAAAGGATGCTTCAGGTGTGGGCGATGCAGCTTTTGCAAGTATATAAAACCTATAAAAAGGTATGAACATCCAATCACCAAGGAAGTGTTTGAGATTGAAAAATTCTTTAATTGCCTATCTACAGGGGTTGTATATGTGGCAACATGTCTTTGTAATAAAGTCTATGTAGGCAAAACCCGCAGACAGCTACGCCGCAGAATAGGAGAGCATATTTATTCTATCAATAACTCCTATGATACACCTATTGCATGCCATATTAAATACTACCATAACAATAACAGTAATGTTCTTTGTTTCTGTGTGGTGGATAATGTTGAGTCAGGCCCTAGAAAGGGAGATCTTGAAAATAAACTTTTACAATGTGAAGCTAGATGGATCTATAAGTTGAAGGCCCAAACACCTTAAATGAGGGCTTTTCATTCACCCCATTCATTTAAAAAATATACTGAGATACTATGATTCATTTCCCCATTATGTTCACTAACATCTTTGGGACAGAACCCAAGTCATATCAGTCGAACGAAATATAACTTTAAATCATAGATTAACTTGAACCACCAAGACTTATTCACTCACTTTTACACATTTCTTTTTATCAGATATTTTTATGTTAAGCACATCTAGATTGGAGTCACATTTAGATTAGAGCAATGGGTTGACCTGAGAGAATTTCCAATTAGCATAGTGACCCAATAGCTTTATCAGACATATGTCCCTTGAGTTCACATGGCTTCAGGCCTTACTCGTTTTAATATGTTCACCCCACTTTACACACTGAGGCACCATTTGCCTATATCACTTTTTCTTCTCAGCATCTGGTAGTTATTTTTCAATGCTGTCACCTAAATTATAGACAGATTCTCCTCACACCTTATACACTTTATAGTGTTCTTTTTTCTTATCACACCTTTCATCAGTCATTACCATATGCATCTTGATAGTATAGTCCACCTTGGTTTTGTTGGCATCTATTGCCTACATTATATTTCAGTTAGTCTATGGTGGAGTCTGGTCATTTTAAACAGACATATAGCACAATTTATTTTCCTCTTATGAACTTTTATCTTGGTGGAGATTTTTACATTACAGAGGAACAATAATGTAATTCTCACATTTATATATCAGAGGAACAATAATGTAATTCTCATATTTATACATCAGAGTTTGAGCTCCAAACCAGGATATGAATGGTGTGGGATATATGACATAAAATGGAGCAATCTATTTGACCCTCTAAAAAGCTAAGGTGAAAAGTTTTACAGTAGTATACACTGTTTAAACCAACACTCTATCTCTTAAAGATGCTTATTTGGCTATCTTTTTAAGACATTATGGTCCTTATAGTTATACACCCTATGCATTACTTATCCCAATTATTGGAAGGCTATTTTATAATAGCCAGTATATATCTGACAAACTATAATCAGATGTTTATGACATTGTTTTAGTAGAATGGACCTTTCACCCTCTGCATGTTCCATTCTTGTACTTTTTCTTATCTATAGATTGATATTAGATCATTAAATCTCATTGTGAATATGGGTATCCTGTTATACATTCCATCTAGTTACTACTACAATTATATCTTCCTTACTGTATTGATACTTATTAATATGTCCTCATCCAATATAATAAATTATATTGTTTTTTTTTCCAAATCTGTGTGCCAGCAAAGGTTTGCCTCAGATTCAGTTGTTTATGTCATCTCATTTACAATAGTTGATGTACATTGTACACACATAAATACATAGTTGATGTACACTTTACACACATCAATAAGAGTCTTATATGCCAGATAACATGGCCTCCATGTAACTACCATTCCCAGTACTGGTTTCCAAGGCAACAAAACCATTATATAAGACTAGCGACGACCCCTCCGCCTCCCCCTTTGAGAAAGACGTCATAGCACGTTGAAACGCGTCAGGCATAGGCGTAAACACGCACGCGTGCGTCATCACGCACAACGTTGTCCACGTAAACCAGGAAGTAACAACCATGCAGCATTAGCGTTCTGAGCAAGAAGCATGGCACTGGTTAGATAACTCGTATACCACAGAGTATGGTTCTCTTAGAAGAATCTAAGACCAATCTTTAGGCCTCCAGAAGCAATAGGAAGTCAGTATAAGTTATGTGACCCATGACTGAATATCTTTACAGCAAAATAGAGGAATAATATAGAAAATATAGCCCACAATAGGGTCCATTCCACTGATATACCAATAGAAGTGTAAATATTTTACACAGACCAGTAAGTGGGTAATAGATGTTCTGAATTAAGGATTGTGATATTACAATCCCATATTTGTCATATAGGAGTTATTTCAATATTTAATCTCCTATATCCTGTGGCTGCCTATTGACTTCCTAAATAGTGCCTATCTTATACCATACTATCTTTTATAATTCCATCATAGAAATGTCTGCACAAAATTTCCTATTGTAAGGTGAACATAACAGACGTTGGATACTTTTGGTATAGAGTTACCTTCAGTGGAATATTACAAATTCTCCTTGATGAGTAAAGAGAAAGTATATATCTCTATACACTGTCTATAAGTGAAGCACATCACTACTTCTCAGGGGAGCTTTTTCTTTTTTCCATTGTTTTTAAAGTGTTTTTAATACTCTTATTTTTTAATCTCGTCGTTGTTATCTTGAAATTAATAAACTTGTTGGCCAAACTGTAAATATACCCAGATTATTTTTCAATTACAATAAGAACTAAAAAAAATAACCTTTGGATCTTAACTCGTAAATAAAAGTAATGAGTTACATTTTGACATTTCACTGTAAGACTGACACATGTTACATACCATATACAAATGTATTAGTTGATAAACCAGACACTTATCTGCAGAAAAACACTCCCATAACATTTATAAATATGTATCTATGGGGATTATTAGGGAGTATTTTTGTAAATTACAAAACTAATCTCTTAAAATGAAGGAAAGCTGAAGTAATGTCTAATGTCTCTTAACACATATTTACCAACTAAAATCCTACTTCAGTGAGAAACTGGAAAATCTTTACACATACATTTTTCTAATGTACACATGTATATATATATATATATATATATATATATATATATATATATATATATATATATATATATATATATATATATATATATATATATATATATATATATATATATATATATACACACACACACACATGTATGAAAGCACATAAGATAATATATATGTATATATAAAAGATATAATAAAAATATAATATTAGTTTATAATAATACATTAAAATGTGATTTTAATAATAGAAATATCCTGACAGACGGCAACCAAAAATGTCAAGGAAAGAAGACTATGACCTCCTAGCAGTTTATCCGGTCTGCAAGGTGCTGCCATAAGGCTTAGCCCCAAAGCTAGCTGGGTGCTCTAAGTAATAAGTTTCATCCAAGCTAAATCACAAAAGAAATAATAAATTGCCACCATACAGTATATACAAGTGGCAGAGCTACCAGTAGTACAGGTGGTGCAATGCAACAGGACCCTCCTCTAAGTGCCCAGTACAGTGTAATTTTTTTTTTTTTAGCATTTCATTTTTTTTTTTCTGCAGAGCATTCCTACTGAAGCTCCAAGAGGTGGCAGTGTGAAACAGTTCAATGTGCTGGGGATGTCTATCTGGGAAGAAGTGCAAAAGAGCAAGGGCTGGATGAGAGCAAAGAACAGGATGGGTTCTGTGAGGTGATGCTGAGGGGTTGGATGCTGTGTGGGGATGGGTTCTGAGAGGGGATGGCTGGTGACATGGTTGCCATAAAGGGATGGATGCTAAGAGGGGTGGGTGCTGTGTGAAGATGGCTGTTGAGAGGGACTGGCTGTTATGTAGAGATATTATATGTATATACGTGTACATATGGTGATTCATGCAGGCAGGAGGTAAGGAAAGGGGAACAGCTATGGAAAGGGGTCTTGGATGGAGCAGCTATGAGATAAGGTCTTAGAGAGGGGAGCTGTTCTGGGAAGGGGTCTTGGGGAGGAACATTGAGTGAGTTAAGAGGCAGGCCCCCAATTTAATTTTTTTTGTGCACTGGGGCCCTCCATTCTCTAGCTCCGCCACTGGTATATATGATCCCTTGGTGTTGTTTTCCGTTAGCAGGAGTTTGAGAAAATGCAGATCCAAATAGCCAGCAAAACTTAGTGTACACTAAGCCAACAAGTAAGCGTGGAGTGTGGTCTGTGCTCAGCCAGTTCTGATACAGAGTGACATATACATATTGATTTTATGAACGTGGTTCTTCTTCCATAAAAGTGACCTATGGACACTGAAGTTATGAACTTTTACTGACCATATATATAGCCCAGTTTCCCGACAAAATCCCCATTCTCATTATCAAACCAATAAATCTCATATTATCACTTTTTTCATATGCACCGTAGCTTACCAACATAACTTCAATGTCTCAATAAAATATAAATGAACCCAATTCTGACTAACACTGAAGTCTCACAATTAATAACAACCAATTATTTTTTCTCTTAATTGAGCTATGTTTTTTTTTAAATAATTAGACAATTATATTATTATTATTATGTTTTGTTTTTAAAGTAGCAACAGATTCCACAGCGTCAGATGTAAAATAAAAATAATATATTCTATTTACAGGATACATTCATAATTCTTCATTGTAACAGCTAGAATACTTATCACATATATAGTTGTGAGCATGCGGGTTGTTGCTAACGTTTGCGGGCTCGCATAGCGAGCCTGCCGCAACTGCGCCCTCGCGAAGCGAAGGCTGTAGTTGCTGGCAGGAGCGCCAAAGGCACTCCTTTCGCTGGTGGAGATGAGCGCCTACGACCCCCTACGACTTTTGCCCCGCAAATGCGGACCCTCGCGAAGCCCTCGCCCCCCACATCGGCTGCAATAACCTGCAGGCGGGACTTACAACAGAAAATTTACGGACTTACCATCAAAAAATACAAGCCGCGGGACTTAGAAAAAAAAACATTACAAGCTCGCAAAAATACGACTTTAACGCCCGAACCGCGTGCACATGAAAACATTCAAAACACAATAAATACACACAACAAATACATAAAAAGCTTACCCACAGCAATGGCGGGCACCCAGGACCTCTGCAAGTGAATTTAAGGCCAAATTCCACAGTTTAGACACCCGAAAATCACCTAAGCGAGAGAAAAAATTGCTGCCGAAAAATACGAAAACAAGGCTACAGGACCCTAAACACGCAAAAACACCACCAAGCACATACGGATTTTAAAAAAAGCTGTACGAGGTACAAGATACACTATTAACAAGGACGCTACATCATCCACAGGCGCGTACCACATACACATTCGGCGCCATTACACAATGCGGAAGTACACAGCTACCCTAACAGCTTTTCCTCGCGTACGCAGTCTATTTACACTACACACTGCACACATTGTTGACACTTACACATCAGCTCCACAACAGTGCCAACCTACATTGTATGCTGCAGGAACATCAAAACAGATTGTTAGCTCTTCAACACAATGCTTCCTGCATATATTACTTTAAAATAGGTAAAGTATTTTCATTTTTTTTTAATTATTATTTAACTAGCGAATTGCCCGTCAAAAAATGACGGCAATGAAATTGTAAGGTAGCGAAATTAGTAAATGAATATAGTGTACCTATTTTGAAGCATTGTGATGAAGAGCTGGCAATCTGTGTTGATGTTGCTGCAGCATTAGTGGTGTGGAGCTGCTGTATAAGCGTGCTGAATGTGTGCAGTGTAACACTGTGCGTGCGCGAGACCAAACCGTTAGCGTAGTCGTGTACTTCCGCATTGGTGTAAAATGGCGAGTAATGTGTGGTATAGGTCTGTATCGGAATATCCGTAGGTGTTTTGTGGTGTTTTGCGAGTTTAGAGTGCTGTAGCCTCGTTTTCGTTTTGTTCGGCGGCCATTTTTTCTCTCGCTTAGATTTTTTTTTAGTCTCTAAACTGTTTTATTTCGAGTGAAATCGAGGTGTAAGTTGCATTTTTGAGGTCCTGGGTGCTCCCTCTTGGTGTAGGTAAGTTTTTTATGTATGTGCTGTGTGTATGTATTGTGTTTTAAATGTTTGTATGTCGGCGTGTTGCGTCCGATGTTTGCGAGGTCGTAATGTGTGGTAACGTGTTTCGTACGTTGTTTGCGTTCCTCGTAAAATTTAGCGAGTGTCGTAATTTGTGTGTCGTGTTTTTTGAGTAGCGACGTGAATTTTGCGAGGGTTTGAGGCCCTTGCCCAGTGACCTCGCCAGCAACTGAGTCCCTCGCTTCGCGAGGGGCCTCAGTTGCTGGCATGGAGCGCCTTCGGCGCTCCATGCCAGCAACTGAGGCCCTTGCCCAGTGACCTCGCCAGCAACTGAGTCCCTCGCTTCGCGAGGGGCCTCAGTTGCTGGCATGGAGCGCCTTCGGCGCTCCATGCCAGCAACTGAGGCCCTTGCCCAGTGACCTCGCCAGCAACTGAGGCCCTCGCTTCGCGAGGGGCCTCAGTTGCTGGCATGGAGCGCCTTCGGCGCTCCATGCCAGCAACTGAGGCCCTTGCCCAGTGACCTCGCTACGCGAGGGCCGCGGCTCGCTGCGCGAGCCCGCAAGCGTGAGCAACGACTCGTACGCTCACAACTATATATGTGATTAGCCTACAAAAAACATATACAGAAAAAAAAAATACACTCTCACAATAAACACAAAAGCCATTCACTGCGCTACTCACAACGAGCGCCAACGCTGCTCATAGCACACAAAGCCTTGCAATAGGCGCAAAAAACAGATCACCGCCGACCAAACAATAACACCAAAAGCGCCTATCAGAAAAAAAATACAACCAACAGCCTCGCAATGAGCGCCGAAGGATCTCGGACCACCAACAAAATTCATGTCTCGACCAAACAACATTACCTGCCTTACAATTTTATTGCCGTCATCTTTTGACGGGCAAGTCACTAGTTATATATGTGGTCGGGCCATTCTCCTCATGTAGCTGAGATGTGGCTGGTGGCTACGCCCCGTCTTGGCCTTGGCAGGGTGCACTGGTAAGTGAGTGGAAGGAGAGGGGCCCTCCCACAAACCCAGGTAATTCATTTGGTTATATAGATACACTAATTATATATATATATATATATATATATATATATATATATATATATATATATATATATATATATAACTTTGAAACTGCTGTCCGTTAGTAGGTTTCCTGGCTTGTACATAATTCATCCTGGGCTTTGCTTAAGGCTGTGTAATACAACAGCAGTGGCGGCCCGTCCATTGGGGCGTCGGGGCAAACGCCCCCCCAAATATTTTCGTGACCCTGCAATAAAAAAACACAATAATTTATTAGTAATAACCCAAAAACAATTAAATATAATGTGTACATCAGCATTCAAGTGTTATTACATTAATAAATGAAGCAAACTATTCCCTGGGACACTGTCACTTTAAGATAACCTCTTGCCCTTGTGTGTATATATTAACTGCTGCTGTGTATCTATTGTAGCTTTCCCTGCATCGCTGTGTGATCATATTACACTACACTAAGAGAATGGAGAGAATGCCACCTTGTGGCCAGCTTGAAAACAGTCCTTTACTTGGGTAGTGCCACCTTGTGGCCAGGAAATAAACAGTCTCTTTACTGGTGAGGGTCCCAGCGAGATTAGGTCGCCATCTTCAGCAACCTCTGGGACGCCGCTCCTCTCTCGCTCTGTGGGACGCCGCTCCTCTCTCGCTCTGTGGGACGCCGCTCCTCTCTCGCTCTGTGGGACGCCGCTCCTCTCTCGCTCTGTGGGACGCCGCTCCTCTCTCGCTCTGTGGGACGCCGCTCCTCTCTCGCTCTGTGGGACGCCGCTCCTCTCTCGCTCTGTGGGACGCCGCTCCTCTCTCGCTCAGTGGGACGCCTCTCCCCTCTCAGTGGGACGCCTCTCCCCTCTCAGTGGGACGCAGCTCCTCTCTCAGTGGGACGCAGCTCCTCTCTCAGTGGGACACAGCTCCTCTCTCAGTGGGACACAGCTCCTCTCTCAGTGGGACACAGCTCCTCTCTCAGTGGGACACAGCTCCTCTCTCAGTGGGACACAGCTCCTCTCTCTGTAACACAGTGCGGGTGAAGCATAGGGCCCGTCCATCTCTCCGGTATGCTTCACCCCAGGGACCCTTGCATACACAAACTCACTTGTATAAACTTCTCATTTACTTCACTTCTTCCCTGGGGCATAATACCTCAGCTAGACCATGCTTAGGCCTTTAAGGCAAAACTCTGCCTGGGAATCCTCACTTATTCCCTTCACTTACTTGGCTTCCTTGTAACTTCACCTCCTGGGTCTGAAGTCACTCTTCCAGCTCACACAACTCACTGTAGTCCCCGTTCTCCCAGTAACCGTCACGAGGCAATCCTTTACAGGGTAGTTTACAAACTTCACTGTACTTCCACAGCAGATCACCACTCTGTGCTTGTTCCTCTCAGCAGCACACCTGCCTAGGACCTAGTCAGCCCCTCCCCACCTTTCCATGTCTGCTTTCCAGTCTTTTAAAGGGAAGTTGCTCCAATTAGGAGTTCTTCAGAAGTTTTAACTCCTTCACTTCTGTCAAGAACTCACACTCCACTTGTTTGTCATCACTTCCAAGGAGCAAACGATCACAATATATTGAGATTATATATATATATATTCATTTTTTTTAATGTACAGTTTGGGCCTATATGGTTTTGATTGGTTATTTAATGTTTTTAAGGTGCGGTTGGGGCCTATATGCTCACACTTGGTTATTTAGGGTTTTTGAGGTGCGGTTGGGGCCTATATGGTCACACTTAGTCTTTTAAGGTTTTTAAGGTGCGGTTGGGGCCTATATGGTCACACTTGGTTATTTAGGGTTTTTAAGGTGCGGTTGGGGCCTATATGGTCACACTTGGTCTTTTAAGGTTTTAAAGGTTACGGTTTGGGTCTTGAACGTTCTAATTTTTTTGTTGTTGTTTTCTATCACCCCCCAGGTGCAATCTATCTGTGGAAGCAGATTTGTTTGGACTCGTTGGTTGAATACCCCGAGAAGGAGAGTGAACTGTTGGTGAGTATCATTGCTTTTAATTTTCTGTCCATGCGTATAGGTGCAAATTTGATATTGATGTAGTCTTGTCACATGAGGGTTTGCAATCTGTAATGTATACCAATGAATTCAACACACTGTTATTTAAAAGTAATTTTGGGACATAATATAAATTAATATACTGTGATCTCTTTCTTCTATTGGTATCAGAAATGAATACTATTGACTCTCTACTTGTGAAGCCTTTCGGCACCCTAACCTATGAGGAGAAGGTGGAAGTAAAACGGTTAGGACCTGACCAACCAGAGATAAATCTGCAGCAAATCGCAAGAGATAGAGGGAAGCAACATATCCGTACTTTCAATACTGAATGGTACAAGAAGAACAACTGGCTTTGTGGAAGCGTTTCTAGGAAGTCCTTATATTGTTTCCCATGCATCCTATTTGGTGGTGATACTGCTTGGACCAAAACTGGAGTGACTGACGTCAAACATCTAGCTGACAAATTGGCGAAACACAAAAGTTCTGAAGCTCATTTAGATAACAGGATCAAGTTTGAGATGCTTGGACAGGAGAACATTGCAGTTCAACTGGACCAAGGATACCAAGTCAGTATTCAAAAACACAATGAAGAAGTGGCTAAGAACCGGTACATCCTTTCAAAGATAATTGATTGTGTTCGCTTTTGTGGCGCTTTTGAACTGGCATTAAGAGGACACGACGAAAGTGAAACATCGCTAAATCCAGGAGTGTTTCGAGGCCTGGTGGATTTGGTTGGCAGTATCGATAGTGCAATGGAACAGCATTTGAAGACTGCAACTGTGTTTAAGGGCACTTCCAAAACCGTGCAGAATGAGCTACTGGACTGCATGCATGAAGTTATAAAGGAAGTGATTCACCAAGAGCTTAAAGAAGCCCAGTTTGTGGCAATCCAAGCGGATGAAACAACCGATATTTCCGCTAGGACACAGTGCGTTGTAGTCTATCGCTACATTGACAAGAAGCATCAAGTGGTGGAAAGATTTGATGGCTTCACGGAAATGAAATCAGCGGATGCAGACTCGATTGCTGCTGTTTTGCTGGAAAGTCTGAATACTGTTCTCCCAGAGCCAGAAGACAACATGAAACTCATAGCTCAAAGCTACGATGGTGCCAGTGTGATGCGTGGAGATCAAGGAGGAGTTCAAAGAAAAATAAAAGACGTGTACCCGAACGCACACTACGTCCATTGCTATGCTCACCAACTGAACCTAATAATGGAGCAGTTTCAAGGATTGAAAGAGTTCGAGTTTTTTTTTCCAACATAGGCGGCATACCATCTTTTTTTTCACGCTCTCCAAAAAGGACTGGAGTTCTGGATGAGGTAGTTGGTAGAAGACTTCCAAGAGGTGCACCGACACGATGGAACTTCAACGTTAGGACCGTGACGTCATCTACGAGAACAGAGATGCGCTACTTGAGTGTTTCCAGACAATTGAAGCATGTCTAAACTTTGATCAAACATCTATACGTGAAGCCGCAGGTTTCATTGGAATGCTGGAAGACAGGGAGTTCCTTTACTTCCTTAAATTATTTCATTTAATAATGCCACATGTTGACATCCTCTATAGTCAGCTTCAGAAGCGAGACACGGATACTGTTTATATCCAAAAAGTCACAGAAGACTTTGTCAGCAGCATCCAGAAAATCCGTAATTCTGTTGACGAGATAGAAGCAAGTTTGCCGAGCGATGTAACATTCCACAGACGGAGTACAGAGATCTCAACCTTGAGACAACTTTCAAGAGAGGTATGTGACATAGTGGTGGTTCATGCAAAAGAACGTTTTTCATTTTCAAATCACCTAGTCAGTGCCAAACTTGTTCAAAGTGACTTGTATACAACCCATGACACTTGCTTTCCAACCCAAGCTCTGGAAGACACTGTGAAAGCATATCAAATACTGAAGAAGGAACAATTACGCACTGAGCTGTCACTTCTGTATGGGAAGACAGATTTTCATGCTTGTACAAGTGCTGTTGCTCTGCACAAACTTTTACATCAATTTAATCTGCAGAATGATTTCACAGAGACAGTGAAATTATTAAGAATCCTGATTACAACACAGATGACCACTGCAGAATCAGAAAGATGCTTCTCCACATTAAAGAGGATAAAAACCTTTTTAAGAAGCACCCTGTCCCTGGAGCGGTTGAATGAATTGGCGATGCTCTCAATGGAAAAGCAACTGATTTCCGAGATCCCAGACTTCAATGAAAAAACCATTGAGAAGTTTTGTTCTTTGAAAGATCGCTGTGCAAAATTTAAATACAAGTGATTGAAGCAAAGAAGAATGCATACACCAAGGGTGTGCAAAGATAAACTGCGTTAAGCAGCACCACCTCACTACCAAACATAACTAGTGGTAAGTAAAGTATGAACGGTGTGTGGGTGTGCATATGGAAGGAGCTATGAAAGGTGTGTGCATGGTAACAATTGTTGGAGCCTTGGCGTGGTTTGAAGGAATTGGAGGCACTTCCAAGGGTAGCTGTCACTTCTGTAATGAAAGCCAGAATTTCATGTCTGTACTAATGCTGTTGCTCTGCACCAACTTTACCATCAATTTAATCTGCATAATGATTTCACAGAGACAGTGAAGCTATAATGAATCCTGCTTACAACACCGAAGACTACTGCAGAATCAGAAAGATGCTTCTCCACATTGAAGAGGATAAAAAAGTATTTAAGAAGCACCATGGCCCTGGAGCGGTTGAATGCATTGGTTTGAAGGAATTGGAGGCACTTCCAAGGGTAGCTGTCACTTGTGTACGGTAAGCCAGAATTTCATGTCTGTACGAGTGCTATTGCTCTGCACCAATTTTACCATCAATTTAATCTGCATAATGATTTCACAGAGACAGTGAAGCTATAAGGAATCCTCCTCAAAACACCGAAGACTACTGCAGAATCAGAAAGATGCTTCTCCACATTGAAGAGGATAAAAAGGTATTTAAGAAGCACCATGGCCCTGGAGCGGTTGAATGCATTGGTTTGAAGGAATTGAAGGCACTTCCAAGGGTAGCTGTCACTTCTGTACGGGAAGCCAGAATTTCATGTCTGTACGCATGCTGTTGCTCTGCACCAACTTTACCATCAATTTAATCTGCATAATGATTCCACAGAGACAGTGAAGCTATAAGGAATCCTGCTTACAACACCGAAGACTACTGCAGAATCAGAAAGATGCTTCTCCACATTGTAGAGGATAAAAAGGTATTTAAGAAGCACCATGGCCCTGGAGCGGTTAAATGTATTGGTTTGAAGGAATTGGAGACACCTTCAAGGGTAAGTAAAGTTCTCAGAAATGGCACCACCGAACTACCAAAAATAACTAGTGGTAAGTAAAGTATGAATGGTGTGTGGGTGTGCATATGGAAGGAGCTATGAAAGGTGTGTGAATGGTCAGTAACAATTGTTGAAGCCTTGGCGTGGCGTTACTGCTCATATGGTTATCCATATGCTAATTCAACGTGTTTGTTTGACATTGATTATTGTGTTGTCTAAACAGAAGTGAAATGTTGTTGTTTTCTTGAATCCCAAGATCCACTGGTTTGGGCCTATACAGTCCTGATTGGTCTTTTAAGGTATGTTTGGGGCCTATATGGTCACACTTGGTCTTCTAAGGTATGTTTGGGGCCTATATGGTTCCACTTGTTCTTCTAAGGTATGTTTGGGGCCTATATGGTTCCACTTGGTCTTCTAAGGTATGTTTGGGGCCTATATGGTTCCACTTGGTCTTCTAAGGTATGTTTGGGGCCTATATGGTCACACTTGGTCTTCTAAGGTATGTTTGGGGCCTATATGGTTCCACTTGGTCTTCTAAGGTATGTTTGGGGCCTATATGGTCACACTTGGTCTTCTAAGGTATGTTTGGAGTCTATATGGTCACACTTGGTCTTCTAAGGTATGTTTGGGGCCTATATGGTCAGACTTGGTCTTCTTAGGTATGTTTTGGGCCTATATGGTCACACTTGGTCTTCTAAGGTATGTTTGGGGCCTATATGGTTCCACTTGGTCTTTTAAGGTTTTTAAGGTATGGTTTTGTTCTTGAATGGTCTGATTGATTTGCTTGTTTTCTTTCAACCCCAGGTGCAAACCCTATGTGGCTGCAGATTTGTTTGTACTCGTTGGTCAACTTACTGAACGTGAATACCCTGAGAAGAAGAGCCGACTAATGGTAGGTGTCACTGCTTTAATTTTTCTGTTAATGCGTATAGGTGCAATTATGGTATTGCTGTAGTCTTGTCACATGAGTTTTTTCACTCTATATTGTATACCAATGAATTTAACACATTGTTACTTTACTTCTTGACATTGCTGCATTGCTGATCATGTATTTCAATGGGCTTTACAAGTATAAGGTCATTGGGCGGGGCTTATAAAGGTCATCATGACGTCAGGGGAGGAGTTATAAAAATGGGTGTGGTTTGAAAAGGGGGAGGGGCTATGTTTCGCCCTGGCGCCCCTCCAACTTGAAAGTTCACCAGCCGCCACTGTGGCATAAACCTTAAAGGAGCAATGTTTGAAATGGTATTGGATTAAAGAGCGAATCCTTTGTGGGCACATTTACATGTCCATACCCATGTTCCCAGAATGCAGTGTAATGACAGTTTTTCTCGGAACTCAGAAGCAGGTTTTTTAACTTGCTTTAAACATTCAAATGTGAACACAGATGTACTATTTATTTACTATACGTGGAGGCTTCTATCGCTTATTTGCCCACCGTAAATTAAAGGATATATATGTGTGTGTATATATATATATATATATATATATATATATATATATATATAAAAAAAAATTGTAAGCTCATTTAAGCAATAGTTAACCTATTTAGCTAAAATAAAAATATTATTATGACCATTAAATCACCTCTAAAATACCTAAAAACTCTCATTTCAAATATGCATGGCAACTGATCTTTATTATAAACACATAGGTACCCACTGATTTTAATAACATTTATACTATAACTTTTAAATTATATTCTGTCAAAAAATGAATAAGAAATCTCCAAAAATAATACCATAAAGTATGAAGTTTTAGGTTATATATATAAATTATAAAGTGCTGTTTAGCTTCATCTATATATTTGCTTAAATCTAAACATTTCTAGAGCAGCCCTTCTTGACCCAAGGCCCATTTGTCTTATTATAAATCAATATTTATCCAATACAAAGCGACTCTAGTATACCCTACAATAAAGTATCCTTTTTTATGCTTTGCATTTATTACTCAACTTGGACTCCATTTCCCATCACCCATCGCTGCACTACAGGAAGTGACATTCCGGAAACGACACTTTAAGCATTCTATCTGTAAACATGGCGGCGCCCGCAAGGAATCACGTGTGGGTCGGAACCGAGACCGGGATCCTGAAAGGTCAGATGTCACAGCAATACCGCGAAGAGGAAGATAGAATTGTACATATACATACGCGGTTTATATAGATAATGCACGTATATATTATATAGCTGTACATGGAATATAACATTGTGTCCTGATATGTAATATGTGTAATTAGAGTCTGCTTGTGGGAGGTTTGCTGTGAATAGTTAGGGCTTGTGCTCCGGAGCTATAGAGATGTGAAGTTGTTATATATGTCTGGGCTGTGCATGTACTTGGTGTGAGATGTAATGGATTGTAGTGCCGCCATATATTCATCTCACTGACACAGTTATTGTCCCCCCAGGTATAAATCTGCAAAAGAAACAGGCAACTAATTACACAGAGGTCAATTCACTGAACCGAGGGCAGGAAATAACTGCCCTGTGCTGGGGGGATCCCGAGGAGTCCGAGGTGAGGAGATGTCTGAGTATACAAACCATGCCTGCACATACTGACTAATGACACTTCTCCTCTGGGTCTGGATACCCGCTGTCTGCTTTCCTCTCCTTCTGGGTCTGGATACCCGCTGTCTGCTTTCCTCTCCCTCGGGGTCTGGATACCCGCTGTCTGCCCTCCTCTCCCTCTGGGTCTGGATACCCGCTGTCTGCCCTCCTCTCCCCCGGGGTCTGGATACCCGCTGTCTGCCCTCCTCTCCCCCGGGGTCTGGATACCCGCTGTCTGCTCTCCTCCCTCTGGGTCTGGATACCCGCTGTCTCCCTCTCCTCCCTCTGGGTCTGGATACCCGATGTCTCCCTCTCCTCCCTCTGGGTCTGGATACCCGATGTCTCCCTCTCCTCCCTCTGGGTCTGGATACCCGATGTCTCCCTCTCCTCCCTCTGGGTCTGGATACCCGATGTCTCCCTCTCCTCCCTCTGGGTCTGGATACCCGATGTCTCCCTCTCCTCCCTCTGGGTCTGGAGACCCGATGTCTCCCTCTCCTCCCTCTGGGTCTGGAGACCCGATGTCTCCCTCTCCTCCCTCTGGGTCTGGAGACCCGATGTCTCCCTCTCCTCCCTCTGGGTCTGGAGACCCGATGTCTCCCTCTCCTCCCTCTGGGTCTGGACACCCGATGTCTCCCTCTCCTCCCTCTGGGTCTGGACACCCGATGTCTCCCTCTCCTCCCTCTGGGTCTGGACACCCGATGTCTCCCTCTCCTCCCTCTGGGTCTGGACACCCGATGTCTCCCTCTCCTCCCTCTGGGTCTGGACACCCGATGTCTCCCTCTCCTCCCTCTGGGTCTGGACACCCGATGTCTCCCTCTCCTCCCTCTGGGTCTGGACACCCGATGTCTCCCTCTCCTCCCTCTGGGTCTGGACACCCGATGTCTCCCTCTCCTCCCTCTGGGTCTGGATACCCGCTGTCTGCTTTCTTCTCCCTCTGGCTCTGGATACCCGCTGTCTGCTTTCTTCTCCCTCTGGCTCTGGATACCCGCTGTCTGCTTTCTTCTCCCTCTGGCTCTGGATACCCGCTGTCTGCTTTCTTCTCCCTCTGGCTCTGGATACCCGCTGTCTGCTTTCTTCTCCCTCTGGGTCTGGATACCCGCTGTCTCCCTCTCCTCCCTCTGGGTCTGGATACCCGATGTCTCCCTCTCCTCCCTCTGGGTCTGGATACCCGATGTCTCCCTCTCCTCCCTCTGGCTCTGGATACCCGATGTCTGCTTTCTTCTCCCTCTGGCTCTGGATACCCGCTGTCTGCTTTCTTCTCCCTCTGGCTCTGGATACCCGCTGTCTGCTCTCCTCCCTCTGGCTCTGGATGCCCGATGTCTCGCTCTCCTCTCCCTCGGGGTCTGGATGCCCGATGTCTCGCTCTCCTCTCCCTCGGGGTCTGGATGCCCGATGTCTCGCTCTCCTCTCCCTCGGGGTCTGGATGCCCGATGTCTCGCTCTCCTCTCCCTCGGGGTCTGGATGCCCGATGTCTCGCTCTCCTCTCCCTCGGGGTCTGGATGCCCGATGTCTCGCTCTCCTCTCCCTCGGGGTCTGGATGCCCGATGTCTCGCTCTCCTCTCCCTCGGGGTCTGGATGCCCGATGTCTCGCTCTCCTCTCCCTCGGGGTCTGGATGCCCGCTGTCTGCTCTCCTCTCCCTCGGGGTCTGGATGCCCGCTGTCTGCTCTCCTCTCCCTCGGGGTCTGGATGCCCGCTGTCTGCCCTCCTCTCCCTCGGGGTCTGGATGCCCGCTGTCTGCCCTCCTCTCCCTCGGGGTCTGGATGCCCGCTGTCTGCCCTCCTCTCCCTCGGGGTCTGGATGCCCGCTGTCTGCCCTCCTCTCCCTCGGGGTCTGGATGCCCGCTGTCTGCCCTCCTCTCCCTCGGGGTCTGGATGCCCGCTGTCTGCCCTCCTCTCCCTCGGGGTCTGGATGCCCGCTGTCTGCCCTCCTCTCCCTCGGGGTCTGGATGCCCGCTGTCTGCCCTCCTCTCCCTCGGGGTCTGGATGCCCGCTGTCTGCCCTCCTCTCCCTCGGGGTCTGGATGCCCGCTGTCTGCCCTCCTCTCCCTCGGGGTCTGGATGCCCGCTGTCTGCCCTCCTCTCCCTCGGGGTCTGGATGCCCGATGTCTGCCCCCCCCCTTTGGGGTCTGGATGCCCGCTGTCTGCCCTCCTCTCCCTCGGGGTCTGGATGCCCGCTGTCTGCCCTCCTCTCCCTCGGGGTCTGGATGCCCGCTGTCTGCCCTCCTCTCCCTCGGGGTCTGGATGCCCGCTGTCTGCCCTCCTCTCCCTCGGGGTCTGGATGCCCGCTGTCTGCCCTCCTCTCCCTCGGGGTCTGGATGCCCGCTGTCTGCCCTCCTCTCCCTCGGGGTCTGGATGCCCGCTGTCTGCCCTCTTCTCCCTCGGGGTCTGGATGCCCGCTGTCTGCCCTCTTCTCCCTCGGGGTCTGGATGCCCGCTGTCTGCCCTCTTCTCCCTCGGGGTCTGGATGCCCGCTGTCTGCCCTCTTCTCCCTCGGGGTCTGGATGCCCGCTTTCTGCCCTCCTCTCCCTCGGGGTCTGGATACCCGCTGTCTGCTCTCCTCTCCCTCTCTATACACTCAGCTATTTCCCTGTGTCTGCCTGCATACAACACTGTGGTCCTTTTCTCCATGTTAGTATTCGGTCTCTAAGCTTCTCTTTATGCCCTCTCTTAGGTTCTTCTCGGGTGCAGAGATGGCACAGTCAGAGTTTTCAGTGCTGAAAAATCCAAATTCACAGAAATTCATGAATGTCCTGGAGGAGAGGGAGCTTTTCAAGGACTGGCTATACTGGACAAGTGAGTGTTTGTCCAGAGGTGTGAATCCTGACCTGGGTACTCACTGATGACCTTTGGGAGGTGGTGAAAGATGAGAAGGATAGTCTGAAAGCATATATTTGTTCAACTTAAAGGACCACCGCACAATGAAAATAATATATTTATGATTCGGAGCATTATTAAGCAGCCTCTGCAGAACCCTGGAGATACCTTTGATACACTGGTGGAAGTTGTGTGTGACAAGTTATTGTTGCAGTTAATGATGCAAGGGGTCTGCTTTTGGCCACTGAGAGGCATTGGTTGTTGTGTATATTCCAGTCTTACCCAATAACTTCCCAATGGCTCTTGTGTTTCCTTCTCCCCACTCATCCCTGCCAAAAAGCAAACCCTCATGATTTAGCTCTGAGGAAGTGATGTAATAAACAATAATGGATTCCACATAAATGTGGCAGAGATATTACACTTGTAGTGTGAGGAAAATGACCTAACTACCTAAATAAACCCGACCCGCTCAGACGCACATGAACTGCACTGTATTACTTTATGTTGGTGTCGACATTACAACATGTAACTGTTTTCTCCTTTCCGATGTTCTCACCCTCTGATACCTCACTTCCTTTCAGTGCTGTTATAACTTGTGTGGAGTCAGGACTTCTCAAAGTGTGGAGGGAAGGCGCGAATGTAAGTACTGGATATTATTCTATTTATTGGTAGACACTGACCCTGCTCTCGGGTTAAAGGACCAAAATTAAATATATCTGTTTGAAAATGTTGAGTCTAAAAGCGTAATGAAGCAGGGTAATAGTCATTTTAAATCAAATTATGCCTTGGGTGGATCCTGGAGGCATCCATGATATGTTGGTGGAACTTGTGTGTGTGAGAGGTGTGTTTACATTTCTGCAGAGCAATTCTTGCATCCTCCTTCCTTGCTTCTGTTCCTTTGAGGTGAAAGGGTGTGGGGTCAATTTTATTCAGATCCAATTATTTTAGAAAGCTTAAAGGGATATAGAAGGTGTCTTCATTTATAATATCCCTGTGTATCTATTTACTTTTATGTACTTTATTTTATTAAGAAGAGATTATAAGCTCTGTATTTACTGCCTGAAATCAATCAAATAGTCCCTGTATGGGTCTGCCCTCTGCAGGTATTTTATATACCTAGTGAAATCCAGATTCCTTCCATATCACTTTAATGAGACGTCCCTGTTCCCTAGACCTCACTCCTCCTTCCACAGATAAAAACACATCCTTGTGATCCAGCTCTCAGGAAGTGATGTAACAAACAAATAATGGATTCTTATATCCATATATAGTCTACAGAAAAATATTTTTTATGTCCATACCTTACAGCTTCTAATGTTGTGTTCCTCTATACCAATATAATAACTAGCGACTTGCCAGTCAAAAATGACGGGCCTCGCAATGAGCGCCAAAGCCTCTTTCCCCTCCTCTACTCCATTGTGCATGTGCAACCCGTAGCATTTACCATAGCCTTACTGACAAACTCACAATTACAACATCTATTATAATTCAGTGGAATGAAGAAATAAAGTAAAATCCAGATTTGGAAAAAGGTAAATTAGGCCCTTTTTGCAAACTTCATAATTTACAATAAATATTTACTTCAGTTTAATACTATTTATGCAAGAAAATTGCTATCACGTGTTTAGTATATTCCAATGTAATTACATGATGTGTGCAGGCCCATGATTTACGGTGTACTTCTACGTGTTTCGTCTAGATTACTATTTTATTGCAGTCTAGTTGAATTTATTCATCAAAATGATACTTTTGGAGATGATAAGAACAGTCATATTAGAGTATTTTTATTATAGCTCATTTTTATGTTTATGCGGTTACGAAAGATCTTATATGGGTTTTTACCATTAAATGTAGATCTGTATTATTATATAGCATGCTGCTTGTTTTGAATGTGACTAAATAATAATACTATGCAGATTATCGCACGTTTATACCAGTGTTATGCGGTAGAACGAATTACTCAGAATGTCTCAAGTTTGAATTATGGCTGTGAATTTTAAAGGAATATGGAAGTTTCCTGGATATTACTAGGATCTATTTACTTTTCTGTACTGTATCTTATTAAGAAGCGCTTATAAGCTTTACTGCCTAGAATCAAACAAATAGTCTCTGTATGGGTCTGCCCTCCGAAGTGTATGTAGACTCTGTAGGGCTGGATGTTCAGTGTAGTGTCCTAGCCTATCAGGGACCGCGTGCCAGCAGAATTTTGCTGATTGGTCACTGATTGGTTAGTATGAAACGGAGCACAGTCAGTACTGCAGAGTGTGTCTCTGTGAGATGCTGAGGACAGACCCATACAGGAACTATTTGTTTGATTTTAGCAGTAAAAACAGAGCTTATAAGCACGTCTTAATAAAATATGATAGTAAAATGGATACACTTGTACATTATATACCTAGTAACATCCAGAAACCTTATATATCCCTTTAAGTCTTATACTTTTATCCTGAGATCATATTATATGGAATCTTCCTACCCCTCAAACATGCAATAAAAAGAAAAACCGATCCGTTTACAACATACACATTTGTATTCTTTCATTTAAGAGCATCTTATACTGAGGCAGCACTTCACCTCTCACCAAACACTACATAATGCTATAAATTTCTCACAATATGTCTAAATAACTGGTCTCTAGTTTCCTGCTTGGATTATATAGATATATATTTATTGTGTGTGCATCAGGTGGAGGTGCAGGTTGGAGCTGGGGTGCAGCGGATGCGTCAGTGCACTGCTCAACGTCACCAAGTGGCGACAGGAGGGAAAGAGAATGACCTGAAAATCTGGGACCTGCAGAAACCCGAGGAGCCCATCTTCAGAGCCAAGAATGTGAGTGTACCCCTGTGTAATTATGTCAGAGCACAAAGAGCGCGTCCCGATGATGTCAGACACCTCTTCGTACACAGTAAATAATGTGAGTGTGTCCCTGTGTGATGATGTCAGACACCTCTTCTCACACGGCAAATAATGTGTGTCCCTTTGTGATGATGTCAGACACCTCTTCTCACACGGCAAATAATGTGTGTCCCTGTGTGATGATGTCAGACACCTCTTCTCACACGGCAAATAATGTGTGTCCCTTTGTGATGATGTCAGACACCTCTTCTCACACGGCAAATAATGTGTGTCCCTGTGTGATGATGTCAGACACCTCTTCGTACACAGTAAATAATGTGTGTCCCTGTGTGATGATGTCAGACACCTCTTCGTACACAGTAAATAATGTGTGTCCCTGTGTGATGATGTCAGACACCTCTTCGTACACAGTAAATAATGTGTGTCCCTGTGTGATGATGTCAGACACCTCTTCGTACACAGTAAATAATGTGTGTCCCTGTGTGATGATGTCAGACACCTCTTCGTACACAGTAAATAATGTGTGTCCCTGTGTGATGATGTCAGACACCTCTTCGTACAGAGTAAATAATGTGTGTCCCTGTGTGATGATGTCAGACACCTCTTCGTACACAGTAAATAATGTGTGTCCCTGTGTGATGATGTCAGACACCTCTTCTCACACGGCAAATAATGTGTGTCCCTGTGTGATGATGTCAGACACCTCTTCTCACACGGCAAATAATGTGTGTCCCTGTGTGATGATGTCAGACACCTCTTCGTACACAGTAAATAATGTGTGTCCCTGTGTGATGATGTCAGACACCTCTTCTCACACAGCAAATTATGTGAGTGTTGCCCAGTGTGATATTTGATTCCTCCTATAACTTGATATGACTTTCCTTCAGGTGAGGAATGATTGGCTCGATCTACGTGTCCCAGTCTGGATTCGTGACCTGGACTTCATCCCAGAGTCAGACAAAGTGGTCACTGGCACGAGTTACCACCAGGTGAGGCCACCTCTATCACTGACCTCCAGAGGGATGAGCAAGATAAAGACATCACTTTATTCTCCATTTTAAAGGGATACCTCAGTCAAAACAGTGGGGCGCAACTCAATCCTACAAGGGCTGTCATCTGTCCAAGAATTCCTAATCTCCCTGCTTGTGTATTCAGGTTATCTGTGCATTTAAACACTTGAGTCACTCAATAAAATGTTATTCTGATTAATCTACCTGTGCTCAAGTAGAGAGAGTTCCCTCCAATGATGTAAAACATAAAAAATAATGAGCAGAGTGGTTTGCAAGTTATTGCTTTATAAGCATTTATTTAGATTATTTGCGTTCTCAGCAATATTTTCAGACATTTCAAAATGGCGCCCTCCAGTCAGAAGCAGCTGCTTTGTCTCAACTATGTCAACTGTGACTTGAGACTCTACGCTGAGGGTCTGAGGGTCGCTGCTTATTTGTATAGATGTTCTAGAAGGATGACAGCCCTTTGAATATCTAGCTATGACACTTGCCGTAGAGAACAACCTTCTGGTCTACTGATAGCTTCCAAATCTCGTCCGTAGGTCAGGATCTACGACCCCAGCTGCCCCCAGAGGCGTCCTGTCCTAGAAGTTCTGTTTGATGAGGATCCAATAACTGCTTTGAGTGTCGCTCCAGATGGAAGGTAATTGAGTTGAAAGGTGACGGAGGATATTTATATATTAACAGTCCCATTTAAGGACATTGCAGAGGTTTCATTTAATGTAGGTAATAACAAATATTATTATTATTTTTTATTGCATTTTATTACAATAAACCAAAATGTGCCTTTCTTTACCTGTCAGTCAGCTTTTCTGATCTATCCACTAAGCTGAAATTCTTACCTCTTTCTTATTATGATCATTGGTAGTTGGATCAGGAAGGCTGATAACATGTAAATATACAGACTTCAATGTTATTTTACTGTAAGGAACATTAAGTTGATTAAGTACTTGTTATTCCCTATAGTTTATACCATATTTAGATCCTCTGAGTTCTACTTTAAGGTACAACTACAATCTGTAGTTACTATTTTTTGTATATATAATTACTACAAACTCATGAAACTCATAAGAGAAACATGACAACATATATTGATTAGCATTACATTGTAACAAAATGTGGAATATAGGACAATTTCTGTATGATTAAAAATAAATTGCTTCTCCCTACATTTTTCTTAACCGTGTACTCCAGAGTAATTTAACTCACTTAGGCTTGACTAAGGTAAGGCAGCTAGTAGTACACCAACATGTGCAGCCTAATACAGTTGTGTAGATTAAGAAAGGGTTTAGTCCACTACTGTCCCTGGGGGTTAGCTTCTGGATGTGCTGCCTAAACTACAGTAATCTATGACTTATTCTATATTGTCAAAAGCTTCATATATCAATATAACATCTGATTAAGGGAGAGCAAAGATGAGTCTGCTACCCAGCGTGCGTTTTCCTGTATTGAAATTGATTTCTCAAGAGGATTATATATATAATTAGGGTTCCTTGGTGGTTAGGATTTGGTGCTTTCACCACTGCAACCTTGGTTTGATACCAGTCAGGGCACCAAGAGGTCACACTACCCTGAAACCATGCAGGGATGGGCCTGGTTAGTATTTGGATGGGAGACCACCTAGGAATACCAGGTGCTGTATACTGTGGCCCACTGGAGAAGGAACTGGCAACCCACTCTAGTATCTCTGCCATGAAAACCAAGTGGATCAGCATTACCATGGACATAAAGATGTGCCTGGTCCATGAGGTCACAAAAAGTTGGAAACAACTGAACAATGCAAAAAATATATATATATGTACGGTGTGTGTGTGTATATATATATATATATATATATATAATAGTAATTAAGGTTGAAAAATAATTTCAGTCCATCAAGTTCAACCTTTTAAGATCTCCTCTGATCTGCAATATGTGGATTAGTTGTTGAGCCAACAGTCTATCAGGCTGTTCGCTTCTTCTATGTAGGTTATGGGATATTTCTCTTATTTTCAAGTAAAGTTAAATGATAACATAAAGGTTAATATTTAATAATATATTTCCCTCCAAACTCTTCATGCAGAAACCTGGGGTTGGCTTAGATCAGGATAAATTATTATGCTTTCCCGCTCCTTTAAGCATATGATAGGATGGTTAAAGTCCCAAATAACTTTTTACTTATAAAGCCTTTCTCTAAATGGTGCGCATTGAATTGATAATATTCTATCCCTGTCTGGTTTTGTAGGTCTGTGGTAGTTGGAAATTCTCATGGTAATATGGGTGTAATCGACCTGAGGAAAGGTAAGGACTGTATCGATCACTCCTTTCTCCATCGTCCATGTCTCTACATTATATTTATTTGCGCTCTTTCCCTTTATAGGCAGACTCCTGCGGGTTCTGAAGGGCAGTGCGGGTTCTGTGCGCGCCATGCAGTGCCACGCGTCGATGCCTCTGGTGGCATCATGTGGTCTGGATAGATTCCTACGTATACACAATTACAGTGACAAGGAGCTTCTGCACAAGGTCGGTCATTTTGTTTGGTATTATAGTGTTTTTCAGTTAGGCCCCTAGGATTTCCAAACACCAGAAAAGGACCCCACAAGTCTCATTTACTTTATGCTTAGACTTCATAATGGGGAAAAGTAAGAAACGATCTGATTTATTTTAAACAAACACTGTAGTTTGGGGGGAAAAGCACATTTTGAAGTATGAAACAACAAAACAATATTCGTAGCACTCTAACCATAATCATTAAATGTTTTTTAGAGAAAATATTATTCTTTGGTTGGTATTCTTGTGTAGCTTGCAGGTAGATATTTTTACTGGGACTATTGAAAGTAGCCATTCAAAGTGGCAGTTTTTCAGATGAAGTGAATGAAGACCTAATCTATATCCAAAAGTAAAATGGTTCCCCCAGTAATATTAAATTGAATACAATAGTTAAAAATGAAAGTTCTTTAAATTAGCATGTTGTTATATGGCACGCAGTGGTCCATTTTACTGTTCTATGCACCAATGGTGTTGCTAGAATAGTCTCTGGTGCGTTTGTCTGTTACATGGTGGGAGCTTTCTTTTAAATTATAACTTATATTAAGTTTCCTTTTCCATGAGCTGGTGGAGAGGAGTGCATTTATAGATTTATTAATGTATCCGTAAACCTTAAAGCAACATTTATAACACTGCATTTAGCATAAAGTCACCCATTAGTGTTCCTATTGGGTTTATTTAGTCTATTAAGGGGATATGGAGGTTCCCTTTTTTTAATTTTAAAATAAACTATCTAAGTGTCCTTTTACATACAGTGGATATAAAAAGTCTACACACCCCTGTTAAAATGTCAGGTTTCTGTGCTGTAAAAAAAATGATACAAAGATAAATCATTTCAGAACTTTTTCCACCTTTAATGTGACCTATAAACTGTACAACTCAATTGAAAAACAAACTGAAATCTTTTAGGTGGAGGGAAGAAAAAATATAAAAATAAAATAATATGGTTGCATAAGTCTGCACACCCTTAAACTAATACTTTGTTGAAGCACCTTGTGATTTTATTACAGCACTCAGTCTTTTTGGGTATGAGTCTATCCGCATGGCACATTTTGACTTGGCAAGATTTGCCCACTCTTCTTTGCAAAAACACTCCAAATCTGTCAGATTGCGAGGGCATCTCCTGTGCACAGACGTCTTCAGATCACCCCACAGATTTTCAATCGGATTCAGGTCTGGGCTCTGGCTGGGCCATTCCAAAACTTTAATCTTCTTCTGGGGAAGCCATTCCTTTGTTGATTTGGATGTATGCTTTGGGTCGTTGTCATGCTGAAAGATGAAGTTCCTCCTCATGTTCAGCTTTCTAGCAGAAGCCTGAAGGTTTTGTGCCAATATTGACTGGTATTTGGAACTGTTCATAATACCCTCTATCTTAACTAAGGCCCCAGTTCCAGCTGAAGAAAAACAGCCCCAAAGCATGATGCTGCCACCACCATGCTTCACTGTGGGTATGGTGTTCTTTTGGTGATGTGCAGTGTTGTTTTTGCGCCAAACATATCTTTTGGAATTATGGCCAAAAAGTTCAACCTTGGTTTCATCAGACCATAACACCTTTTCCCACATGCTTTTGGGAGACTTCAGATGTGTTTTTGCAAAATGTTGCCTGGCTTGGATGTTTTTCTTCGTAAGAAAAGGCTTTCGTCTTGCCACTCTACCCCATAGCCCAGACATATGAAGCATACGGGAGATTGTTGTCACATGTACCACACAGCCAGTACTTGCCAGATATTCCTGCAGCTCCTTTAATGTTGCTGTAGGCCTCTTGGTAGCCTCCCAGACCAGTTTTCTTCTCGTCTTTTCATCAATTTTGGAGGGAGCTCCAGTTCTTGGTAATGTCACTGTTGTGCCATATTTTCTCCACTTGATGATAACTGTCGTCACTGTGTTCCATGGTATATCTAATGCCGTGGAAATTCATTTGTACCCTTCTCCTGACTGATACCTTTTAACAATGAAATCCCTCTGATGCTTTGGAAGCTCTCTGTGGACCATGGCTTTTGCTGTGGGATGCGACTAAGAAAATTTCAGGAAAGACCAACTAGAGCAGCTGAACTTTATTTGGGGTTAATTAGAGGCACTTTAAATGATGGCAGGTGTATGCTGACTCCTATTTAACACGATTTGGAATGTGATTGCTTAATTCTGAACACAGCTACATCCCCAGTTATAAGAGGGTGTGCAGACTTATGCAACCACATTATTTGTATTTTTCTCCACACCACCTAAAAGATTTCAGTTTGTTTTTCAATTGAGTTGTACAGTTTATAGGTCACATTAAAGGTGGAAAAAGTTGTGAAATTATTTATCTTTGTCTCATTTTTTTACAGCACAGAAACCTGACATTTTAACAGGGGTGTGTAGACTTTTTATATCCACTGTATCTAAACATCATTTTATAAACAAGTCTTAAACTCTGTTTTTGCTCACTGAAACCCTCCTAATAGCCCTAAAAAAGATCCACCCCCTGCAACTCATGCACACATGTCTCTAATACTGGATGTACTAACCAATCACAGATTGTCTCCTGGCAACATTTCCAAAACATGCTGTTGAGAAACAGTCTGTGATTGGCTAGTACATTGAGTACCAATAAAAACACTGTGTGCATGAGCTGCTGGGGGAGGAGACTTGTTGGGATGTTTAGATATGCAAATCCACACTGAGGCAGTTTATTATAATATTAAAAATAAGGACCCTTCCATGTCCCATTAATGTTGTTGTGGTATATCATTGGTTATAACACTGTTGTCTGCATTTCACTTTCTCCCGGTAACGTCCGTCACTTTTCTCCACACCAGGTTTACCTGAAGTCTCGGTTAAACTGCCTTTTGATGACATCTCGAGACAAGTGGGAGGTGAGTTTACTGCTGGGTGCATATTATACTCTCGGTGTGGTGACAGTATGACCGAGACGCATTGCCAATTGACACTTTATTTGCTCTGTAGGAGGAGGATTTGGCTGCTCCTCTCGCAGAAGAAGTGAAGGAGGAGGAAGATGAAGTCTGGGACACCATGGAGACTGTGGTAGACAAGACTGCCACAAAGAGACAGCAAGGCGAGAGTGGAGCTGAGACAGAGCACAAGGTCAAAGACGCCATACAAAAGAAGAAGAAAAAGAAGGCTGTGTGATTTATACTCTATCTCAATGTGACAAATCTGCAAGATGGACTCTCCTTTTTCCTTATGGACATTGTGATTGGCTGAGAGGGACAGAAGGTGGATTCTGCGTTTTTTTAATAAAATGACTTTTGTCATGCAAGCAGTGTAAAGGATCCAGTATATTTCTATATAAGACCTTTTCCAGGGTACCGCACCTTGCGCTTGCAGGACTGGCGGCTGTTTTGTACATATTCATGCCCTGCGTGTGCTTATCGTGGCCTCGCCATCTTAAGAAGTGAGAACATTCTGAGGAAGGAATTGATTATATGTTACAAACAGCTGAATAATAAACCGTTCCATCCTGATGCAGCCGTGATTATTACATGTAATATCCAGGCTTTTTTTTTTTTATATTAACTATATCTGTACCCGCTTATTTACTGCCTTTACTTTTTAGAGCTAAAAAAGGTACAGAGAAGGACAACAAAACTAATAAGGGGAATGGAGGGGCTAAGTTATGAAGAAAGACTAACCAAATTAAACTTATTTTCTCTATAAAAAAGGCGTCTAAGAGGAGATATGATTACCTTATATAAATACATCCAGGGTCAGTATAAAGATTTGTCAAGGGAGCTTTTTGTGCCAAGAGGTTTTCAACTGACAAGAGGACATCCCTTGAGGTTAGAAGTAAAAAGATTCCACCTTAAAGAAAGAAAAGGTTCTTCACAGTAAGGGTGATTAATCTGTGGAATTCTCTACAAAGGAGGTGGTGACAGCGGATTCGATAGATAACTTTAAAAGGGAACTGGATTTTTTTATTAAAAAGGGCATTCAGGGTTATCATGGATAATTAGAGGGAGTGTTGATCCAGGGAGGAATCCGACTGCCAGTATCTGGGGTCAGGAAGGAATTTTTAAAAAAAAATCCCCTTTAAGACGATTGGCTTTTTTATTTTTTCTGTTTGCTTCCTCTGGATCAATTAATTAACAACTAATCTGCATATTGCAGATAAGAGGAGATCTTAAAAGGTTGAACTTGATGGGCTGATATTTTTTTTTCCCCCCAATCTCAATTACTATGTAACTATAACAAAATGTGGATAAACTTTCACAATAATCACTAAGTAATATTCTGGAGGAAAAGACTGGCACAAAGGTATTTCTAGGTCTATGTGTGTACTGGCACCAAACATGACCATTACATATTTAACTCTTATCTGATTATTTACTACCCAATTCCATTTTGACATTGTTCCTAACAGAATTGGACACACAAGAGGAATCATGTATTCAAATAAGATCTCTGTTCAGTTCTATTGAAAACTCTCAATAGCACACATGGCAACAGAAGTAAATAAAAGCAAAATCTCTCCTAGAATAAACCTTCTCCTCAAGCTACAGGAAGTATAGCAGTCAAATATGCAAGCATCAATAACACAAGCAAAGTCAACTAAAATTGAAGGACACAGTCACCCCACTTGGATGTTTTGTCATCTTAAAGAACACGGGAATCTGATTATACATTGGTCTAGACGTTTGTCCTCTACCGTAAATCATTCCTGTGGCTAATGTGCAGCTCAACTTGCTCATTTGTGGCTTGCAGTACTTGATAATGCTGAGGAAAGAGTAATTACTGAATAACAATATTGGTGTGGGGGTCCTTTTTTTCCCACCACAGGCACAGACAAGCAGAACAATGCAGCTAGAAAGCATTCAGAAGCTGCTCATTTGTATACAAATATACACAAAATATAGTAAGACACACTTAAGAATGTCTACATCAATATATCTCAGGAGACGGTAGATTTTGTTTGCCATATTTTTGTAGTCCATTTATCTTTTCTTTTTTCCAACCTAAACCTATATTAAAAGGGAAAATTGAACCTAGAAGTAATAAAGAAAGTAAAACAACCTATTAAATGTTAAAACGTGTTTATACATTCTGTTTTTACTTTCTAAAATCAAACAAATTTTACCTACTTGGGTCTGCCCTCTGCAGCTCATAAAGACACTGACTCTTATACTGACTGTACTGTGTCTCATACTAACTAGTGACTATTTCTCAGCAACATTCTGCAATATGCTGTGTGGTCTGTGATAGGCTAGGACACTACTGTGCACATACAGCTCTGTGTCTGCATACCATGCAGAGGGCAGACCCATACAGGGACTATGTGTTTGATTTTAGGCAGAGCTTATAAGCACATGTCAATAAAATAAATTACATAAAAGTAAATACATACTCCGATTTTTAGCTAGTAAATCCAGAAATATTCCTTATCCCTTTAAATATGGACACCACAGACGTCATACAATCATGTTAATTTTACATGACATACAATAGTTGTCAAACTGCAATTCGTCGTCACACAAAGCGAGATGAGCAGTTGTGGAATTGACACACGCGGGACTTAGGCAGAAATGAGCGTCTAAGGCGCGCCTACGAGCCTTGCGAAACGAGGCCAGCAGTTGAGGCATTGAAGTACGCGGGCCATCCTCCAAGCAGTTAGGAAATGCGGGACTTAGATTACACAACTAGGCTACACGACCCCTAACCGCGCAAAACATCGACAGGCACGTACGAATTTTACCCAGGAACATACGAGGTACAAAATACACTATTAGGAAGGACGGAAAATGCTTGTGAGCCGAGTAGCACATAGACAATGGCCGCCATTTTACAACACTAACTGGCAACTAATAACATTACGGATCTAAAATGGCGCTTTACCTGCCTAAACAAACAATTTGGCCTTGCGCACGCAGCCTATTTATACTGCACACTTGCCACATTGCTGACACATACACCTCAGGTCACCAACAGTCCAAATGTACATTGTATGCTGCCGGAAAAACAAAACAGATTGTTAGCTCTTCAGGATATTGATTTCTGGATATATTAATTAGAAATAGGTAAAGTATATTAATTAATTAAATATTATTAAATAAATATATTTATATATAAAATTACGCTAAATAGCATATTTTACACTACTGTTACTTTATGAATACATTAATGCCTCACACTTCCTAATACATTTATTCATTCCCAATTAATTATTACATAGTAATGGGGAAAAAAATATATAATTTCCACTGCACTAAAAAAAAAATTACATTTTACACTGCACTTATAGTACCTTGCAAAAGTATTCACCCCCCTTGGCATTTTTCGTGTTTTGTTGCCTCACAACCTGGAATTATCATGGATTGTTTGAGGATTTGCATCATTTAATTTACAGAACATGCCCACAACTTTGAAGATATTTTTTTTTTTTTTTATTGTGAAGCAAACAACAAATAGGGCAAAATAACAGAAAAAGTCAATGTGCATAACTATTCACCCCCCTAAAGTCAATACTTTGTAGAGCCACCTTTTGCGGCAATCACAGCTCCAAGTCACTTTGGATAAGTCTCTATGAGCTTGCCACATCTTACCACTGGGATTTTTGCCCATTCCTCCTTGCAAATCTACTCCAGCTCCTTCAAGTTGGATGGCTTGCGCTTGTGAACAGCACTGCTGTGACTCGGCCATTCCAACACATGTACATGTTTCCTCTTAAACCCCCCCAAGTGTTGCTTTAGCAGTGTGTTTGGGGTCATTGTCCTGCTGGAAGGTGAACCTCCGTCCTAGCCTCAAATCACGCACAGAGTGGTACAGATTTTGCTCAATAATATCCCTGTATTTAGAACCATCCATCTTTCCCTCAAGTCTGACCAGTTTCCCAGTCCCGGCTGCTGAAAAACATCCCCACAGCATGATGCTGCCACCACCATGTTTCTGCTCTTTGCGTGATGTGATGTGTTGAGTTTGCGCCAGACATAGCGTTTTCTTTGATGGCAGAAAAGTTAAATTTTAGTCTCATCAGACCAGAGCACC
>CM050175.1:16509683-16622183 GCA_027410445.1 Discoglossus pictus
TGATTCCAAATTCTCCACCATGGCTAAGACCAAAGAGCTGTCCAAGGATGTCAGGGACAAGATTGTAGACCTACACAAGGCTGGAATGGGCTACAAGACCATCGCCAAGCAGCTTGGTGAGAAGGTGTCAACAGTTGTTGCGATTATTCGCAAATGGAAGAAACACAAAATAACTGCCAGTCTCCCTCGGTCTGATGCTCCATGCAAGATCTCACCTCGTGGAGTTTCAATGATCATGAGAACGGTGAGGAATCAGCCCAGAACTACACGGGAGGATCTTGTTAATGATCTCAAGGCAGCTGGGACCATAGTCACCAACAAAACAATTGGTAACACACTACACCATGAAGGACTTAAATCCTGCAGCGCCCGCAAGGCCCCCCTGCTCAAGAAAGCACATGTACAGGCCCATCTGAAGTACGCCAATGAACATCTGAGTGATTCAGAGGAAAACTGGGTGAAAGTGTAGTGGTCAGATGAGACCAAAATAGAGCTCTTTGGCATCAACTCAACTTGCCATGTTTGGAGGAGGAGGAGGAATGCTTATTATGACCCCAAGAACACCATCCCCACGTCAAACATGGAGGTGGAAACATTATGCTTTGGGAGTGTTTTTCTGCTAAGGGACAGGACAACTGCACCGCATCAAAGGGACGATGGACGGGGCCATGTACAGTCAAATCTTCAGACAGGGCATTGAAAATGTGTCGTGGATGGGTATTCCAGCATGACAATGACCCAAAACACACAGCCAGGGCAACAAAGGAGTGGCTCAAGAAGAAGCACATTAAGGTCCTGGAGTGGCCTAGCCAGTCTCCAGACCTTAATCCCATAGAAAATCTGGTGAGGGAGCTGAAGGTTCGAGTTGCCAAACATCAGCCTCGAAACCTTAATGACTTGGAGAGGATCTACAAAGAGGAGTGGGACAAAATCCCTCCTGAGATGTGTGCAAACCTGGTGTTCAACTACAAGAAACGTCTGACCTCTGTGATTGCCAAGAAGGGTTTTACCACCAAGTACTAAGACGAAGGGGTCAAATACTTATTTCCCTCATTGACCTACAAATCAATTTATAATTTTCTTGACATGTGTTTTTCTTGGGTTTTTTTTATTCTGTCTCTCACTGTTAAAATACACCTACCATTAAAATTATAGACTGATCATTTCTTTGTTAGTGGACAAACGTTCAAAATCAGTGGGGGATCAAATACTCCCCCCCCCCCCCCCCACTGTACATGTATACTCACAGCTAATATTGTTAATGATGTCTCAGAGTTTATTTTCTACATTTAGTTCCCAAGATAAAAGACTGACCCCCCCCCAAAAAAAAAAAATGGAGATGATCCAGTTCTTAAGAGTAGAGAATCCCTACTATACACTAAAGCAGAGTAAGCAAGTTCGGTCCAGGAGGTCCACACACAGGCCTGGATTTGCTAATATCCCTGCACAGAAAGGATATCTTTAAAGGCATGTGTGTGCCCCCCCAGGACCAAACCTGCCCACCCCTGCACTAAAGGTGTTCAAGCAGCTATGTGATACACAAGGCTGTCCTAAGGAATTGAGGTTCATTTGAAGCTATTTGGGGAGTGGGGTTCTAATGCCATTTTGTAAGTGGGTAATTACTGTCGTTTGGGAAACCCTACCCTAGCAAACCTCTTCTGGATCGCTACCTTGTTTTTGTGAAGGGGCTGGTTTACTACAATGAACTGCAAGCTATACCATGTAGGGCCACCCAAGATAGTCAGGTCATAGCAGAGAGGTCAGACAAATCATGGCTTACATAGTTCCTACAGTTCTTAGTTTGTTATACTTCACAAATAGGATGTTTTTCCAAAACTACAGTGATGTAAGCATATTAGAGATCTAATGGGTTGATAAGATTGACCTATTTCTACTCACCTGCGATCACATCTACGTTCCCTGTACTGAAAGAAGCTTGATCTTGTGCCATGTTTATTAAAAATATATATTTTATTCAAATATAACTCAAAGTACAATATATGCATTTATCATTTGATATACCACTGATTATTATGGTAAAAAACATTTAGTTAGATTCAGCTGCAAAGTGTAAAAAAGTCAAAATGTTCCTTAAATGAGTTATATATCCCCCCATTTTGCAGAACCAGAGAAGCCTCTTGTGAAGGGTGAACCAGGAGGGCGCAGGGAGAGTGTAAAGGTCCGGGTCTTCTGGAGAAGGCTCTCGATGGACACTGGTGACACGGAGGACCCTGTATCCGAGTGTAGCTCCTTTCTTGCTCTGGATAAAGGAGGTGGACGCAGAGCATCTCGCTGGAGAAAATAACAAAACACGCTGCCCCTTAGAAGACAAACTACATCTCCGTGGCAGTGAGTTATCAAATGTCTGCGGCCTTCTAGAGCAATCTGCAGAGCATCACACCACCAGCTATTGTCTCTGCAGACCGTTGCCACATTATCTGGCCTGTTCCGGGGATTCTCCCTGCAGGGCATCACTTGCTTTTTTCTCTGAACGATTTAACATTCTGGCCCATTGCGGGACATTAACAGAACAGAATTCAATTAAAGAACAATTCAAGAAAAAAAATCTATATTTTTTTAAATAATATTTTATATATATATATATATATATATATATATATATATATATACATTATATATATTCTAACCTGTCATAGATGTAGTGCAATCAGAAGCCTCCAGACCTTGAAAGTGTTACGTGTTTCTGTGCAATAAAATGGCTTAACTTTATATATTCCTGTCCTAAACTCCCATATAATGCCCCTGGCTTATTTTTGCGGCAGACGTGTTGATTTGTTCGAGGTTCTTGTGTAAGGACAGGTGGCACAGAATTATAGCACGCTGATTCAGCATCTCTGTGTAATCCGCTGATCGTTACCTCATCATCACTGTTTGTGTGGGACTAAATATTTATATATAAATGTCTCTCTCAACATATAATCCCAGCTTTACATCTCCCTCATAGGTCGTAATAAGGAGCACATTGTGTGTATGTATAAATAACAACATGTGTAATCTTCAAATCCGCGTCTTATACAAGGTGATAAGAAGCATTGGCTAAACGCCATAACTATATATAGTGGCAAATGAACAGCTCACCTTGCTGCCTTTCACACTAATCCATGCATTCTTTGTATTTACTTCTCAGTTTCCATCCAATTTTGAATCTACTTTATAAATGAAATATAAACTTTGATTAATAAATATTAATAAATGACAAAGCTTTGTATGTGTGTATGTATGTTTATATATATATATATATATATATCACATATATAGTTGTGAGCAGGCGGGTTGTTGCTATCGCTGCAGGCTCGCATAGCCAGCAACTGCGGACCTTGCAAAATTTACGGACTTATGAGAAACAAATACGAGACACGTGACTTAGGAAAAAAAACATTACGACCTTACCACCGGAAACCCGCGCACATGAAAATATTAAAAACACAATAAATACACAAAACAAATACATAAAAAGCTTACCTACAGCAAGGGGGGGCACCCAGGACCTCGAAAACTGAAGTTACACCTCAATTTCACTCGAAATACAAGAGTTTAGACACCCGAAAATCCCCTAAGCGAGAGAAAAAATGGCCGCCGAAAAAAACGAAAACGATGCTACAGCACTCTAAAGAAGCAAAAAACACCACCAAACACCTACGGATTTTCCGAAAAAGACGGACGCGATCCAAGAACAAGGACGTCAAATCAGCCACAGACGCAAAGCACACATTAGGCGCCATTTTACAACACTAACTTACACAATGCGGAAGTACACAACTACCCTAACAGATTTGGCTCGCGCACGCAGCCTATTTACACTACACACTGCACACATTACTGACACTTACACAGCAGCTCCACAGCACTGAAAGCACACATTGTATGCTGCAGCAACATCAAAACAGATTGCCAGCTCTTCTGCACAATGCTTCCGGCATATATTACTTCAAAATAGGTAAAGTATATTGATGTATTATTTGATTAATTATTTCATTAGCAAAAAAAACAAAGCTCATAGCACACAAACAACCAACAACCTCGCAATGAGCGCCAAAGCATCTTGGAACACCAACAAAATTTACCGCCCTTACAATCTTATTGCCGTAATTTTTTGACGGGCAAGTCGCTAGTATATATATATATATATATATATATATATATACATACAGTGGATATAAAAAGTCTACACACCCCTGTTAAAATGTCAGGTTTATGTGCTGTAAAAAAATGAGACAAAGATAAATCATTTCAGAACTTTTTCCACCTTTAATGTGACCTATAAACTGTACAACTCAATTGAAAAACAAACTGAAATCGTTTAGGTAGAGGAAAGAAAAGATCTAAAAATAAAATAATATGGTTGCATAAGTATGCAGACCCTTAAACTAATACTTTGTTGAAGCACCTTTTGATTTTATTACAGCACTCAGTCTTTTTGGGTATGAGTCTATCAGCATGGCACATTTTGACTTGGCAAGATGTGCCCACTCTTCTCTGCAAAAACACTCCAAATCTGTCAGATTGCGAGGGCATCTCCTGTGCACAGCCCTCTTCAGATCACCCCACAGATTTTCAATCGGATTTAGGTATGGGCTCTGGCTGGGCCATTCCAAAACTTTAATCTTCTTCTGGTGAAGCCATTCCTGTGTTGATTTGGATGTATGCTTTGGGTCGTTGTCATGCTGAAAGATGAAGTTCCTCTTCATGTTCAGCTTTCTAGCAGAAGCCTGAAGGTTTTGTGCCAATATTGACTGGTATTTGGAACTGTTCATAATTCCCACTATTTTAACTAAGGCCCCAGTTCCAGCTGAAGAAAAACAGCCCCAAAGCATGATGCTGCCACCACCATGCTTCACTGTGGGTATGGTGTTCTTTTGGCGATGTGCAGTGTTGTTTTTGCGCCAAACATCTTTTGGAATTATGGCCAAAAAGTTCAACCTTGGTTTCATCAGACCATAACACCTTTTCCCACATGCTTTTGGGAGGCTTCAGATGTGTTTTTGCAAAATGTAGCCTGGATTGGATGTTTTTCTTCGTAAGAAAAGGCTTTCGTCTTGCCACTCTACCCCATAGCCCAGACATATGAAGAATACGGGAGATTGTTGTCACATGTACCACACAGCCAGTACTTGCCAGATATTCCTGCAGCTCCTTTAATGTTGCTGTAGGCCTCTTGGTAGCCTCCCAGACCAGTTTTCTTCTTGTCTTTTCATCAATTTTGGAGGGAGCTCCAGTTCTTGGTAATGTCACTGTTGTGCCATATTTTCTCCACTTGATGATGACTGTCTTCACTGTGTTCCATGGTATATCTACTGCCTTGGAAATTCTTTTGTACCCTTCTCCTGACTGATACCTTTTAATAATGAGATCCCACTGATGCTTTGGAAGCTCTCTGTGGACCATGGCTTTTGCTGTTGGATGCGACTAAGAACATTTCAGGAAAGACCAACTAGAGCAGCTGAACTTTATTTGGGGTAATTCAGAGGCCCTTTAAATGATGGCAGGTGTATGCTGACTTCTATTTAACACGATTTGGAATGTGATTGCTTAATTCTGAACACAGCTACATCCCCAGATATAAGAGGGTGTGCAGACTTATGCAACCACATTATTTTTCTTTTTTTTTCTTCCCTCCACCTAAAAGATTTCATTTTATTTTCAATTGAGTTGTACAGTTTATAGGTCACATTAAAAGTGGAAAAAGTTCTGAAATGAGTTATCTTTGTCTCATTTTTTTACAGCACAGAAACCTGACATTTTAACAGGGGTGTGTAGACTTTCTATATCCACTGTATATACAGTGCCTTGCAAAGGTATCCCCCCCTCCCCCCCCCTGGCATTTTTCGTTGCCTCACAACCTGGAATTAACATGGATTGTTTGAGGATTTGCATCATTTCATTTACAGAACATGCCCACAACTTTGAAGATTTTTATTGTGAAGCACACAACAAATAGGACAAAATAACAGAAAAAGTCAATGTGCATAACTATTCACCCCCCTAAAGTTAATACTTTGTAGAGCCACCTTTTGTGGCAATCACAGCTCCAAGTCGCTTTGGATAAGTCTCTATGAGCTTGCCACATCTTAGGTCTGGGCTGTGACTAGGCCATTCCAACACGTTTACATGTTTCCCCTTAAACCCCCAAGTGTTGCTTTAGCAGTGTGTTTGGGGTCATTGTCCTGCTGGAAGGTGAACCTCCGTCTTAGCCTCAAATCACGCACAGAGTGGTACAGGTTTTGCTCAAGAATATCCCTGTATTTAGCACCATCCATCTTTTCCTCAACTCTGACCAGTTTCCCAGTCCCGGCTGCTGAAAAACATCCCCATTCTTTGGGAGATATGATGTTTTGGGTTTGCGCCAGACATAGCGTTTTCTTTGATGGCCGAAAAGTAACATTTTAGTCTCATCAGACCAGAGCACCTTCCTCCATACATTTTGGGCGTCTCCCACATGCCTTTTCCCAAACTCAAAACATGCCATTTTGTGTTTTGGTGAAAGTAATGGCTTTCTTCTGGCCACTCTGCCATAAAGCCCAACTCTATGGAGCGTACGGCTTATTGTCGTCCTATGTACAGATACTCCAGTCTCTGCTGTGGATCTCTGCGGCTCCTCCAGGGTTACCTTAGGTCTCTGTGCTGTTTCTCTGATTAATTCCTCCTTGCCCGGTCCGTGAGTTTTGGTGGACGGCCATCTCTTGGCAGGTTTGCTGTTGTGCCATGTTCTTTCCATTTGGTTATGATAGATTTGATGGTGCTCCTGGGGATCATCAAAGATTTGGATATTTTTCTATAACCTAACCCTGACTTGTACTTCTCAACAACATTGTCCCTTACTTGTTTGGAGAGTTCCTTGGTCTTCATGGCAGTGTTTGGTTAGTGGTGCCTCTTGCTTAGGTGTTGCAGCCTCTGGGGCTTTTCAAAAAAGGTGTGTATATGTAATGACAGATCATGTGACACTTAGATTGCACACAGGTGGACATCATTTCACTAATTATGTGACTTCTGAAGGTAATTGGTTGCACCAGAGCTTTTTATGGGCTTCATAACAAAGGGGGTGAATACATACGCACATGCCAATTTTCTGTTTTCTTTTTCTAAAAAATAGTTTTATGTATATATTTTTCTCATTTCACTTCACCAACTTAGACTATTGTGTTCTGATCCATCACATAAAATTCAGATTAACAAAACATTGAACTTAAGGCTGTAATGTAACAAAATAGGTAAAAAGTCAAGGGGGTGAATAATTTTGCAAGGCACTGTAGATAGATGTAATTACATTATACAGCCATATATATAAATATATATATAGAGAGAGAGATTTAAATACATGTAACTACACCATACACACACGTAGATAAACACAGGTACACACAAAAAGTACTGACTGATATTACACACGCAAATACACACATATATATATAAAGTACCTCACAAAAGTGAGTACACCCCTCATATTTGTGTAAATATTTTATTTTATCTTTTCATGTGACAACACTGAAGACATGCCCCTCTGCTACCATGTAAAGTAGTAAGTGTGCAGCCTGTATAACAGTGTAAATGTGCTGTCCCCTCAAAATAACTCAACACACAGCCATTAATGTCTAAACTGTTGTCAACAAAAGTGAGTACACCCCTAAGTAGAAATGTCCAAATTGGGCCCAAATAGCCATTTTCCCCCGATGTCATGTGACTCGTTAGCGTTACAAGTTCTTGGGTGTGAATGAGGAGCAGGTGTGTTACATTTGGTGTTATCGCTCTCACACTCTCTGATACTGGTCACTGGAAGTTCAACATGGCACCTCATGGCAAAGAACTGTCTGAGTATCTGTAAAAAAGAATTGATGCTCTACTTAAAGATGGCCTAGGCTATAAGTCGATTGCCAAGACCCTGACACAGAGCTGCAGCACGGCGGGCAAGACCATACAGCGGCATCACAGGACAGGTTCCACTCAGAACAGGCCTCACCATGGTAGACCAAAGAGTGCACATGCTCAGCGGCATATCCAGAGGTTGTCTTTGGGAAATAGACTTATGAGTGCAGCCAGCATTGCTGCAGAGGTTGAAGGGGTGGGGGTCAGCCTGTCAGCGCTCAGACCATATGCCACACACTGCAGCAAATTGGTCTGCATGTCGTCTCAGAAGGAAGCCTCTTCTAAAGATCATGCACAAGAAAGACGCAAACAGTTTGCTGAAGACAAGCAGACTAAGGACATGGATTACTGCAACCATGTCCTGTGGTCCAATGAGACCAAGATAAACTTGTTCGGTTCAGATGGTGTCAAGTGTGTGTGGTGGCAACCAGCTGAGGAGTACAAAGAAAAGTGTGTCTTGCCTCTCTAGTCAAGCATGGTGGTGGGAGTGTCATGGCTACAGTTCATTGAGGGAACCATGAGTGCCAACATGTACTGTGACATACTGAAGCAGAGCATGATACCCTCCCTTCGGAGACTGGGCCGCAGGGCAGTATCCCAACAAGATAACGACCCCAAACACACCTCCAAGACGACCACTGGCTTGCTAAAGAAGCTGAAGGTAAAGGTGATGGACTGGCCAAGCATGTCTCCAGACCTAAACCCTATTGAGCAAGGTCTCTAACATCCACCAGCTCTGTGATGTCATCATGGAGGAGAGGAAGAGGACTCCAGTGGCAACCTGTGAAGCTCTGGTGAACTCCATGCCCATGACCCAATTTGGACATTTCCACTTAGGGGTGTACTCACTTTTGGTGCCAACGGTTTAGACATTAATGGCTGTGTGTTGAGTTATTTTGAGGGGACAGCACATTTACACTGTTATACGGGCTGTACACTTACTACTTTACATTGTAGCAGAGGGGCATGTCTTCAGTGTTGTCACATGAAAAGATAGAATAACATATTTACACAAATGTGAGGGGTGTAATTACTTATGTGAGATACTATATATATGCACACACAGGGTCAGCTAGAAGTAATGCCCTTTCTTTTCATGAGTTTGTAATCTATACCAAATGGTTTATTACAGAAGTAGAATCTTACAGAAAATACATAAGCACATAATTATGTGACATAACACAACCACACTCTTACAACATTTTAGGTGTAAAGTCCAAAATGCTGTCCATCTCGTGCGTGACATTCATGTACCCTACCAACCACACTCGGGGAGTTACTTCTGCCTAACCCTGTATATAGATAGATGCATATTATAGATATGAATTTACACATATAATTAGAGACAGATAGATAAAAACAGTATTGTAGTATCAAGCAATATCTATTCATATTAAGAGACAAACTTCAAATAGCCTAAGCAAGCTGAATAAAATGTCCCTCTTATTGAAAACGTGTCTCTTAATATGGATTGCACAGGCAAACGAGAGAAGGTTGGCACCAGTGGATAAGGTGGCTGAGTGGGTAAGGAGACGGGCTGCTAATCCATTATGCTTTGCACACGTGGGCTGTGTTCTTTTTTTAAAATTTCCAGAGCAGTTTATAGATTTGATTCTACTTATAATAGCACAGTTTGTAATGCTTCAATAGCGAATGACTGAGCAGTCACTGTAGTATAAATTGTTTAATGTAAAATGGTAATTAAAAAAAAATAAATTCTGGTGTGTAATTGTGTTTTATTTTTAAGCTAATTTTAGTTAAGTATTATTTCTTTGAATTCTGGTCTTATTTCATTTACCATATTTATAGAAAGACACCCAGTTACCCCAGGGAATGAATATTACTAGTTTTGAAAAGGTGTGCTTTCCTTAAAAAATTCTGAATGCTTAAGATCCTACAAGCACGACTCCAACAATATATGACCCAGGAACTACCAGATGTGCAAGCCGGGTTCTGCAGAGGAAGAGGAACAAGAGATCACGTTGCCAGTGTCCGCTGGATAATAGAGAAAGCAAGAGAGTTCCAGAAAAGCATTTACTTCTGCTTCATAGATCATTCTAAAGTCTCTGACTGTGTGGATCACAAGAAAATGTGGCAAGTTCTAGATCATCTCATCCTCCTCATGAGGAATCAGAACCGAACATTGGACCACAGAATGGTCCAAGATTTAAAAAGGAGTGTGGCAAGGTTGTATATTTTCAACTTACTGATTTAAATTATATGTGAATGTCAGCATCTGCTTTTTGGGGACGGTTTAGCTCTTCCAGTAGAGGTTATGATCTCTCTATCCTCCCGCCGTTCCACCATTCCAGTCCCTGCTAATTCCATCACCAGAGACAGGAATTTGAACAATAGACTATACATCTTGATAACAACCTGCCCAATGGGATTATCTACTTGTAGACAGGACATTTAAATAGTATATGCGATTTACCTAGTTTAGATGGGAACTTTCTATGTTCTAAGTTTATGGTATAATTAACAGCTCACCCTTTCATAGGATTTACCCCCTCCCCCATATTGGGCAGTGGGGCTTATTGAGTTAAGTGATTAGGCGCAGGTAATCTAATCATGTTTGTGGGATGAACCAAAATTGTATTGTTCTGTTTGCCTATAAATGTTCCAAATTTTTCCCAATAAAGACAAACTTTTCTAGGGAACATAAGGAAGGTTTGTTCTCTTTTATTTAGAGGTTATAACCTATGTTGGTTATGTTCAACCACCTTGATCCCTATTGTGCATCATGATGGTCCTGAAATAGTAGCCGGTCAACGAGAAGCCCATCAACTCAACGGGCCAAGGGAGGATTCCTGTAGCCAAGGCAGGAGGATTCTGGTGCTGAATCAGACGCCCTCTCCTGGCATGTGATAGCAGAGTACGTCATGTGTAAGGCCAGGCTGGATGAATCCAAAGTCAGAATTAATATTGATGGTTGAGATTTTAACAACCTCAGATACTCCGATAATACTACTCTGATGGCTGAAAGTGAGGGGAACTAAAGGACTTAGGGCAAAAGAAGAGCAAATGTTGGCCTGCTGCTCAACATTAAAAAGACAAAGATCATGGCAAACAGCAATCTCACTTCCTGGCAAATAGACGGGGAAGAAGTGGAGGAAGCAACAGATTTTATTTTCCTTGGATCCAAAATCTCTTCAGATGGTGACTGTAGCCATGACATTAAAGGATATTTGCTTCTGGGGAGGAAAGCTATGGCAAGTCTGGACAAGCTAGTAAAAAGTTAAAGATATTAAACTAACAACAAAGGTCTGCATCGATGGTATTCCCAGAAGTAACATACGGATGTGAGAGCTAGACCATAAAGAGATCTGAGCGCTGTAGAATAGACGACTTTGAATTGTGGTGTTGGAGAAGACTGCTTAGAGTCCCATGGACTGCGAGAACATCCAAAAAGTCAGTACTACAAGAATGTCCACTGGAAGGTATGATCATGAGGCTGATGGTCAGATATTTGGCTAAACACTGGATTCCCTAGAGAATACCCTGATGCTGGGAGAGATTGAAGGCACAAGAAGAAGGGACGACTGAGGCGGAGATGGATAGATGAGGTAACTGGGGCAATGAACATGAGGGAGTCCTGAGAAACATTGGCTGACAGATGTACCTGACGTGGTGCGGTCCATAGAGTCGGACACGACTGAACGCTAAAGAACAATCTCTCTCTTTCTCTCTATATAGCGAGGCATATGTGTTTGTGTTTATATATATATGTATGGGACCTATCCTGTTATGTGCATGCACGCTTCAGCGCTGGGAAGCGCGTCGTGGACGTCCCAATGTAGCTGTCTCTAAGTGATTAGAGGTTTTTGGGTCAGGGTGTTAGGGCCGGTAAGTGGTGTAAGTGGGTCAGGAAGGTACTTTTAGGGGGTTAGGGTTAGGCTAAGAGGGTTAGTGTCGGCAAGGGGTGTACGTGGTTAGGATTAAGGTCTACAAGGGGTTAGGGCCGACATGGGGGGTTAGGGCCAGCAAGGAGTGTTGGGGGTTAGGGTCGGCAAGTGGTCAGGGCCGACAAGGGGTGTAAGGGGTTAGGGCCGGCAAGGGGTGTTAGGGAGTACATCGAGACGCGAGCCCGCCCGGCACCCGGAGGCTTCCTGTGCCGTGCGTGCACATAACAGGATAAGGTGTGTGTGTGTACACACACAAAGTTTCGCCCACACACACTAGTGTCCCTTCTCTCCTCTATGCCAGACACAGCTGACTGACAGTTAATCTCCAACGCTACCACCTCCTAGCCCCGCCCCTAACATGTCGTCACCACATCGCGCCGCGCACAGCTTAGTGATGAGGGAGTACGTGGCGCTGACGTCAGCGATTTCCCCGGCAGAGAGTCGGAGCTAGAGAGAAACAGCGGCCGGTGAGACGCAGGGTGAGTGGGGCTTAACGGGTGAAATGGTCGAGGTGTGACGTCAGGAGGCCGCGCTCACCATAGAGCGGGGGCCCGGACTGTGTTGTGGGGGGTCAGTGGGGAGGGGGCTGGTTACTGGACACCGTGACGTCATACTGAGAGAAGTCTGTGAAGAGGGTGGGACTGGGTTGTAACACAGTGTTACCCTGAGGGGGTTATAGTGTAACAGGGGCTCCTCCACCTACATGACGTCACTCTGAGGGGCCCATGGTAATGAGGGGTCATTAATGTGATAGACCCCACATCTCCAGTCATGGTCTAACTGTGAGGGGCCCCTGGTAATGAGGGGTCACTAATATGGTCAGACCCCCCTTCTCCAGTCATGGCCTAACTGTGAGGCCCCCCTGGTAATGAGGGGTCACTAATATGGTCAGACCCCCCTTCTCCAGTCATGGCCTAACTGTGAGGACCCCCTGGTAATGAGGGGTCACTAATGTGATAGACCCCCATCTCCAGTCATGGCCTGTGAGGGGTCCGGGGTAATGAGGGGTCACTAATGTGATAGACTCCCCATCTCCAGTCATGGTCTAACTGTGAGGGGCCCCTGGTAATGAGGGGTCACTAATGTGATAGACCCCACATCTCCAGTCATGGTCTAACTGTGAGGGGCCCCTGGTAATAAGGGGTCACTAATGTGATAGACCCCCCATCTCCAGTCATGGTCTAACTGTGAGGGGCCCCTGGTAATAAGGGGTCACTAATGTGATAGACCCCCCCATCTCCAGTCATGGTCTAACTGTGAGGGGCCCCTGGTAATAAGGGGTCACTAATGTGATAGACCCCCCATCTCCAGTCATGGTCTAACTGTGAGGGGCCCCTGGTAATAAGGGGTCACTAATGTGATAGACCCCCCATCTCCAGTCATGGTCTAACTGTGAGGGGCCCCTGGTAATGAGGGGTCACTAATGTGATAGACCCCCATCTCCAGTCATGGTCTAACTGTGAGGGGCCCCTGGTAATATGGGGTCACCAATGTGATAGACCCCACATCTCCAGTCATGGCCTAACTGTGAGGGGCCCCTGGTAATAAGGGGTCACTAATGTGATTGGCCCCCCTTCTCCAGTCATGGTCTAACTGTGAGGGGCCCCTGGCTGGTAATGAGGGGTCACTAATGTGATAGATTCGCCGCCCCCCCCCCCCCCCCCCCCTTCTCCAGTCATGGTCCAGGTTATATCAATATTCACAGTAACCTTGTCAGTTTCACTTCAGTGGCACACAGTGACTTGTAACATACCTCGGATGTTAATCAGGTGGAATATAAGAGACTGAATCTCACGGTACCGGCGGATGGCTCATTACAGCAGTTACTAAATCGGGTGAGCCCTAAAGTATCTCACATGGTAATGATGTAAAGCAGAGACTGGGCAATCCTGTGAGCCACTATACCTGAAACTGCACTGATGGCTCCTAACTTATTATTTATCTATAGATAGTTCCCTAACTGGTACTATCAGTAAACACATGTTCCCTCTCTCTCCAAAACTATTCTATTTTGAAGACTGTTTTTTTGGTCCTTGGCTAAGTTCTCATCACTCATCTGGGCAGAGAAACTGAAGAAATGTATCCTAAACTGAAGTGTTGGATTATCTATCTACTTCCCAGGAAACCAGGCTCATAAAAAGTTGCACTGTTGCCTCCTAAAGTGTGTATGGGCTATATATCTAAAAAAACCCTCTTGGCTCCTAAGTTTTAGATATTTTTGGGATCTATCCTGTTATAGTTACGGCACAGGTCCACCGTTGCAGTGCGCCGACCAACCACTAGATGCAGTTGCCGATGTTTTGCAGCCCTGCCGATTATGTAGAGAAGCTCTAACCTTTGAATGGTAGCCTAACACTCACCCTCACGGTTTGCCTAAGCCTTGACTCTGATTTGCCACTGGAATATCGGCAGCGCCATCTAGCAGGTGGTCACCGCACTGCAGCAGCCGACTGGTGCCGTAACCATAACTGGATAGGACCTATTTTTGTCCACCTCTATATGTGTTTATATATATTGCACAAGTCAGGTAGATGTTTTCAGTACAGAACTAGGGATGTGTAAATTCCAGAAAGTTTGGAGCCAACATTATCGTTTTAGGAGCGAAGGCACCTTTAAATTAATATGTACTTTTATTTTATCAAACCGATGCATTGATTTACACCTTCACATTAGATGCCATACATATCTTATGAGATAGTGATTGCACCCACAGAGATCTAATCCAGGCAGATTTAACTTTGCAGACTCCAAGGCTCCTGGAATTTGTCCACAAATTCATCTATTTTATTTCTCTTTATGGAGGTCAATTCATTTCTGGGTGGATTTTATGCCCAAATGTGAACTTCTCAAGATATGAGAGATACAGATTCATGTCCTCTAGCCAGGAAACATTAAGATTAGAGGCATACAGTTTGTCCTGTCAACCCTGCCTTTGGGCATGAAGATCTAAGCGATTATAACCATGCCGTGTAGAATGACTGCTGTGTGTAAAATATCCAAATACCTTGTACAGCCCCAATCACATTTCAGACTAGTACGTTCTATTAATAAAACTTTATACATTCATCGTCTTACAAATTTGCAGCTTTACGTTAGCAGAAAACCTGTCAGATTTGTGTTTTCTTTATTGCTCTTCATTTTATCTCATAAAATATTAAAATAACTGATGTCCATGTTAAAGGAACATGGACTTTTTTTGATTTCGCTAGGAATATAAAATATCTGTGTATCTTTTTTACTTTTATGCACTTTATTTTATGAAGAAATGCTTAAAAAAATTGTTTTTTGCTGCCTAAAACCTTAGATGGTTCCTAACTGGTTTGTACCATCTGCAGCTCATAAAGACAGTGTACCTCTAAGTACAGTGTGCAATGTCTTGTAGTAACCGATCCGTTGATGATGGTCACTGACAGGCTAATTTGTAATACTGCACTTCACAGTCTGTATAATCATGAGCTACAGAGGGAATTCCCAAACTGGAAAAAGTGGTATTATTTTAGGCATAAAACAATAATGTACTTTATTTTATAAGAACTTCTTAATACAATAAACTACACACAAGTAGTATATTATATTCCTATTGAAATCCAGAAACATTTCATGTCCCTTGAAAGGACACGTTTGTCAAATATGTACCAAACAGAACAAAATTAGCAGCTGTGTAAGCCATGGGACATAAAGCATTTTTTGGGGGGACACTGATAATAAGTACAGGAATCCATTTTTGTTACATCACTTCCACAGATCTGAGTGTATCTTTGGAGTGGAGAGACGTTTGGGGAAGAAGGGAAGAGCCTACCATTGTAAAGATAACAATATCACTGAAATAGACACAAAACCCATTCCCTCTCACTGGCCCAGAAGCAGACACCTTGCATCATTCACTACAACAATAGCTCTCCACAAATGTAAATGCTCCTCTCATACACATCCTCCACCAGTGCTTCATGGATCTCTTCAGGGTCCGTCGGAGGCATCAATATTTGTTTCCTAATTAGATGTCGGACTATTTTTTTTTCTGGTTAACTGAGCACCGGGTCAGACTTACACTTTTTAAACAAATTTGCTATTTATTCTAAAATGGTCTTTTTAAATATAAAACTGACAGATAATATTGTAACACATTGATGGTCAAATTCTGCACCAGGCCCTATAATGGTTTTTCAGGTTCCTAAATATCTGTTTTATTACTCTTAAAAGATGGCAACCTTGTGACGATGTAGTGATATGGAAAATTCAAGGGGAATGAAAAAGTACATTTACAAAGAGGGCGACAGAGGTCCAGATTCAAATCTCGTCCCTGCCCCTGAGCTATAATATACTATAGTTTTTATTTACTTTATATTAGTTTTTGTACCATGTAAATCAACTTTTACTTCTTATAGATTCTTAACTTATGTTACCGATGAGATTGTATTAGTTTGAAATCTGACTAGCAGGGACTTGCTATTTAGCCAATCCGTGTGACTCTAGCTGCAGCCAGCAGCCCATTTGGAGTAACAATGTTCTCCGAAGATAACCACAATATATAAGAAACTTACCAGACTAATTCATGTGTAAAGTACTTATAAAATCCAAGGGATAGTTTAAAATCCCTCTATTTATACATGCCTCATGGGTTGATACAATTATATGATACTTATAAGTCACGTAAACCTGCACCTATATAGAATAAAGAACGTACTGGTGCCACTCCACCTACACTCAGAGCCTAATGCTTTTATGGACAGTGATAATACATTGAGCTGTTGTAAATCAAAATATATTATAGACACAATGTTTAACAGTTGGGTTTTGCTCTTGAAAAGGCTTGACAAATGTTTCTGAAATGTAGGAGCTAGCCAGATTAGTTAGAAGCTAGCCAAACATTTTTGAGATGCCAGGGTATGGACTATATAAATAAATACATATATGTACTGTATAATAACTAAAACCATATGTGGTAGTAGTTAAATTGTTGGAGCTGTGTATGCAAAAAAGTAATGCCAACCAGTAAAGTTTCGTGCTTGCTACGTGTAGGGCATGTTTCCAAAGCGGTGGTAAATACTGGTTTTGGTATGAACTGTATTACATATTATTATTGTTTATTTCTAACGTGACAACATATTCCGTAGCGCTGTACATAGATTAAGTTCAAGGCAACAAACTATTAACACATTGCAAAGAATGGAGGACCCTAAAATCTAGTGGGCATAGTGCTTCCCCATAAAAGCAAGTGGTTGTAAATCAGGGGCTGCCTGTATATCAGAGCCAGCAGTAACATTTTTGGAGAGCTAATTACTGGGCTTTGAGTGTATGTCAACTTTAAATGTTTCATAATTTAAGAAACGAAGGTAAATGATGGTCTTCTGTGGACTAATATACGTTTGTCATAACTAATGTGGAGTTTTTCATGTTTGATCAAGGCCTGATAAATCCAGGGAGCTATGGCTCCTAAAATCTAACTTTAGAGACATTATACATATATTTCTATATATAATCCATAACCTAGCTCCTAAAAACTGAAACTTTTTGGCTTGCTCCTAACTATCCTGGCTGGCTCAAGTGATAAATTTGTTAACCCCTGGTTTGAACGCTTTGTTCTCCATCTTCATTACCACCTACAGCCAACATACTGGGCTAAAAAATGTGATTAGTTGGGAAAGAGTCTAACAATCTAATTGATTAGTAATTGTAATGAGTAGTTGGACATTTGTAAAGTAACCTAAAGTGGTGCATGCAAAAGATGCAAAAGCAAATCAGATTTATTGAAAATTATTAATGTTTCAATCGAAATTGTATATGTCGTTCACAAATTTAGAAAAAAATAATCTAAACATTGGCTCAATAAATGTGTATATACTCCTATTTTGACAAATATATAATGCAAGAATATCTGCATAAATACAAGATTAAAAGCACTCCTTTTAAATAATAGGTTATTAGTGGACACAATTATAATACACAGGGAAGGATCTTTTGAGACCGTAAATTAGCGAAATTATTTTAAACTTGTATATCAATCACAGACTATATATCTGTTTGCATTTATTTTGTTGGGCTGAAGGATCCCTTTTAATAAATGCCTTGAGTTGGTCAAAGCACTGTCTGATAAAGGACCACTTTAATGCATTTAAAAGTATAGCGTATACTTTTGTTTGGGAGTAGACTATTAAAAACATTATCCATTTTAAAATGTAATATATATATATATATATATATATTTTTTTTAAATGTCTGTTTTCTCCTCAAGCAGAGCTGCTTATGTCCACCTCCAGTGCCTTGTCCGCTCTGTCTGGGTGCTGGAACATCATGGTTGCCCCCACTGCCTAAACCGAAGTAACAATTGTATTGTAACTTGCTTGCAGCTGCCTTATCAGCCCTCACCCCCTTTGCTGAGCATGCTGTATCTGAACCAGAATCTGACTGGTCAGATTTTGTTTTTATTAATTCATCTTCTAGGTAGAGCTGGTCATGTTCCCTTGTCACAGGGAGGTGGCGATTAGGAGCTCTGCTTGAGGGGAACCCAACACATAAACAAATAAGAACAAATGCGAACTTATTTATTTTGAACTGTATACTGTTTTAATAGTCTGTGCCAAACAAACAAATGCGCTTGTCGTGTAAATGCACCACAGTGGTCCTTTAAAATACAACCCATATGTATTTATCTTTTGTGATCGGGATCACTTGGTTTTGTATTGATATTACAGATATTTTCCAAGCACTTGCACCCAGGCATTTCTTTCCATACTGCACTAAATCTGCAAATCTAATACCGTGCAGAATCTAATCCAGGAAATCCTGTTTTGTTCCATTCTTTGGGACTGTTGACAAGTCACTTCATCTGTGTGTGCTGCACAAACCAAGAAGTAGTCACTGTGTGCATATGTGTATGTATGAGTGTTTATATATATATATATATATATATATATATATATATATATATATATATATAGTGCATTATGTGGCCTCATTTGCATGTCCCGCCCAGTTTTCCCAGATTGCAGTGCATATACTGTGTTTCTGAGAATTTTGAGCAGGAAATAAGTTTTTATCAACTTATTTTTAGACATTCAAGTGGAATCACTAATGTACTATTCCTTATTTGTACTACTGTACTTTGTACGGTGGAGGGCTTCTATCACTCTTAGCCCACCATATGTGAAATAATTGCTGTGTGTGTATATATATATATATATATATATATATATATATATACCTACCTACCTACCTACATACATACTAGTAATTATAAGATGTTGGTACTAATTGTAGTGACTTTGTATCGCTGCGCTGCACCTATTGACTCGTTAAATACGTTTTAGAGCCAGGAAAATATGTATGTATACAGAGACAGATGTTGATATTTTTAGAAGTCTTATTATCTTAGGTTTGTTAGGCTCTGAAATTAATTATAGATTTTATTATTATTTTAATTACGATGTATACCTGTCATTAAAATGACACGTGTTTCTGTTGTTCTCAGTATTTCCTTTTAGAGACTAAATTCCCAGCAAAAAGCTGTTATTACTGAGTAGGCTGAAACATCTTACTTTTTGGTAATTTTTTAATATATCTGTGCAGAAGTGTTTTCAGACTACAGATGATTCTTTAAAAAATATTACAGCAGTGAGTCCTGAGCCTTGGTGTTTGTTGTATGTGTTCAAGCTCCGTTTTCAAGAGGTGAATCTTAATGCAATAATCTTTATCTCCACCAGCCGGTCCCGGGCTCCATGAACACTCGCAAACGTCACGGTTCCCGCAACACAGAGCAAGGAGTATACGTAGGACTCTCCCAGACTCAGGTCCTGCCCTCCACTGCCACTGTAGACTTACCCGCTCCCCCTCCTCCTCCTGCCCCTCCTGCTGACATCATGTCTTGTCGGGACCGTACCGCCGAATTTATGTCCGCCTGCAAGTCCTTGCGCGGCCGCCAGGTAAGATGGATGACCGTGAAGTGGGCTAAGGTTCACCTACCTATAAATCACTTTTTAAAACCTTTATTTAAATTGCTTGTCTTTTTTTTATTTATTTATTTATAAAGATAACTAAATATTACTGCTTGTGAGATCTTCTTATTCACTTCCCTCACCATAAAGAGGAACCACCCGTTGTAAAGAGCAAAATTCCCTCTTTCTTGTGAGGTTCTTAATATTTCTCTAAATTGTAGGTAATTACAGGAAATAAGATGCTAGACATCAAGGATCCAATTAAAGGTTGTTTCTAAATTGGAGTCTCTTCACCTTTTTTGGTTTGAGCCAACCTGATTATATCCCAGTGCTTATGTGGACCTCATTTTTGTCATCCAGAACATCTTGATCCTGGTAGTGATGTGTGACACTAAGCTTTCATTTAATGATATTGGTATGTTTAAAGCGTGAGTCTCTCCTCCTCCATCTTGGTCCCTCAAACCCAGCAGAATAGGTCCCTGGGACCAGCACTTGTTCCATATAGTGACAATACAATACCGGTCCCCAAGACCTAATCTGTATAATATGGGGGATTAAGAGGGCCTCACATTTATAGCCACCACTGCATTAAATGATCCCATGTATCAGAAAGGAACATTGGTATGCTCTATGTAAATGTTTGATTTGTGATCAAAAATATATAGGAATAACTAAATGCTTGCCTTTTTAGAAAGTAAATTTAGATTCATAAATATAGAAAAGATCCACACATCACTGCATGTGTTTTATTGAACGTTCTGCAATATGGCTAATGAGAGCCCACAAAAAGTAACTGAAGAACACAAATGTGTAAAATGGGCTTGCAAGCCATGAAAGGGTTAAAAAGAAAAACTATAATATTTCTAACAATTGTTTATATTTTTAGTTTGTTTTACATTATTTGTTTTACATAAAGTTAACTGTACTGGAATATGATGTTTGCATTATGAGTTTCAGCGTGACCATTCTGAGTCTGGGTGTTTTTTTTTTTTTTTGTTTGTTTTTTTTAAGGAACGAATGCATACACTGATCACCAGAACATACCTTTTTGTAAATATTGATAATCCTTTAGCTTGGGGGAAAAAGACCAGAGGCATTGTGGTTCTATATTCTCTGTTTTATTTATTTGTTAAAAATGTTTTATGAAAGATGGCAATTACGTGATATAGTATGAGAAAGTACATGAATAAGGCTGTGGTTTATTACCATCCCTTAATACAAATCCCAGAAGCCAGAGAGCCATGGCTCCTAAAATGTTACTGCTGGCTCATAACCTTTTAGTTTATTATACATATTTTGCAATGCGTAATCCATACTCTAAAAAGATGTTTGACTGTCCCTAGCTCACCTGGCCAACGATGACCAACTAGCCAGAATATATAGTTGATTTCAAATCTTATATGATTAAGCAGATCATATAGAGGTGGTACTAATTCACAGCTGTATTTTTACTACTTCTTTAGTTTATTAACATTTTTATGCTTTATGTAGCAAATTAAATGTTTTTTTATAAAACACTCCTATAACCAAGACTTAACTCCAAAGTTCTTGCATCATAAGTAAAATGTAAGTTAATCTGATGTCAAGAGGTTTGGAGCAATACAATAAGCTCTGGGCTGGGCATACTCACAGCTCTGTCCATTCATCTCACTTGTCTAATCTCTTGTTTTGTCTTCTCTTGCTAGAATGGTGTACAACACTCCTCCCCAGCGCTCAATGCTGTCAAACAGAGAAGTGAATTCACACTTATGGCCAAGTATGTAGCACCCTGTACCCCCCACTTCATTCTTATGCTGCCTTTGCTGTCAGTATCCCCCCCCCCCCCCCCTCTCTTTTTCTTATATAGGTTTTCCATATTTCTCATTGTATCTTTTCTTGGTGTCTTAAATGACCAATGTATTGCTAGATCTTTTAATTAATACAATTCATATTTACATTTTGTTTTAAAGTTCAGACACTGCTGCTGATCTCCACCCTCTATAAGGTCTATAGGGGGGTGTCTAGCAGGGCAACCTAATTCTTTAGCACTCTGGTATCCATTATGAGGAGACTTGCTGTGTTAAAGTGATTTCCCTTGGCAACAATATTTTGTTGTGCAACCTCTTTTCAAATTGGTTCTCTAAATCCTTTAGCCCCACATCTCTTGCAGTCACCCTCTCTTGATTATGAGCTAATCTGTTTGTAGACAATCAGCTGAACTGAAGGTAATCTTTGAATGGGAGTTCAACATTGGTAATTAATATTATTAATAATTAAATATGAAGTTTTATTAATGATGATTGCACAATTAAAATAACTAGTTGCTCCTGTTAGGACATTAGAGGCACTTTAGTCTTTATTTAATGTATTTATTATTTTTCCTTCTTTTTATGCTCTTCTATCTTGGATCTTTAGCCTCCAATATTCGCCCCTTTTCACTCACGTCCAATATTTTATCTACTTTTACTACGCTCTCCTTTCTTTTCACTCTCCTGTGTCTTCTTGCTTTTACAGTTACTGCATCTGGTTGTTTTGTTCTCTTATCTCCGCCAGGTTTATTTCTTACTTTGTATGCCTTTCATATTAATGAGTTTCATGTGTCTTCTCCATCTTTTCCTCCCAGGCGAATTGGAAAAGATCTCAGTAACACGTTTAGCAAACTTGAAAAGTTGACAATATGTAAGTACATAATATTATTAATCAAGATTTTGTTTAGAAATATCTCCTGTATGATTTAAAACATTTGTATACTTGCTCTTTATTATGTTTAAAGATTTTTTTCATGTGTGTACCAATATTTAAGAACATCTACTTACTCTCTCAGTGGCAAAGCGGAAATCTCTATTTGATGACAAAGCTGTGGAAATTGAGGAACTGACTTACATCATTAAACAGGTGAGTGTACATTATAGGGATTTCCAACCCGCTTGCCCTCATCCTAACTCCATGGCACATGTCTCTCTTGACACGCATTTGATTTCTGTTTATTCATATGCAGGATATTGGCAGTCTGAACCAGCAGATCGCCCAGCTCCAGTCTTTTGTACGAGCGCGGGGCAGTCAGAGTGGTCGACATCTCCAAACTCACTCTAACACTGTGGTAGTTTCCCTACAGGTAAGAAAAGAAACAAATATTGAAGTATTGGCAGGCTAGGCAGATGACTTGGGTGCTGCAATCCTAGCTTGTCAAGCTCCTTTACTCCGTGTCCACTTATGTGTTGCATAAACAAATACTTATATAGAATTTATAGTTGCCTCTTAAAGTGTCACTGTAGTACGATATCGTCAGTGCTCTTTTTTTTTTTTTTTTTTTATAGAACTAGAATTAATAATGTGTAAAATAATAAACTACCTTTAATTTACTACCTATTGTATGCAGTTTTGACCATCTCCATTGTCATATAAAACATCTGTCTGTTTCATCTTCAAGCATTCTTCCCTTTTTTAAGATAAGCAAAGTCCGTTGTCTTTCTGTTGACTTCTGAAGATTCTTATCTACTTGACTTATACTCAGAGGTATGGAAGATAGAAAAATACAACAAATGGAGATGGCTAGATCTGCATACAATTGCAAAAAAATATGTAATACATTTTAGATCATTTAAAATTGCTCTTTTAGCTTCCTAAAGATGTTTTGACCATTATCAGTACTAGGTCTTTAAAGTAACGTAATAATAATCCGTCAAAAATGACAGGAATAAAATTGTAAAACTTGCAATGCTGTTTGCCACACAATGTGATGATTTTACCCCTCTGAGCACCTTTGGCGCTCATCGTGAGCCCCGCACTGAGTGCCTCCCCCCCATGTACTTCAACTTCCCTGCTTTGCAGTGATCACCTTTGGCGATTATAGCATGACTCGCAATGAGCACCTTCGGTTGCTCATTTCAAGCCTCTGCCCCTGTGTACTCTATAGGCCTTGTGCTTCAGTACGTTCGGCGCTTATGGCGATCCCCGCGCACTTTGGGGGCCTTGGTGTTAAAGTGTTACAGCCTTGGTGTAAGTGTTCGCGAGGGCCGCAAATGCGTTACCAACATCGCAAACTTTGCGAACAGTACAGCAAATAAACAACTATATATGTGATATATAATTTTTATATATATAATAATAATAATATTATTATTATTATTATTATTATTATTATTTTCCATACTGGATGTGAACCGCTTGAGAGAGAAAAATAAACATGTTAGTATGTATACAGGCCCCCGGGTCGGCAGTGGGGAAATGGTGGGACTGGTGCACGAGAAACCTGTGAATTTCAATGTCTGAGAGATAAATCCACATCTCCTCTCTATATTTACTTACCAATGTGACTTCTCTCTGTTCCCTTCTCTCCAGTCGAAGCTGGCCTCCATGTCAAACGATTTCAAGTCTGTGCTGGAAGTAAGAACAGAGGTGAGGCATCATTGGTTGGACAAGTGTTAAAATGGGAGTATTGGGGTAGTTTTAGTATGTTAGAGAAGTTCTGTGTATAATATGAAGAGTTAATGTTGTTGTATTCCCACAGAACCTGAAACAACAGAGGAGTCGTAGGGAGCACTTCTCTCAGGGGCAGGTTTCTTCTCTTCCACTTCACCACAACAGCCTAGGTAATGTCAGCACGAAACCAGTGTATGTGTTCTTACTTCTGTCCCAAGCGGTGTGGGCATGTGTGGTGTGGACTTCTCTGTGTATGATATGAACATTTCTCTCATAGTATGTCTCTATTCTATTTCCTGTATATTCACTCCTCACTGACCCTCTTTCCCCCCAGGTCCCTCTGTCCTTTTTCAGGATGATTCTCGTAGATCTGGGGAGGTGACAATAGATATGGATTCCCGAACCAGTCAGCAGCTGCAGCTCATAGACGAGCAGGTAAGGGACAGGTGATGCAGAAGAAAAGAAAGTAATGCAGCTGTGGTTTTGGGATATTTAATGGGCCATTGAAAACATGCATTTAGTTTTTAAATTAGGAGGGAAATGCGCTCCAAACAGCCCTACCGTACTTGCTGTATGAAATTGGGAGGGGCTATAAAATGTATTTGCGTACATTGCTAGTAGCTTATATTACACTACTGCCTGCTAGTAATGTGTCTTGCAAAGTAGTCCCAAAAGGTTTTCTATTGGGAGTTGGAGCTGCTCAGAGAGAATTCATAATTCAGATGGTGGAGAGATTTGGAGCTAATACAGTTGGAGCAAAAATCATTGTTTCAATTCACAGTAAAGGTTTAATAAAGGGCTTTTCTCTTATCAAGTCCTATCTATTCTTTAGAAAGTCTTTTATAAGAACAGTAGTCCTTTAATGCAACACCAGCTAAAATGGGATAAATACACTTCTAGAGTATAAAACCAGTCATTTTGTAAAAATATGCCGATATTCATCTGTTAAAGTCCTATTTTCTGTCTTAGTGCAGTGTATGCAAACATTTTTTTACATTTACAAACTCACCCTGATGTTTATTAAATCTTTTCAGTTTGAAAGCTGATGCTTTTGGCAGTTGACACTCCTTAAAATCCCCCAAGATTAGCATAAAATTCATAATTCCGAATTCATTTTGGCCAATAAGGAGAAAGCAGATACATTTATATCATACTCTGGGGTCTAAGTGTTGCAAAGCAGTATGGGATATGTAGTCTTTCACTCTCTCTCCTCTCTCAAGCTCAGACCCCACCAAACCATATGAATCCAACCAGCAGCAGTACGTCCTTTGAAAGGTCAAATGCCATACCTAGCTGCATTTCTTTTGTGTATTTGGTTATGTAAGCTTCTTGTGGGTGTGCAAAGCTGGAATTTACTTAACTATCTATGTAACACATATTTTTCTGATAATCACTGCCTGTTTCTTACCAATACTTATCCAATACCGGCGTTTTAGTAAAGTTTGCACTGCTTACTTGTAATTGTCAAGTACAGGGGATCTAAAGTTTAATATCAACAAGTGCAAAGGTAAGCACTTGGCAGATAGAAACCCAAAATATAGAATATATACTTAATGGGATTTTTATTGACCGCAACAGAAGAGGAAATTAACTTGGGAATTAATATATCAGATGGTTTAGAAGTTAAGGCATGTGACAACTGCAGGAAAAGCAATAAATAATTCAGAAGAAGAAAAAGAAGTACTAATGCTACTTGATTGCCAGACATCACCTACAATACTGTTTTCAGTTCTGTAGACTGTATATCCAAAAGGATATTAATAAATTAGAGACTGTTTAAGCATTTCCTGGTTTAAAAGACAAAGCTTATAAGGAAAACATCATTACCTTTTTAATATATATAGATTGGAGGAACAAAGAGAAGAGAGTGACCAAATAGAAAGTTCAGAAAAGCAGTATCTTCCAGACAAGGGGTGCAAAAGAACAAGGTGTAAGATTGAGAAATAATGAGGGAAAGTTTTAATTTACAGAATGGATAATAGGCAAGTGGAATTGCCTTCACATGGAAGTGACAGGGCAAAAACAGGAGAGGAATTGGAAGCTGCCTAGTATTAACATGAGACAAACCTGAGATTTTATTAAGACCAGCTTTTTAGGTGGATAGAATGGACTGACTCTTGGTTCTTATTTGCTGTCAAATCTGTGTTTCTATGTAAAAATACAGTGACGTACAGGACCAGAAGCTTGGATTTTTTTATGTTGACTTTCATTGGATGAATAAGCATTGTTAATAACTTAAAGCGCTAGTGTGAATGTTTTTTAGGGTCTAAAAGTCAAAGCTTATAAAAAGGACAGTGTAATTTTAGTGGATGGTGAACAAAAAACAAATAGAACTTAAAAAAACAATCACTGTAGACTTCATTAATTATGCAGGCCACATTACCTGGAGTAAGCTCTCTTTGAAGAGGCAGGGTTATGATATTGTAGCTATAACCCCATATCCTACAGAGTATTCTCCAGGTAATCGGTCCTGCATAATGAATATAGTGTAGTATAATTGTCTTTATCTTCTTCGCCACCATTGTTCTTGGCAATGTTGTCCAGGAGTGCAGCAGTGGCCATTGAGGGGAACTGTGTTTTTAAATTACATTTTGTGACTAAAGCCTTTATTTGTTTGCACATGTCATTTTAATGTTAATAGTGAACTAAAAAACAGATTTAACGTCAAAAGTTCTTGCACGTTATGTCCGTGCATACTCTCTAGAATTGGTACAAAAAACTTACCTAATTCTTATACATCTCTCTCCCCTCAGGACTCGTATATCCAAAGCAGAGCAGACACTATGCAGAATATTGAGTCCACTATAGTTGAGCTGGGCTCCATCTTTCAACAGTTAGCTCATATGGTAAAGGAGCAGGAAGAGACGATACAGAGGTGAGACCATGACTCCAAAATAATACAGGAGAAACTACAGTTGCAAGCAAAAGTATGTGAACCCTTTGGAATGATATGGATTTCTGCACAAATTGGTCATAAAATGTGATCTGATCTTCATCTAAGTCACAACAATAGTCAATCACACTCTGCTTAAACTAATAACACACAAAGTACTAAATGTTGCCAAGTTTTTATTTTACACACCATGTAAACATTCACAGTGCAGGTGGAAAAAGTATGTGAACCCCTAGACTAATGACATCTCCAAGAGCTAATTGGAGTGAGGTGTCAGCCAACTGGAGTCCAATCAATGAGATGAGATTGGAGGTGTTGGTTACAGCTGCCCAGTGCTATAAAAAACACACCCCAGTTCTGGGTTTGCTTTTCACAAGAAGGATTGCCTGATGTGAATGATGGCTCGCACAAAAGAGCTCTCAGAAGACCTACGATTAAGAATTGTTGACTTGCATAAAGCTGGAAAGGGTTATAAAAGTATCTCCAAAAGCCTTGCTGTTCATCAGTCCACGGTAAGACAAATTGTCCATAAATGGAGAAAGTTCAGCACTGCTGCTACTCTCCCTAAGAGTGGCCGTCCTTTAAAGATGACTGCAGGAGCACAGCGCAGACTGCTCAATGAGGGCAAGAAGAATCCTAGAGTGTCAGCTAAAGACTTGCAAAAGTCTCTCTCTGGCATATGCTAACATCCCTGTTAGCGAATCTACGATATGTAAAACACTAAACAAGAATGGATTTCATGCGAGGATACCATAGAGGAAGCCACTGCTGTCCACACAAAACATTGCTGCACATTTACATTTTGCACAAGAGCACCTGGATGTTCCACAGCAGTACTGGCAAAATATTCTGTAGACAGATGAAACTAAAGTTGAGTTGTTTGGAAGAAACACACAACACTATGTGTGGAGAAAAAGAGGCACAGCACACCAACATCAAAACCTCATCCCAACTGTGAAGTACGGTGGTGGGGGCATCATGGTTTGGGGCTGCTTTGCTGTGTCAGGGCCTGGACGGATTGCTATCATTGAAGGAAAAATGAATTCCAAAGTTTATCAAGACATTTTGAAGGAGAACTTAAGGCCATCTTTCCACCAGCTGAAGCTCAACAGAAGATGGGTGTTGCAACAGGACAATGACCCAAAGCATAGAAGTAAATCAACAACAGAATGGCTTAAACAGAAGAGAATACGCCTTCTGAAGTGGCCCAGTCAGAGTCCTGACCTCAACCTGATTGAGATGCTGTGGCATGACCTCAAGAAAGCGATTCACACCAGACATCCCAAGAATATTGCTGAACTGAAACAGTTCTGTAAAGAGGAATGGTCAAGAATTACTCCTGGCTGTTGTGCACATCTGATCTGCAACTACAGGAAACGTTTGGTTGTAGTTATTGCTGCCAAAGGAGGTTCAACCAGTTATTAAATCCAAGGGTTCACATACTTTTTCCACCTGCACTGTGAATGTTTACATGGTGTGTTCAATAACAACATGGTAACATTTAGTACTTTGTGTGTTATTATTTTAAGCAGAGTGTGATTGACTATTGTTGTGACTAAGATGAAGATCAGATCACATTTTATGACCAATTTGTGCAGAAATCCATATCATTCCAAAGGGTTCACATACTTTTGCTTGCAACTGTACCTCCATCGTAAATATGCAAAGAGAAATTTAGAAACAATAATTTGGTGAAAATGTTGTTCTATCAAAGATTCTTAGCAGCAGGTTCCCCGTAAGCTTAACAGTCTGTTAATGTACCTGCACAAACATCCCCAGCTCTGGAAGCTCCTATAATAAAGAAAAGATACACAGGTCTTACAGTTGCAAATCGGTTTAGATCTATGTATTTCAAATTCTCATGAATTGTGGAAAGCGTTGCTCTATTTTACTTGAGTTACATTAATTTCTCATAAGAGTGCAGCCATTATCTTAGCTACGCTAGGCAGGGAAAATAATATATAGCTAGTCTTTAATTTAGGGTAAAAATACAACAACATTTTGATGCTACTGCCGGAGGTATCCATGATAATTTTGAAGGCTATATGTGTTGAAGGGCTTGTATGTCTCGGCAGGAGCAATTATCCTTGAAATTGTCCCAAACATTTTACTTCCATTTTACTGCTTTTTCTAATCCTCTGTGATTTACCAGAGGGCGTGGCCAGCTCTGCTTTTGGGCAGGACCATCATGGAGCTTGGAAGAAGGCTGGATTAAGATGTCAATGGCCCCACACCATGACATTAGCTCCACTGCCACTGTTGCAATCTCTCCATTGGTCCGCCCATTGATGGTGCATAAGCCATCATAACCCTTCTCCCATTTATTGAATATGCTTAGTTTGAACCAGAGTCTGACTGGTCAGACTTGTTTTAGTGCATCTTCCAGGCAAAGCTGGCCAAGTCCCCCAGATAAGCCCACTGAGGTGGAGATAAGCAGGTCTACTTGAGGAAAAAACAGATACATTCAGAAGTAAGATAAAATATTAACTTATTTTAAACTGCATACTGCTTTTAATAGTCTATGTTCAACAAACATACGAGCTTTACAAACCCCCCCCCCCCCTTTCTTTCTACTGATAGAGAGGAGGAGCTTAAACCCTCCGACTCCAAGCTATGTGGAAGTGCTGGAACTAGACATAATGGAACATTATAAAAACTTCTAGATTGTTTTGTTTTTGTTTTTCTCAAAAAAAAATGTTTTGGCTCATGCCTTAAACAGCTACTAATTACTTTGCCCACACTATATTAGTCTTCTACTACGTGTCGGCTGAGGCAATTCCTTTTAATAAAACTGTAAATACTTTTTATCCAAACCAATGTGATCCCATGCTTAAGAGTCTAGTGATCCATACGCATATGTCCTTTTAGTCCGTTGCCATTTTGGCACTTTTGCTAAGGATCATCATTATAATGTACTTGAGCTTCTCCCTCTGCAGCATCCCATTCACCATATTATTTTGTCCATTTTTTTCCTGAAGGATTGACGGAAACATTGAAGACACCCAGCTGAACGTTGAAGCCGCTCACACAGAAATCCTAAAATATTTTCAGTCCGTCACTTCAAATCGTTGGCTCATGATTAAGATCTTTCTCATCCTCATCGTATTCTTCATCATCTTTGTGGTCTTCTTCGCATAAGATCCCTTACTTAAAAAACTATCAAGAACATGATCCCCACCAAACACACTTAATCCTATAGCCCTAAAGGACTGTCCTACCACAGAGCGAGCCTTGTGAATTTCACATTATCACAGTGTGTGTGTCTAGTGAGTGCAAGGTTAGTTTAGTATTGCGTGCGTGTGTGTGTGTGTGTATACGGAGACTGTGAACTGTGTGCATGTGTATATAATCTGATTTATATATATATATATATATATATATATATATATATATATATATATATATATATATATATATATATATATATATATAGTTTGGTTTATATACAAGTGTGTGTACTCATGTATATGTGTGCGTGAGCATATAATGTGTTAAATGTATGTGAGTTTGCAATTATTCGCACACACTGTGATGTGTATAGAAGTCTCTGATGTGGATACACAATAGTGTGTTGGCAAATTAACTACAATTGATGTGTCTTACTAACACTTCCCAAATTAAATCTGAGACTATGTTAAGAAGCAGCCAGGGGAGGGTTAAGTGATGCTCTGCAGGGCTTTGGCAGGAGATGGGGTTGATGCTCTTCCGACTATACCGGCCCTTCGCTTTTATTTTAATATCTTGTAAACAGTTTAATATTTTTCCTCTTTTTAAATTATTCCCTAACATTAAAAAAAAATCTTTATCCGTAAAGAGGTCATCCGTTTGAGAGTGAAATACCACTAGTGCTCTGGCAGTGGAAACGTATGCGTGGCCCTTTACACGAGAGGGGTTAGTTTTCTGCAGTGGGGGTAGTTCTTTTTTTAACCACATTCCATTGATCTATCAAGGACAACCCCCATTTATCTCGATGGATATGTGCTGTGACCTCTTGCGGTGTACTGTGGCCGCAACCCAATGTACAGACTGTATATAGTGCAGAATGCAAAAATTATACTCAACATTTCAGCTCACTGGCTTGTCTCACTTATTCATATTTTATTTCTGCTTTTTGGGTGAGATTTGGCTGTCTGCTTGGATGTGTGATGTATGTTTCCACTTCTTTCGTAATAATGTTATGGCTGCGTGTTGTCTTTCCTTGAAGTCAATCTGTAATTTTTATATCTGGTGTAAAAATGCGTGTTTGTGTTTAGTTTTATAATAACTTGTGTGTATTTCTGCTGTGCTCGTGGGTATATTTTAATGGAGGTACAACTCGGATTTTCCCGCACCCTTGGTTCCAGAGCCTTGGCGGATTATCCACTTTGCCGAACCAATGGTGGTTAGTCTGAGCCACTAATTTATACACAATCTGACCCAAAATTGAGGTATCACCAACTCCACTTGCAATTCACACGAGCGCCGCTATACATAATATCACCCGTGGGCGCCCATTAAAATTACTGCTCAGAATAAAGGAGGTGCCGGACCGTCCAATGGCAGAAAATCGGTGTTGCACCTATATATGTGCACATAAAGCTTTAAAGAATCGTACAATAAGGCTTCATTTAGTAACTAATTAGCAATATATTCAGTATTTTAAGGATACATTCTTATTTCAGTGTTTCATCGACCAGCCATGGTGCTTTCACAACTGCTTATCTGTCCAAAGTGGGTGAAAGAGGACCTGCCCAGGATCTCCTCAAAAATGTCCCAAGGTTTTGCTGCTCTGGCTTCTACAGGGGTGGAGGCAGATACTGACATACTCCTACATGCGCAACATCCTCCCTATATCCGATCCCAACCACTATATAGGGAGGGAGGAGATGAGAGCTGCTGAAGTTTGAAATACTGATGTTCAGATTTTTTTTTTTTCTTCCAAATACTGGTTTTATTACTAATTAGCAGTGTTCTACTTAAAGGCACATGGTACAGACCTGATTTTTTTTTTCAGGCAGTTAAAAGGACATGTTTTAAACATTACGAAAGTTTTTATTTTATTTTTTCACATGAAAACATATTAAGTAAACCCTACTTATACCAAATTAAATCAACAGCAAATGCAGAGAGCATACCTTTAGTCTGTAGATCTCACTGCTGGCAAGCCCCCAAGAGCAGTTAAACGTCTTAATGCGTTTCTGTACTCTGTAACCTTCATTTGGAAAAGAAAAACGCTCTAAGACGTATAATCAAATACCTTCTTTCTGATGCAATAAAGACAAAAATCTTTCTATGTCCCTTTTTATATGTGAGCTGGTTGTAAGAAGTACAGGCCAGACAAAGAATCAAATAAAATGCAGAAATACAATAGTCAGACCATCACGATAAGATAATAAAATGGGTTCATGTAAGGTTGTATTTGTTTTGTATTGCCCTAGGTCCATTCACATTTGTGTATCCTCGCGCCCTCGCTTTTACTCCATTCTCTATGGTATATCCCAATCATGCATTTTTTCGCACACATATATATAAAATCTATTTTATATAGAATCTGCCAGGCATACGTACAGACAGCAACATCACTGCAAATGGAAATTTTTTCGCATATGCACAAGCAACTTCTGGTACCCCGTGCTGGCCTAGGCTTAAACACACCGCTGGGTGCAGAATATAATTGTGAGGGACACCTGGCACTGTGCTAATAGGATAGTTAAACTTATCTGAATATCTCTCAAGGTGGTAACTGGTTTGTAATTAGAGTGAAACAAGGTGACTACAAAATGAAGCCAAAATACCCACTCTATTTTATCTAATATATACAGATCTATCATGGAGAGTAACCCATCCAACAAGAGGGTCCAGCCCTTTATCCTAATCCAAAAAGGATTTCTGCTACACAGTAGTTTGGTCGGCTCAGGGTTCAGCCCCAACCTCCTTATGCTTTAGCCAGCTGATGGATGTCATTGGTGATGGATTACAAGGTTTCATTGCAGTCATGGGCCAGGGTGAGGAGTTATCTGCCCCTCATGGAGCTCCCGTGTTGCTACGGCCTCCACTGCAGAGGTACTTTTTCAGAAGCTGAATCTAATGACTTCTTTGGTAGTCTTACAGCTCCTCCTACCCTTCTCGTTTTGGAAAGTTTATACACATCACTCCCTTGTGCTATCTTGGTGGCATGGGTGGCATGGAGCAGTACTGTCCCATCCCAATCCTATTCCACTCTCTGAAGTGTAAAATGGGTCTTCTCCTCTGCTCACCTCCCAGTCACAGCAAGCGATGCATTCACATGGTGAACATCAAGCTTTAGCCTGAGATAAGTTGGCGCCTTTCTTTCCATGCTAATAAAAACAGCTTGGGTCCAGTCATTCTGAGCCTGGGCAAACAAGTTTGGAGTCAGGATTTGAATGTTGAACAGGTTCCGTTTTAGTTTTACCTACAGCTCTTTTAGCTGTTGCCACTGCTTTCTAGGGGTTCCATTAGGATAATGGATGAAGCCTATAGCAGTCCAGTGTTATCTATGCTGGGTAAGCTAGCCGGTCATCTTCCCCAGGCAGTGATGGAACGCATTTGGAGTAGGGAGTTTGAGGACATTTTGTTCTCTCTTCACTTTATTTCAAATTTAGGGACTTTGGGAGGTCAACTGCAGATTGGTTGTAGGAGGAAACAAAAACGGATTTTTTGAAGAATTCAAAACATTTTGGACCACAGGCTTTTAGAACCTTTTCTATCCCTGTTAATATTACGGGTGAGAGCAATCCGGTGCCATGTTCCCCGCTATTTTTGTATCTAGAGGAGGTATGTAATGCACACCAGACAAATGGGAGCTTTGTCCCTATCAAAAAAGTTAATTCAGCTGATCAAGAGGTATCTGAAGCCTTTTAAAGATATGTCTTCCAGCCTTGTCATCACGTAGCCTTGTATTGTTAGGAGTGTGTGATGTGGTGCCAAACCTCCCAATGTACTGGCCTGGGCCAGATCTAAGGTCGACAAGTTGATCTCATCCTTTGTTCACCAACTCGTTGGCGTTTCTTTGAGTCTTGCTGATGTTTTTTCCTATCAAATGGTGTTAACACTTCTGAGATTGGGCTCAAGCTTCTCATGATTGGCTGTAGAAAAGAGATTTAGTAGGCCACAGTGTTTATAGAAGGGTGGGAGAGACTTGTAGGCAATTCTAATCTCCATTTGAGCGTTCATTACCTTACAGGCCCCAAACTCATGTTCAGAGTAAGAGTGTGGGGCCGGTCAACCCCTCCTGTTTTCCTCCTTAAAGGCTGTGGCCTAAATTTCACCAACATCGGCGTCATGTGTTTTATTTGAGTTAGCTGCTTGTCCCGGGTTGAGTATGCTCAGGTCATGGATCCTGCAGTCCCTGGACGTGGGTTTGGGGTAATGGGGTAGGGCAGGTCAACCTCTTCTTCTTTGTTTGTCATCTGTTCTCCTCATTTGCGTCCCCTTCGTTCTGTTATGGAAATAAGGCAATGTGAAGCAACTGGTACAAATGTAAAAAATATTATTTGTACAATTAACAGATTACAAAAGCAAAGTGACTACATTTAATCACTTTCACAAGTAATTCTGCTGGCGCGCACACGATCGGTTAAAAAAGTCTCTCTATAATTTTCTTGAAGGCGTTTCAATTGTGGTTCAACCAATCAGAGTGCAATACAATTCCTTTTTTTGTGTTTTAGGCTTTTTTGTCTGTAGTGTTGGGCTCTTACAGTTCTTACAGGCACAGGCTGCACTTGGTCTCTGACACAGACTGCTCTTGGGCTCTTGTAGGCATTGCTACGCAACAGTACTGACCTTTATTACACTTCTTGAGGGGTGTCAGGAGCACGTTGACTTCTGAGCAGGTGCCAAGTTTGAGCAAATTGGTCAGTATGATGCATAGTTTTCCAAGGGAGCATCGAGTTCTGAGAAATTTCCCCCTCCGTGAGACGTGTCGAGTTTCAAAAAAGATGCCAACCAAAGCAGACAGGAACCAATGTGTGTGTGGTGCCTGGTGTAATTGCCAGATACCTCTGTTACCCACTATGTAGATGACTTCTTATACCTGGTGTTCAGGGAGTTGTTGTTGTGTAGCGGTCTTAAGTTATCTTTTGTTGAATTGGCTAGCTCTTTTGGGTGTATCTAGAGAAAGTCGGAAGGCCCATGCAACCGCCTTTAGTTCCTAGGCATTATCATTGACTCTGTGGCTTTGGAGTGTCTGTTGTCACCCGAAAAAGTGACAGATCTTTATACAATTTTGGCATGTAGTTGCAATTTGCATGTAGGATTATCCCAGTTGGTCGTATTTACTGCAGGTGGTTGTCTTTGGGCACAGCTTGGGTGAAATAGCCATGCCATCATATTAAGTTGTCTAAAGCACTGAGAGAAGATGATTCCATTTGGGTCTCTTTTTTAGTAGTGTGGCTGGGGTGATAGGTTTGGGCATATATTTTCATGGTCATTGGTGGCCTGCAGCCTGGATTTCTGAGGGATTAACTTGCTCTGTTTTTGTGAGTCGACGTTTTTAGAAACAGGCCCATCATTTTACACTGTGACAATATGGCTGTTGTATAGGCCATTAACTTGCAGTCTGCATAATCCTGAGCTGTGATCATATTATTACGGCACTTGATGTTGAACGTTTGCTTTTTAATTTACATTTTACAGTCAAACATGTACCTAGGATATGTAATTGTATTGATGAAACAGTTGAACAGGTTCAGGATGCTGGTCCCAGGGGAAGATGCAGTTGGCACAGACATGCCAGATCACTTGTGAGAGCTGGGCTGGAGGAGATAGCTCGCCTCATCAAAAGAATCTCTTGCCCCATCTTCTTGGGCTGTTTACCTGTGGTCTTGCAGGTAGTGGTTGCGAATTGAAGAGCGTGGGAGAACTCCTGATTCTTCTCCGCAATTGCTGATACGTTACTTTGTTCTAAAATGTGCCAAAGATGGGTTATCCAGATCTGCCATTGATAAGAACGTGGCAGCACTCACTTTAGGGTCACCAAAGAGTTTGTTGTAAACCTGCTAATGCCCTGAAATGGAGGAAGATTTCTTTTGACTCAGATAGCTAATTTATTTTCCCCTCATATTTCTATACACATAATTAAATCAAAAACTTATCAAGAGGCCAGAAAAGCATATCTTCTAATACGCCATTCATGGAATTTCATGTCCTTCATCCTTATTGAGGGAATTTCTGTTCTCCATCCTGTAATAGATGGGCCTTTACTAATTCACACAAATTACTCCGACCTTCCAAAATTTCAATTTGTTAAAATCCTGAAAAAAATGTTAGTGCGCTGTTGGCCTGAGGCCTAATCATTATGGTCCCACTTTTTTAACATTGGGGTGGCAACAGAAGCCATCAGACTTGGGCTTTCTGAGGAGAATATTCAGAGGATTTGTAGGTTTGAGTCATGGTGATTCCATTCTCATGTTCAGCCTCATTGTGTGGCTGTGGTTTAACTTGATTTTTATTTGCAGGTTTCCCCAAGAAGAGATCCTGGGCACGATTTCTGAATATGAGTCACTTTTTAGGGTTTCTGGACATATTTTAATACATGCTGATGGTAATGACCTTGGGACCTATTAAAATTGATGTAGGGTGATATAAAATTATGTCTGGCTACCCGGGTACCGAATTTGTCTGGTTTGAGATTGTTAAACGCAGCCAATGGGACCCTGTTAACCTTGAAATTTGAAATAAGAAAATTAACTGGGCTGTGGCCTTCTTTTTAATGAAGTTAGGGGGTGTCTCTACCCACCTGTCACAACCTGTATGTTGAATAGGGTATGATAAGAGCCTATTGCCCAAACCTCTCCCCACAGGTGTGACCGGTTTGTGTTACCTTTGTACAGCAGGAAGAACTTTCAGCCCTTGGGTTAGACTGAGAGATGTATGTGGTCTTGTGTGGCATAAGGATCTTTCTAAGTTCTGAAAAGAACTTACTTCAACAATCAGAATTCCCAGCATTAATAAAGAAATTTACACTTTAATTATGTATACCAGTATAACATCTTTATTACGGAAACCATCAGACATATTTATACCACATTCTTAGCAACGAAAGACCACTCAATTCCAATGTGCATCCATGGTTACACCTAGTCACCTTCTAGCTCACGTTATCACCCCTGCCTGCCAGTCTAAGACAATCACCCATTGTTTTCCCTTGGCACTGCTGCATTCTTGGTAGGGGGCAATTACATACAATAGGCATGGAGACACCAGTCTGAGGCTTGTGATACATAGTCTGAGGCTTGTGATACATAGAGAGAGATACTGGTGTCATGTGACTCCTAGGGGTCAATTATCTCCCTAATCTTGTTAATAAGGGACTGGTCCATTACTATGAAATATTGGGCATATACAATATTTCCCTTGTAAGTGCTAGCCCCCCCCCCCCCTCCCAAAGCACAACACAGACATACATCCCATCCCTCCCATCATGTTCATATGCACACCCCAACTATAAACATGGGTATCATAGTATGGGCCTAGTGGCACCCAGGCAACCTTAAACAGGCATAACAAGGAATAACACATAAATCCCAACATTCCCAATATTAACCCATCCCCGTGGACCCCTTTCCCCTGGCATAATAAGCCTATATTATAAGGCTGAGGGCATCAGTTTTGGAAGGTATTGTCAGCTTGTGCCTTGGCATGCTTTAGCAATGACACCACCACAATTGTTATGATTTCATGAGATGGGTTCATATTGATAATATGTGCCTCAGCCTTTTCATTTTAAATTTAACAGAAGGAATATCCCTTGGTTTGGTTACTAGTGTGCAGAGCATTCACGTGCCATGCTAGTCATTCTGTTGCCAGAAGCTGACTAGAATCAGCATGCTTTCCCCATTGGTTCAGTTGCTTTAGTGCCACTTACATGGCAGAAGAAGGCAACCTTATGGGGTAACCTTGGGTTCCATCCCAAGAGCAATGCTGCTAAGATCATTTCTGGCAGCAGAATGTTGGTATCACGTTAGAACCAAGATGTTTATTATGTTATGTTAAATGTTTAATAACTACTTATTTTACTTCACGGGCTTAATACTAACGTATAATATTTTTTAATTACGCAGACACTATGTTAATATTGGATTGTTAAGTGACAAATAATGTTGAAATGTCATCATTTTGTAGTCCATTTGTGCTATACTGTCACCTTAAATGCTTCTGGGGGACTCGGCAAAGGTTTGAAAACCACTTGTGAGTGATCTTTGGTACTCAGAAATCTTTCTTCTGCTTTTTGCAGTTACGGCAGTGCCCTGATTTGTGAGTGATCCATAAAATCTTATTGGCATAGGGTTTGGGTGTCAGAGTGTCAGGGAGTAACTCGTAATTTATTTTCAGTGCAAAACTCAATGGGGATTATTGCCTTGCTTTTCAGCTGTGTCGTGAAGTTCAATCAGAGCAGTGACCCGTAGGAGTCCTCTTGCAATGTTTTAGGGATGGGGGATTAACACAGTGAGGTAGGATTTACTCTGCATTTAGGGAACTCGTAATTGCTTTTTTAGAGATTAGAATAGGGGCCTTACTTACTTTAATAGCTACTGTCTTTTAACCGAAAACTGGTGTCTTCTATTTGTGGAGTGTAGATAATGGCAAGAAGGATGGATTTTTTAAGGACCGTGAGCAGGTCAAGGTTTAAGTTTTGTCTGCTACTCAAGTGTGGACCTGAGGGATAACCCGAAATGGGCAAGTCACAAATGATTTAGGATCAACTGTCCCCTCCTATCTCTGTGTATCAATATCTATCTATTTGTCTATCTATCTATCTATCTATCTATCTATCAATTATCTATCTATCTATCCATTTGTCTACCTATCTCCTATCAATTGTTTGTTTTACACATAGAACATGAATGATCAATGTTATTTTATTAGAAAATAAAACAACCTTTTCATTAGAAAGCCACTTCACTTTACAAAAGTATCCTTCACCATATGAAATAATATGATATAATATGAACATTATTCCCAAAACTATGAAACCCAGAATGCAACAGTTCAGAGAAAAGCATGTACATATCATATGTATGTACCATATTAAATGCAAATTTACAGAGGCATTTCTAGCAAGTATATATATACATAGAGAAAGCATACAGAGGTGACACATTTATGACACTCATAAGTATGCACAAATGTACATGAAAAATATAACATAATTGCATAGCTCTTTAAAGAGTTTCCTGTGACACCAGGTTGTAAACTCCACATAATGTGTTATTATATTTATATACACACATAATCATTCTGTGTCTGTATAGTGTTGGGGAAAGATATCTCTCCACGTGCAACATGGAGAGGGGAGGCAGTGGCTATGGTACAAAGAAAATGTACAGGTGTTTGCAGCTTTTGTAGTGGAATGTGCAAAGGATGTATACACTGTCAATACAGTAAGATGTACCAATGGGAACAATATGTCAATTTTTTACTGACCAAACCCATAAAACAATTTTAAATCCTGTGGGGAAAACAACATTGACTGTATACAATACACATTTTACACAATCAAAGCTATTTTTTTGCCCATTAAGGAATGGAAGTCCAAGTCTGGTTGATCTGTGAGTATATATTAGCACAGAGGACTAAGTGTCCTGTGAGAAGCTTGCATGCACAGTAAGAAGAGTATCTCATCATTGCTCCTCCCTGGTGGTAGTGATTTCTGGCATGCTCTTGCTTCTCGCCCTTCCAGATGCAGCAAGCTCGCTCTCCGTGTCTGAGCTGTACGTCTCCTCCAGTTGGAATGGGTTGACGCGCAGACGTGGAGGCTTAAAGGTGAATGTGGCCAGGCTCTTGGCTCTCCTCCTCTTCTCCCATCGCAATTCCAGCTGCTTCTGCCGCTGCTCCTCCTCCTCCTGCGTCGCAAAGTCCTGCAGTACAGAGCGGAAGAGGCGTGGGATCTCAGCACCCTCTGGCTCAAACTCCAGCATCAGGCGACGAAACCTGCACACAATGGAGAACTTTAGTTACCTAAATGGTGTTGTTATTACAGGGCTGGATTAACCATTAAGCAAAATAAGCAGGTGCTTAGGGCATCAAGGGAAGGGAGCACCACAGAAATTTTCCATTGCTGGATTTACCATGGATGAAAAATGTAAATGGTGCAGCTGAACCAGGTTCCACAAAAAGGGGCTCCCACAATAACTGAAATAATTACATACATTATATATAAAATAATAAAAATAAAAATAAAATATTAATAATAGAGGTTAATGATATACATTGTAACTATTATTGTTTATTTTTTTCATTAGATATATATGGAGGCAACAAGATCTTTTAAGTGCTTAGAGCCTCTATAAGTGAGTATTACCCTACCAGTTTCTGCTTAATGTAAATCTTAACATTACAAAGTCCAGCTAACGAGTCTGATTTTAACAGGTAAAATTAAATGTGAAGCCAAAGTAAAAGGACCTGTTAAATCACCCAGTGGAGAGAATAATCTTAAGGTACAAATGTAGTTGTCCCCTTACACAAGACCATATGCACTAAAGGGTGGAGTATCTAAACTTACATTAGAAAATCAGTAGGATCTACTGGGAACCCTAAATACTTTAGATTAGAGAGGACTTGTGACCCTCTGGTACATATTAATCTAATATTCGTATGTCTCTCATTTGAGATAATATGATAATGTCCTGTTTTATTGTATGACATTTATTGAGCAAATAAATTCTACAATATAGCAATTGCTGACATAGGTTGAGTCAAGAAATACATTGTAGAGGGATTCATCCAAGCTCTGCTACAGTGCGGCAAAAGTCCGGATGAGCAGAGATGGTGATTCCACATTTTCATAGGATTTGAAATCTACTTATGGACGTGCAGTAAACTCAATTTCATCAAACTCCACTTTTGTATCATCAACTGGTTATTAGATCACAATATTGAACTTAAAAATATTGTAATAATGAAGGATATAAAAGTGATGTTGACAAGACGGAGTCAAATTTCCAAATATTGTATAATTTAAATCTATAGGTAATTATCAGTTGAATGTTGTTAAAAATTCATTTTCTTATGTTAAACAATTAAAGTTTGCCATTTTTACTTGATTACGTGATTATTTGTAAAGAAAGCTTGTTGGGTGGATCACAGAGGTTGATTGATATGTAAAAATTGCAATCCTTTACTTTACTGTTATAAAATTATTAAATATAAAAAATGAAATATAAGAAAAAAAGAAAAGGATTAAATATTCAGTTTATAAAGTACATGTTTTTCCCTAAAGTTTCAAATTATATCACAAGTGGAACCTGCTCTTTGTCTTTTTAAGTGTCCCCACTTTCTATGTTTTGCAATGGAGCCTATAATGTAGACATAAAATTAATTGTGTCTTTTAAATGCACCCTGAGTTAAAACTTAACATTTACTGTTGTATTTAAAACAAATTCAAACTATATCATTTATTGGTTTAAATAGAACAATGAAGGTTAAGTTTTAACTAGGGGTACATTTAAAAGATATGAGTTTATGCTACAAGAGCTAAGAGAATACTTTCTTTGGATCTTTTGAGAATGGATTTAAATGTCCAATAATTCAAACCTAAAGAGGGTATGTCAACTTTATAACACAAACTTGTAAATTAGAACTAAAATTAATTTCAGCTTTACAAAAAAGGTCCATAGTAAACATAGGAAGCATAGATATTTTCAGCCTTATTAAATTGCGATTCTGTAAATTTAAAAGGGCTCTATTTAATATTTTTTTACAGAAGTTTTTAGTTAGTGAAAACCTTGCTTTTGGATAGAAGATCACTAACTAAAAACTTCTGTAAAAAAAATATGCTATGTGCTTAAATAGAGCCCTTTTAAATTTACTGAATCGCAATTTAATAAGGCTGTTTATGTTTTAACTCTGCTTAACTCCATGTATAACAACATAACCCTAATTTTTCCTACTTCTATATTTTCCTCTCTCAATTTTTTACTTTTAGAATTGAAATATAAAACTATATGAGTAATTTTATAGCCATAATTTATTTATTATATTAAAAAAAAAAATTAAATTAAAATATAGCTTTATAATTAAAATAAAGATTTCTAATTTTTTTTATAAATTGCAGTTAGAAAATGTTCTAGCAATTAAAAGACCATGAACATTTTGTGATCATAAAAATTACATTAAAATGAGAGATTTTATGGGAGGCAGGAGGCTTTGTGAGCCTATGGACAGCCTTGTCTTTTTACCCCCATTCCTTTGAATGTAACACTAGAGAAGCAGATAGGAAAATGAACCAACCATATATTTTTGACTAAACTGCTTTGAGTTCATTTTCTTAATATAAATTATATTTCAACATAATAAACATGCTCTTTTAAATGTATGACAAAATATTTGATATTTCAGTGGCCCTTTAATAATTTTTTTTAATTTTTACATCTTTACAATAAAAGATTCAAATTGTATTATTAATAATAATAATGATACTGTTATTATTGTTATTACTAAATGACACAAAACATTGAAGACATGTAATATAGTGTGATTAGTCTCATAAGAAATACTTTTTCCTTTATGTGTACCATACTATCCTCCCATTGTTTTTCTTGTATATTTCTTATTTCGTCCCAGATTATCCATCTAATCCATTTAATCCCATCTTTCTCTTCCTTCTCCCTTTCTTCTCTCTCACATGCCTAAGCCATGCTCTCATCATGTAACGACTACTAAAGCTCCATCCTAATTAGCCTTCCACTACCTATCCCTACTTCACTCTCACACGTCTCCCTCCATCCATCAAATATCCATCAAGTAGTCCTCCAACCTAATGTCTCTGCCTCCTGTTTACCTCTCAGATTGTAACTTTATCTTAAGAGAGGCTCTCATCTCCTCCTTTACCAATGTATATGTAGAACATGTGTCCTGTCTACAATGTCTTCAAATCTTTTTGTATCCATTGGCTTCACCATTAAGTAATTATGGAAACTAATTGCAAAAACCTTTAGAAACTGTGGATCACTCAATGTTCATGTACAGCACACTTGTTGTTTGTATGCCTTTAACTACAGATGTCCCTTGAATAGAATCTAGTAGAAAAGTAAATATATCATGGGAGATTACAAGATGGCGGTGATGTTGTACCTGAGTATGGCTGGGCCACATTGTGATGTGCTGATTTTAGAGCAGGTCTCACTAAGTTCCAGCTGCTCCCCTGGACTTAGCTCAATGCCCTGGCGAGGGACAGATGCCAGCCATGTGTAGTCCACCCCACTCTTGACCCGTCGGTACTCAATGAGACGCTCTCTTTGTTGTCTCTCTGAGCGCTTTAGGTGGGAGTTTAGCTCCAGCATTAGGGTCTCTGTCACAAGCTCTGCACTGCTCTTGGGCGCCAACTTCATTACTGAGCCTTCAGGGTCATTCCAGCCAAAGAGACCGGCCAAGAACATGGTGGATATCTGAAAGAGATTTACATGTAAGTATATCGGATAAACAAGCCAGTTTGCATGCAGTGATACCTCTTAGGGGATTAACATATCAGTCTAGGTCAGTCTAACCTCCAAATACGACCTGTTCTCGCCAGGTGAGATGACTAATCCAAACTATTTTGGTCATCATGTATAAGTTCCTAACTAAACTAACCAGATATCTTGTTTTAGACACTCACAGTACATCACATCTTAGATACCTGTTATATCCTTGCTCTTCTAAGATGTCTGGGTTCTCTCTTTTTCAATTGGTTGTTTCTGCTTCTTTGTTTTTTCTTCTTCCGTTCAATATTGTATTTCTTCTTTCTTTTGAGCTTTTTCTTCTCTCTAGTGTCCTTTTTGTTCCGTTCCTTTCCCTATTCATCTATTTAATCTCCCTTATGTTGTTCCTTTCTTGCACACTGTCTCTTTCACAAGTCATGCACTTTCATATCTGTGTCCCTCCCTTTCACACACACACACACACACTCTCTCTCTCTCTGACTATCTCTCACCCTCCTCATATATAAGCCTTTTTAAGGCTTTTGTTAATACTCTGTAATCTGGGAGTTTCATGCAGTCAGCAGGATTGATCATTGGGACTCATGAACACACTTACATAAGGGACAGATCATGAAGGGTGATGAAAACGTGTAGGGGGCGAGATAGAGCACTCACCTGAGACACGTCTGCAATGGCTGTCATTGGATTTCCTTATTCCTGAAAGACACAATCCTTTCTAGCCACTAAAGTGACACAGAGAAGGTTCCAAATGGACTATCATTTAACACTGTAGGTAATAACTACTTTATACATTGAATATTATGTTAATTCACCGAGACCTGCTCTGGGGGGGCAGTGCTCACATTAGCCCTACCTGCTATGGCCCCCCACGGCTCTCCTCGGCCCCTGGGGCTTTCTCCTGCCCACCATGGCCCCTTTTGACCCCAGGAAGTGAAATATTTATATATAGATATGTATATAGATAGGTAGATAGATACTAGATCATATATATATATATATATATATATATATATATATATATATATATATATATATATATATATATATATATATATATACAGTTGTGCTCAAAAGTTTGCATTTATTTGAAACTGACTGATCATGCAAAAAAAAAGGCCTTTTATTGAAGGATAGTCATCATATGAAATCATTTATTATCACATAGTTATTTGGCTTCTCAAAGCATAATGATAAAAGAAATCACCCAAATGGCCCTGATCATTTTTTTTCATACCCTTGAATGTTTGGCCTTGTTACAGACACACAAGGTGACATACACACAGGTTAAAATGGCAATTACAGGTTAATTTCCCACACCTGTGGCTTTTTAAATTGCAATTAGTGTCTGTGTATAAATAGTCAATGAGTTTGTTAGCTCTCACGTGGATGCCCTGAGCAGGCTACATGCTGTGTCATGGGGAGAAGAAAATAACTGTCAAAAGACCAGCGTAACAAGGTAATGGAACTTTATAAAGACTGAAAAGGATATAAAAAGCTATCCAAAGCCTTGAAAATGTCAGTCAGTACTGCTCAATCACTTATTAAGAAGTGGAAAGTTTGGTGATCTCTTGATACCAAGCCAAGGTCAGTAGACCAAGAAAGATTTCAGCCACAACTGCCAGAATAATTGTTTGGAATACAAAGAAAAACCCACAGGTAACCTCAGAAGAAATACAGGCTACTCTGGGAAAAGACGGTGTGGTTGTTTTAATGAGCCCAATACAACGAAAATTGAACAAAAATGAGCTGCATGGTCGAGTTGCCAGAAAGAAGCCACAAAATAGCCCAGTTACAATATGCCCGACAATACCTTGACACACCTCACAGTTTCTGGCACACTGTAATTTGGAGTGACAAGACCAAAATAGAGCTTTATTATCACAACCATAAGCACTATGTTTGGAGAGGGGTCAACAAGGCATATAGTGAAAAGAATACCATACCCACTGTGAAGCATGGTGGTGGCTCTCTGATATTGGGGGGTAGGGGGTGCTCTAAAGGCACGGGGAATCTTGTGACCATTGATAACAAGACGAATGCAGCATGTTATCAGAAAATACTGGCAGACAATTTGCATTCTTCTGCATGAAGGCTGCGCATGGGACGCTCTTGGACTTTCCAGCATGACAATGACCCTAAGCACAAGGCCAAGTTGACCCTCCAGTGGTTACAGCAGAAAAAGGTGAAGGTTGTGGAGTGGCCATCACAGTATTCTGACCTTAATATCATCGAGGCACTCGAGGGAGATCTCAAATGTGTGGTTCATGCAAGAAGACGAAAGACTTTACATGACCTGGAGGCATTTTGCCAAGACGAATGGGCAGCTATACCCCCTGCAAGAATTAGGGGCCTCATAGACAACTATTACAAAAGACTGCACGCTGTCATTGATGCTAAAGGGGGCAATACACAGTATTAAGAACTAAGGGTATATCAACTTTTGATCAGGACCATTTGGGTGATTTCTGTTATCATTATTATTATTATCGTTTATTTATAAATGCGCCAACATATTCTGTAGCGCAATACATAAGTTGTGATCAAGGCAAACCAATATTAACAAATTACAAAGATGGAGGGCCCTGTCTTTGAGCTTAGTATCCAGTGACCATAGTGCTTTCCCCAAAGCTTAAAAACTCGCAGAGGGTGTCATCATTCAGCTCTCAGGATGAGATGTACAGTAACAAACACAAAATGGATTCTTGTACTCATAACACTGGTGTACAAGGTTTTTCTAATATGAACAATATTATCTGCCTTTTATTATTTTTCAGATCTGGGATTTAAAAATGGCCAGCATGTCACATGTTTATGTTATAGGCCATTTTAGCTCAATAATACCCAGGATGTAATTGTTTATGTAGGGATCCATTAATTCTTTTGGTTAGCAACACTGCTTACTTATTCCGCATAGAGTCGGAGGAAACACATTATCTCACTTTTGTTGCTTGTATTGTTGTGGAAACGTGCTGTTAGTTTCAAAGTAAACTTCAGTATTAAAAAGATAAAAAGGACAGTGTCACAGGTGTATACACAGTATGTTATAATATCTCAGTCGTTCTTTAACAAAGCAAGCCTACAACTTGTCGCTCCTCATTTTTTGCATTACATGCTATATTAGCCTGACTAAGGGCCTCATTCAATTAACGGCCGTAAAATGGCCGCAATGCTGCGATTCCTTGCGGCCATCTTACGCCCTGTGTAGCGCTACTGCTACCCTGCTATTCAAATGGACGGCGCCACAAGGAGGTCCCCCTTACGGCCGGCCGCAAATCATGCAATCGGCTGCAAGCATTTCCCGTGCAAGCTTGCATGATGGATAGAACACGAAGATTGAACATAAAGTTACATTTCTTTATTTGTAGATTTGAGAGTAGGGGAACGTTGAGCTATTAATTCTAAGACCAAACATCACTTTCACATTTAATAAAAGTACAGGATGGCTTTTCTATGCTACAATTTGTAAGTAAGCCCTTTACGACCCGTGGGTCTAATTTACCCATTTACAGACTTGACGGAGGCTAATCCCGCAGCCGTTGCGGATCTGATGTGCTCCAAGACCGTGGGACTCTGAATTACAATAAAAATGATTTTCAGATTTGAGGGTAGGGGAATGTTGTGCTATGAATGCTAACACCTCCAATCACTTTCATGTCTCATCAAAGTACAGGATGGCTTTTTTATGTGTGTAATTGGTGCTCGGATTTGTAAGTAAGAGCCTTGCGGGACCTTTTTGGTGTAAGTAAGCTGCCGCTCCGTTTTAGCTAATTATGGCCTTGACGGAAGGGTTCAGGTAGAATTTGAATAGCGACCTTGGCTTTCTTGCGGCAGTGTAAGATCAAGGGCTTTCTTTTTTTTTATTCCAATCTTTTTTATTGAAGACCAAAGGTAAAACACAGCATGTACTGATAGATCAGATAGACAGATTCTCCATTGCCAAACATTATATGTTAAACATAAACACAGTGTCAGATTTGAAAACTTAAATACAAGGTGCAATCTATCCAAGGATATTCTTAAGTCTTCACACATTTTTGAATAATTTTCTGTGATTTACTTACTGAGGAGTTCCCTCATCAAATCTAAACTTAGCCTACTCAATATATAAAATACAGAGGAACTCTGAAATTAGCCAATATAACTCGGTAATTGCAACTAATTAACTTAACATAGCATCTAGTATAAACAGAAACTGTAATTAAAGATAAGACAAAATAAAATTAAAAAAAACACAGGGAAAAAAGGAAAGAAAGAGAAAGAAAGAAAAAGGGACAAAAGACATCTCCTGGTTAGTTACCTCACTCATGATCCCTTCCGGTCCACGCTCCAGCCGGCCTCCGCCCCGCCGCGGGGCAAGGGACACAAAGGAGAGACTAGTGTGCCTTACCTAATCGATATACTATGTTGGGAGTCCAGCCAAGGGGTCCATATCTTTAAAAACTGGGGGTACTGATCTTCTAAAGTACTGGTTAATCTTTCATTAATCATAATGAAGTTAACCTTGGTGATTATCTCACCTAAGCTAAGCCTTGGGGATTTCCATTTTCTAGCTATATGCTGTTTAACTGCTAAATTAATAAATTGCAATAACTTATTTTGTATTTTAGTTAAGGCTTCAATATGCATTCCTAAAAGGCAATTTTCAATTGAGGGTCGAATTGGGCTACCAAATAATTTGGATCCGAGACTCATAGCTTGTTCCCAAATGTCCCTAGCCACTGGGCATGACCACCAAATATGCAAAAACTCCCCTTTCTGATGACAGCCCCTATAGCATTTATCGTTGTTCTGTGCGTTCATAGAATGCATTCTAGCGGGGGTGAGGTATATCCTGTGTAGGACTTTAAGCGACACCTCCAGAATATTATATGTAATAGAGCCCCTAGACAGATTGGTAAAGGCCTCCTTCCACTCCGCCGGCCTCAGTCCCCTTCCCAGGTCCTGTTCCCATTTGTGCATAAAGGGGGGTTTAGGAGTTTTATCAGCCCTATTAAAAAAGGAGTACAGGGCTCCCAGTGTACCCCTAGTCAGAGGCAGGTTCTTACACACCACCGAGAACCAGGTTGATCTTGGGGGTCCTAGACTCTGTACCAACGACGTTAACCAGTGCCTAAGACGCAGGTAGCGCCAATTTTCTCTTGGCGGGATATCGTACTTATCCAGCATTTGAGCATGTGGGTAAATTATATCATTGGAGAACCAGGTGTTTATCCTATCTAGTTGTCCAAGAGCCCACCACTGACGGGACTCTGCGTGAAAAACGTCTTTAAAATTTGGAAAGGATCTAATGGAGGTGACAGCGGGGTTGACAACTGATGCTTCTTGACTGCCCAGTCCCATACCGAGAGAGTTATTTTAATCATTGGGTTGGAAATTTTAGGAAGAGGCTGGTTAGACCCTGGATGCCATATAATAGTGTCCCACGTCCAGGGCTTGAGATCTTGATTCTCCATAAACACCCAGGTAGGCTGGTGTTTGACTGAGTGGTCTCTAGGTAAGAAAGCTAGCTGAGCGGCTCTTAGATACAGCCTAAGATTGGGGCAGGAGAGACCCCCTTGGGTTCTATGCCTGTACATCAACTGCTTAGCTATCCACGGTGGTTTGTTTGCCCAAATAAATTTAAAAATATGTTGTTGCATTCTTTCGAGATCTCAGGTTTCTACTGGGATGGCCAGCGTCCTAAATAGGTAAAGAATTTTAGGTAATACATTCATTTTAATAGTAGCGATACGCCCTGTCCATGATATATTATGTTTAGACCATTTTTGCAAGTCGTCTAACAGTTTCCGAAACAGTGGGGGGTAGTTTGCTTTATACGTCCCTGAGACTCTCTCCGTGATCCTGACCCCCAGGTATTGTATGCCGTGTGACGGCCAGACAAATTTGTACCTAAGTTTCAGAACCTGGATGTCGTCTGCCGCATCCCCACGCCCATCGCCTCAGTCTTATCCCAGTTCATTTTCAGACCCGAGTGTAAGCTAAACTCATCGATAGTCAGCATAAGATTGGCAATCGATGCTACCGGATTTGTCAGAGTGCAGAGAAGATCGCCCGCGAATAGCGAACATTTAATGTGTTGAAATCCCACCTCCAGGCCCTGGATGTCCGATCTGGTCCTAATGGCCTGGGCAAGGGGCTCAATCGCCAAAGCAAATAATAGTGGAGAGAGTGGGCATCCCTGCCTAGTCCCTCTCTGAATTTTAATATCCTCTTTCTTTGTTCCTGGTAATCTAATATTGGCTGCTGGGTAATGATAAAGTGTTTTAATTAGGTTAATGAAACGTCCCCCGAAGCCAAACTTCCCCAGGACTGAATAGAGATAAGGCCACTCGACCGTGTCGAAGGCCTTCTCGATATCCAGCGCGAGAACGCACAAAGGTGTGCTAGCTACTTGCGCAGAGTGCAAGACATTCAGTGTCCTCCTGATATTATCTGCTGTCTGTCGATAGGGGATGAAGCCTGTTTGGTCCTTATGCACCAAATCTGGTAGGAAGTCCGAGACCCTGCCCGCCATTATCTTAGCCAGGAGCTTAATGTCTCCATTCATAAGGGAGATCGGACGATAATTCTTGGCCTCGAGAGGGTCCCTGCCCTCTTTGGGAAAGAGGACCAGATCCGCCCTGTTAAGCTCTGGGGGCATCGAATCACCATCAAGAATTGAATTGAATAGTTTACAGAGAAAGGGGGATAATTGGGCCGCAAACTTTTTGTAATATGAGTTAGTGAACCCGTCTGGCCCAGGGGCTTTGCCCGTCTTAAGGTTCTTAATGGCAGTTTGAACTTCCTCCTCTTCCTCCTTCCTCCTCTATTCGAGTTAAGTTTGCTTAAATTTTGGTCTGACACCGATGGGAAGTCGTATTTATCCAAATATGATTGTATGGCTTCTGCACTGCTTTTGGGCTTTGAGGTGTAAATATCCTGGTAGAATTCAGCAAAAGTTTTCTGAATTTAATTTTGGCTCACCGTAATGCCACCAGTAGGTGTTTTGACTCTAGAGATAGTGGTTTTGCCAGATTTTGTTTTAAGCCTCCTTGCTAACATGGAGCCTGGTTTATTGGCTTTAGCATAAAATAGATGTTTAGTGCGCCGGAGGGCCTTTTCTATTCTATCGCTCAGGAGGTTATCTAATTCAAGTCTACAAGTTTCAATTTTTTGGCGCAGCTGGGCCTTAGAATTAAGTTGGTTCTGACATTCCAGTAACCTCAACTCCTCCCTAAGCTCCGATTCTCGCAGCCTAAATTGCTTCTTATAGCCCGATGCTAGCTTTATACAAGTTCCTCTCATAAATGCCTTATGGGCGACCCAGGTCCAACCAATTCCCACGTCTGTGAGCAAATTCTTGTCGAAGAATAATTGCAAGTCACCGGCCATTTGTTCATGCAGGGAGGGAATTGTGAGGAGTAGCTCGTTCAACTTCCATGCATAAGGGGGTTTAAGCTAGGATCCCAAATTCAAGGTAATAAGAACAGCCAAGTGGTCCGACCAAGTGCAGGGGAGAATTTTAGCCTCCTTGGAGGATTTAAAAAAGGGACGAGTCTATCAGTAGGGAATCTATGCGCGAATAAGACCCATGAGTGTGTGAGTAGTATGTATACTCTCTCGACCTGGGATAATGTCCCTTCCAAGCGTCCACCAGTCCCAACCCGTCCAGACATTTATTAATTTGTTTTATTTTGTTGGAGAAGCGCCCATTCGTTAAACTATTAGATCTGTCCAATGTGTGATCAAGAGTTAGGTTGAAGTCCCCCTCCCCCCCCCCACTATCACCCTCCCATTGGCCTGTGTTTCTAGAATCCTCAAGATCCTTAACAAAATTTTATGAGGGGATGTGGTGGGAGCGTATATGGAGACTAGAGTTATGGGCTGGCCATTTACAGAGCCATTTAGGATAATATAGTGTCCCTCCTTATCTACCTTTTTTGATTCCAAAATGAAGGGGAACTCTCGGTGGATGAGTATTGAGGTGCCTGCTTTCCTAGTAGGTTGTGTCTCTGAGAAAAATACCGGGTAGTCTTTGTGTAAGTAGCTAGGGACATGGTTACGGGAGAAGTGGGTCTCTTGCAAGAAGAGCACTGATGGCTTAATCTCTTTATAGTAAAGGGAAGCCTTCCTCCTCTTGAATTGGGAATTGAAGCCTTGTACATTATGCATCACAAATGTATACTCTACACTAGCCATGACTGTGTTGAAGTGAGGAGTGCTCATCAGCTGCCGACTCACCCATTGCTGGATCCAGGCCCCGCGGGGCGGGGAGACCAGACGGAGCCCATAACCTCAGCTTGTGCGCCTGAGCATGTTGAGGTAGAGCGGAGTGGAGATATTTCCCGCCAGGTGAAGGTGAGACAAGAACAAAGGAAGGAGAGAAGAGTAATAATAACGTTAAACTTTCAGATTTCACATAAGATGCCATAAACAAGAAACAAACGAGTAAACAACTTAATGGGCATAATAAACATAACCTCCCTAGCCACCTAACTGCAGTGGCGGATTCTGGGGTGGAGGTTGGGCTGACCATACCTCCAAACTACCCTCAAAGGGAGGGGTACTAGAAACAGTTAGAGTATGAGTCGGGGAAGGGGTGAGAATAAGACCCATAGGGCCTTGCTATGAGGACTGGTGCTGACCTGGCTAATGACCACTTGTAGTGCCAGGGTAGAGAAGCCTACTATTTTAGGTTAAAGTGTACAACTAAGGGTCCTAGTACTTTTCCCGTAAGGTCCCTTCAGTACCTGGCACATTCTTTATTCTAGACCTAGTCCTAGTGCACCGATTAGGGCTATGGAATATAGGCCGTTCAGCTTCCTTAAACCTCAACATTCTAAAACAAACAGAGTAAACAGTTAACTGTCAGCAGCCGTCCAGAGGAAGATACAAGTGCAAAAAACGTTCCAGGACTCCCAAGAAACAGACTCAAGTAGGGTCTGCCGAAGCGGAGGGGCTCTGCCAGGATGGTCTGCCCTGTGAGGGGCGCAGAGAGAGAATGATCAAGGGCTTTCTTGCTGCGCGGGCGGCCGCAATGGGTAACAGGGAGCTGGCCGCAAGCCTGCTGGAGCCCTCGGCCCCAAGGGAATAGAATACGGAAGTAGCATTTCCTACGGCCGTTAATTAAATGAGACCCTAAATGTGGGAAAGGTAAGAAGAAATGTATGCCCTTTGCAGGTCCCATGGTTTTGAGCCAAACAGTCACTTAGATGGTTGTTTTTTTTGTTTAACTTAAATAGAAGACTCAAAAAAGAAAAAGGTCAATATGGAGTACCCGAATGTTCCTTTGGCTTTGGCTTCTCATACACGACCCTGCAGAAAACAGGGAAGATATTTCTTAATCTTAATCAGAGACAGACGTTGAGCCATAGAGAACACTTGAAATGTTCCAGATCCTACAAACAGTCGTGAAAATGTAAGTGGCCGCATCTGATACAGCAAAATGAACTCAATGAGCTTGTATGAGATCTGGGCCTATCAAAACTACAAGCTGAGCTTTTGGACAAGGATACAATAAGATTTACTGAATGATATAGAAAAATGTAATCTGAAGCGCGCTCCATTAGTCACTCTACAAGGATTGAGGCCACCCCTGTTCCACTGATGTATAAAGTGACCATCTTTACTGTGGTTTGATCAATGCTTAGCTACATAAGGATTCTCTGTACTTGAAGTGGTAACAGATTAATTGAACTTAATTTGATGAAAGGGAATGCGGGCCAGGGTCAAAATGGCACATAATCCACTAAAATGTTATGTACCCCCATCCTGATACCAGATAAACCCCCAGCCGATAACGCTGTCCCAGCTCACCGACAGTTCTCTTGCACTAAAAACTAAACTTGAAAACAGTCATGTTTTTGTTTTAATGTAAAAAAAGTTTTAGTCTACTACTTTTTATATGCATTTCTACTATTGTTGAATCTGCCATTTTACCTTCAGTCGATCAGTATCTTGAGGTTTAAGGAGACTTTGCTCAGGAAGTGTTTTTATTTGTACAATGAGAATATGGAAGCTGCAACTGTGATTGCTCTCTGCGATTCTAAAGGGAAGATCATTAGTTTTCATGGACACAGAATAGTCAGCAGCAAGCACAGAAACAAAATGAAAGCCGGCAGTACGGAAAATTGCATAAGTAAGATTTTTATCACTATTATTTTTAGTTAAACAAAAGATTATATAGGAAAAATATAACTACATTGATCTATTAATTCAGTAGCTCTTATTCCGTTGTTTAATATGGCATGTCCATTTGATCATATTCTGCCAGGGCAGACCCTTTTTGTTTGGGGATTTTAACTGGTCCAAATATTTGCCCCAGTAGCACATCATAAAATGATCTACAGTGCCTTGCAAAAGTATTCACCCCCCTTGGCATTTTTCATGTTTTTTGCCTCACAACCTGGAATTAACATGGATCGTTTGAGGATTTGCATCATTTAATTTACAGAACATGCCACAACTTTGAAGATATTTTTATTTTATTTTATTGTGAAGCAAACAACAAATAGGACAAAATAACAGATAAAGTCAATGTGCATAACTATTCACCCCCCCTAAATTCAATACTTTGTAGAGCCAGCTTTTGCGGCAATCACAGCTTCAAGTCGCTTTGGATAAGTCTCTATGAGCTTGCCACATCTTACCACTGGGATTTTGCCCATTCCTCCTTGCAAAACTGCTCCAGCTCCTTCAAGTTGGATGGTCTGTGCTTGTGAACAGCAACCTTTAAGTCTGATCACATATTTTCTATTGGATTGAGGTCTGGGCTGTGACTAGGCCATTCCAACACATTTACAAGTTTCCTCTTAAACCCCCCAAGTGTTGCTTTAGCAGTGTGTTTAGGGTCATTGTCCTGCTGGAAATCACACACAGAGTGGTACAGGTCTTGCTCAAGAATATCCCTGTATTTAGCACCATCCATCTTTCCCTCAACCCTGACCAGTTTCCCAGTCCCGGCTGCTGGAAAACATCCCCACAGCATGATGCTGCCACCACCATGTTTCGCTGTGGGGATGGTGCTCTTTGGGTGATGTGATGTGTTGGGTTTGCGCCAGACATAGCGTTTTCTTTGATGGCTGAAAAGTTCAATTTTAGTCTCATCAGACCAGAGCACCTTCCTCCATACATTTTGGGAGTCTCCCACATGCCTTTTCCCAAACTCAAAACGTGCCATTTTGTTTTCTGCTGAAAGTAATGGCTTTCTTCTGGCCACTCTGCCATAAAGCCCAACTCTATGGAGCGTACGGCTTATTGTCGTCCTATGTACAGATACTCCAGTCTCTGCTGTGGGACTTTGCAGCTCCTCCAGGGTTACCTTGTGCTGTTTCTCTGATTAATTCCTCCTTGCCCGGTCCGTGAGTTTTGGTGGGCGGCCGTCTCTTGGCAGGTTTGCTGTTGTGCCATGTTCTTTCCATTTGGTTATGATAGATTTGATGGTGCTCCTGGGGATCATCAAAGATTTGGATATTTTTTTTATAACCCTGACTTGTACTTCTCAACAACATTGTCCCTTACTTGTTTGGAGAGTTCCTTGGTCTTCATGGCAGTGTTTGGTTAGTGGTGCCTCTTGCTTAGGTGTTGCAGCGTCCGGGGCCTTTCAAAAAAGGTGTGTATATGTAATGACAGATCATGTGACGTTTAGATTGTACACAGGTGGACATCATTTCACTAATTATGTGACTTTTGAAGGTAATTGGTCGCACCAGAGCTTTTTATGGGCTTCATAACAAAGGGGGTGAATAAATACGCACATGCCAATTTTCTGTTTTCTATTTCTAAAAAATAGTTTTATGTATATATTTTTCTCATTCCACTTCACCAATTTAGACTATTGTGTTCTGATCCAGCATATAAAATTCAGATTAACAAAACATTGAACGTAAGGCTGTAATGTAACAAAATAGGTAAAAAGTCAAGGGGGGTGAATACTTTTGCAAGGCACTGTATATTGCAGTCCAGGTACAAATGTCTAGTGATTTTCTAGTAAATTTTTCACCCATTAAACGTGTTCCTGCCATTAGATCAATTTGCTCCTACCCAGGACTCATTGTACATGCGTGTGTTTCAGCCTAGGCCCATGAGGCCCAGGCCTAGGGCAGCACATTTTCAGCGGGTAGCTTATAATCATTTCCAACCTCAATTACAATAAGGCCACTGATAACTTTACTACCTGTGGAACATTAACTTGTTTATATGTGTTAATTATTTCTATGTCATAATGAAAATCTCTCATTGTAACAAGATCCCTGTATTAGAATGATGTAATAACCTCTAAAAAGTAGGTGCCCACCACAATGGGAAGAGGTGGGTAAAAAGACACAGAGGAGGATCAAAATATGGGTTTGAAAATGTAAAACTAAAGGTCATAACAAGTATAGGTCATAACAACTGAATATTATTATTTTTTTAAATAATTTTCTTACAGATTTAAATTGAAGTTTTCAATTTTTTACCAGTCAGTCAACCTTTCTGGTCCACCAACCAAGCACAGTCTGTTGTCTATTTCTGGAAAGGAAATAAATTAGTGATATTTCTATTGTGGGGTGGAATTTTCTAGCGTGGGACATGTGTAGCTAGAAGAAAAGTTGTTTCTTTACAAGTCGCAAATTACACACATCTACATATATATACAGTATCTCACAGAAGTGAGTACACCCCTCACATGTAAATATGTTATTATATCTTTTCATGTGACAACACTGAAGACATGCCCCTCTGTTACAATGTAAAGTAGTAAGTGTACGGCCTGTATGACAGTGTAAATTTGCTGTCCCCGCAAAATAACTCAACACACAGCCATTAATGTCTAAACAGTTGGCAACAAAAGTGAGTACACCCCTAAGTGGAAATGACCAAATTGGGCCCAAAGTGTCAATATGTTGTGTGGCCACCATTATTTCCCAGCAGTGCCTTAACCCTCATGGGCATGGAGTTCACCAGAGCTTCACAGGTTGCCACTGGAGTCCTCTTCCACTCCTCCATGATGGCATCACGGAGCTGGTGGATGTTAAAGACCTTGCACTCCCCCACCTTCCGTTGGAGGATGCCCCACAGATGCTCAATAGGGTTTAGGTCTGGAGACATGCTTGGCCAGTCCATCACCTTCAGCTTCTTTAGCAAGGCAGTGGTCATCTTGGGGGTGTGTTTGGGGTCGTTATCATGTTGGAATCCTAAGGGAGGGGATCATGCTTTGAGTTATTTTGAGGGGACAGCACATTACACTGTTATACAGGCCGTACACTTACTACTTTACATTGTAGCAGAGGGTCGTTTCTTCAGTGTTGTCACATGAAAAGATATAATAAGATGTGAGGGGTGTACTCACTTTTGTGAGATACTGTATATGATGCATATCTGTCCATAGAAGTGTGAGGTATATTTTGAAAAAGATCTCTTGAAAGCTAGTCACTCTAAATATAATGTTGGTCCTATAACTGTATCAGTGTATACTTTAATCATTTTCATATATATGAAACATTTACTATTTTACTTTTAAATAATTATATATATATATATATATATATATATATATATATATACAGAATGAAGTGTTCATGACCTTTGACCAGGGGTGAGAGGGGTTTACAAGTCTAATGATAAGATATAAGATGCAGCTTTGCAATTATAATCCTGTCTACGGGAGTCGGCTAGAGGTAGGGTGGAGGCAGATCTCACTACATACTGTAGATTTCATTTAAATATAATGCAAAATGTCATGTTTTATGGCTTTAGCATCAAATATGATCCAAAGTATTTGTTTTGGGTTTACTTTGAGACTCGTCTTGCAATAGTATGAACTGTGTTAGTTAATATGGCTACTAATATTGTGCATAGCCTACAGTGAGTACATTAAGAGCCTTAATAGCTACAAATGTTCTCAGTGAAAAGACATGGAACAGGTTAAACATTTTCACAAATGTAGAAACATGTTAATGCTTATAGTATGCTTTTTAAAAAAATAATTGATAATGTGCAAAATGCTATTGTGAATAGCCATTGGACAAGAGCAGGAAGTAGACGGGCAGTTCACATTATGATAACCCTCCCCCTCAAGCTCCAGGCCAACAACCAATCCAGAATAGAAGAGCTCATGACATAAACAAGCCTAAACTTAAGATATTCTCTAACAATACTTTGTGCCCATGTCTTACACAGATGCTAATGTGGTTAGTTTCTTATCACGGATATTCTGAATTCTTTCCCATGGTGGACTAAACAACAAAGGTTGTTATAATAGCTGCAACCAGAGTCACTGGATGAGTTTTGATCACAGGTATGTTTAATATTATTTTATTTTGTAATAAAGTCTTTACTGTGTATGGTTGGGGTCGAAAAACTGAACCGACAGTCATCGACCTTTAAGGTAAAAGATCCCTATGCCCACCTCCAGTCTCGTGCACCCTGCCTTGACCCTCTACCAGATTTATAATCTAACCCTAAAGTGGCACTGCTGCTGGTGCCTATATTCCCTGGTGCATTATGAACATTGTACTGACAGGCTAGACCAGTGGTAAACAACCTGGTCCCTAGCACCCACAAGTGCGCGATTCAAGCTTTCATAGTGGTTAGAGGGGAAATCGGTAGGCCTCGGGCATGTGACGTCACTGACGAGAGACGTCACACGCCCGAGACCTGCAGTACCACACTTGGTTGGTTGTAGTGCTGGTGAGAGAGCCTAGGGACAGCAGTCAGGACCGGATCACTATCTAGTAAGTACAGGGTGTTTCATAGCTAGGGTCATATGATTTATATAACCAGAAATGAGAGAGAGTAAATTGAGTTACTGCCGCACCAGTGGGCGATAAGGGAATTTTACCATCAAAAGTGGGTGGTAGGTATTAAAAGGTTGAGGACCTCTGGGCTAGTCGGTCTGGATTGGCCAAATAAGTGGTTGTTGTGGGGAACCCTAGAGGTTAAGGAGAGATAACTATTGTATATAATACTCCTTTGATCCATTGTCTGCAGTTAATCACAACAGTTGAATAACTTCCTATGCCGGTCAAGCGGTGTAGACTACCCATGACTCGAAATCCCCTCCCCTCCTTCATGACATATACATAATTTGCCTTCAAGTCTTTCCTTGGCTATTTAAAGGGAAATAACAGAAATTCAAAGTGTCTTCTGTACAGTTAAATGTACAGAAAAACACTAGGCATTAAAGACCCATGAGACTGCATGGAAACAATGGACACAACGTCTCAGGTGCTGATCAAGGAATACAAGGCATTGATGTCTCATTGTGGTTGTTACCTGTGAGGAAATTCATAAAAGTAATGCAAAAATATTTGTACTTAAAAATATGCATCACGCTATGTAATTTATATGGTTAGAGAGGATTAAATGATGGAAATTGAGTACAGCTAAACTTTGTGAAAGTAGGAAGGTGAATACAATTATGGCTTCATTAATTATAAAATGAGGGGTGTCACATTCATTTTGATTCTTCTGAATATGATTCCATGTTCTTGGGCAGTGGTGTACACTAACATCATTTTGGACTCTGTTAAACACAAGTTGGACTTGGTTTGTTTTCCCCTCCAGTCAGACATAGCCCAATACAGAAAATTAAATTAATTGTGTTATTTTTGTTAATAAAAGTGGATTTTAACCATAATAACTCCAAATTCTGTTGTTAACTTGTGTTCAGTTTGTAAGTACACTTAATTAAGGTGAACTTGGTGGGTTTAGAGGCCATTATAAAACTCTGGAACAGGAGTATTGTGGTGTGATAGTAATAAGCCGGAGGCAAGAAAAGGAGGGTAAGTTATCATACATACAGTATATGGAACTTTGCTTTCTTGAATGGATTGAAGTGTTTCTTGGGAGAGAGCAACAAGAAAAAAGGGAAATAGTAGGTTGTTTCCCTTGTGATATGTATACATCTGGGCAATTTTTGAGTCAAGTAGGATATAGGCTGTAGTTTAATCCTTGTCCCATAAAGGTTTAAGAAACCTCTTTGTTTTCATGATACTCAAAAAAAATACAGTGGCCTGAAACACTGGCTCAAAGATCGTTAGGGGCAGTAAGCTTTAAGATTCCACAGTGAAGTGAAGAAATCTAGGATTTGGAGATGTCTGGGGAGCAAGAAGGTCACACAGTTTTTCCAAGGCTGCATTAATTTAATTCATCTTTATGGGCACATGATGAGACTCATGAGCTCCAATAAGCTGCCATTGATGGGCCATGATGTCACTGTTAGGGAAAAAACCTGCAAATGTAAAAGATTCAGTGAAACCTACGGGTAAAAAAGCAGAAGAATCACAGACAACAGGGTACAGAAAGGAATGCTTGGAAGAGAAAAATGTAGGGTAAGTCCAAGATGGTGCTCTGGTACTGAGGAACACTACTGATCCAGGTCTCACAGTAGCAATGGACTAGAGTGGCAGCTCTTCAGACAGCACTGGGAAAGCAAGAGAATGGAAGCATAGGTAAACATATGATATGAGCAGCTCTCCAACACTGGTGGTAGGAGGTACTGGAGTACAAGCTGCACAAGTAGCCAGGTAACCCAGTAATAATGGTGGCCATGTGCTGCAGCAGGACAGGTGTCACAAGTGGTATGAGTAGCACAGCTGCACTGGTAGCCAGAAGGTACACAAGGACAGGAGCCACAAGTAACCATGGGCAGCCAGGAATAGCCAGGAACAGTCTCCAGCATCCAGGAGCTCTCAAGTATGCTAGGATGCACAGACAACAGGCAGAAATAGTAAGGTATAGCTGGTTTATATAGCGCAGACGCTCAATAGCATAAATTGGCAAATCAGCTTAAAATTTTGGGTGGCTTTTTTAAATCTTGGGTTACAGCGTAAGGGGCTACTGAAGCAAGAAGACACAAAAGGAGGTGAGTGGCATGGGCTAGGACTGGCGACGTTTCCAGGGCTAATTAGAGGGCCCCCCCGGATGGTGGCTAATACATAACCTTCTCTACCACTGAGGGGGGTAATCTGTTACCTTGTGGTGGGTCAGCAATAAAGAAGAGGACCCATGGGACAGAGGTTGAGAGGTAAGACCGTCCCTGTGTCCAGAGGTCTGGTACAGGTGGCAGAGGGCCAGTTGGTATCGCGCTGATGGGAATGTAAGCTCAGGCGCTCATACACTTGTCATTACTTTCATGCATGCACTTGAACTAGCACACACTCACTTAATTATGCGCACATTATTTTACCCACGCACTCTTTCACACATGGTTTCCTGCCCGGTACTGTATGTAAACGTCTAAGTGAACGTATTTTTTTAGTCTACTTCAACATGTGTCAGCATATGTAACCCAGACAGAGGTAAATTAAAGACAGGGAGATAAAGAAAGACATTAGTGCACCGTTCATTTTATTGGCTGGCAAATATGACATTACAAAATAAAATTGTTGGTGCCGTATTGGTCAAAGAGAGTGCGACATAATTGATTGTGATCGCCTTTGGACAAAGAGTGACTTGGTAGCAAAGGAGGAATGTAGTACTTGATCAGAACTTCAAATGGAGTCACAGACAAAAATATAAAATGATTTAAATAAGTAAGCTTAGCTTTTCTTTTAATAATATGCACAATTCTGATTCTTTGGCATAGTGTCATTGTGCCCATTCACTGTTTGTGCCGTACTTTTATGTAAAATGAGCAGCTCTCGAATGTTAATTAGCTGCTCTGATCTGCTAATTAGAATCACGGTCTCCTTGTCTGTCCCTGTAGTGGCCAAAACAATGACCCCTTCCCAAGTACTCTGAGCCTTGAATTAGCACACTGAGCCGCACATTAGCCAAACCAATAAAGCTGCTAGGTTATCACCTCTGATCGCCATCTCTCTGCTACTCTGTTACACTCAGCTCCGCCCACCACAGCAAATTGCTTGGGGGGCTGCGCAGAATTTAGTCAGCTGCATCCAAAGCATATCTCTCAGCTCCTCCAAACTCACTACTTCAGTTTTCAGTTTTGAAAAAAATAATGAGTGGAAGTGGAGTTGTGAAGAAAACTTCAAAGTGCGATTATAATTGGTTTATGCGATTATTTTCATGTCTTTGATCTATTCAACAATTGCTTTAATCTGTATCATTAGTTTACTGAGCTTTTAAAGGACCACTGCAGATCAAGAAAAAATACTTATTTGTCAAGTACGTACCAAACTAACAATTTTGGCAGCTGTGTAAGCCATGGGCATAAAGCATTTTTTGAGAATATATGTTTTTTCCTGTTTATGAGTAAAGGAATCCATTTTGCGCTTGTTACCTCACTTCACAAGAGGTGAATGATATGGCTGTGTGTTTGTAGTTATCAGTAGAGGGAAGGGTGCGGGAGGATGGAACAGGCAGAAGTTCAGAGATTTTGTTTTGATATAGGATAAGATTACAATTGACACCACACCCCTGTCACCTCACTGATCCAGAAGCAGACACCCTGTATGATTCAATGCAGCTGCTGCTTTCCAGAAATGTAAATGCCCCTCTCATATACATATCTTTCATTTTTTAATTAAGAGCTAGCTGTATGAATTTTTTTTTTACAAAATTTATTATGCTCTTCGATAAAGTTTTCAGATATTTTTTATTGTGCAGTGGAACTTTTAATTAATATTGCTTTAGTCTCAAAATAATCCTCCAATCACCCTCTTTGCTCTGCTAATGACCTTCTATCCTCCTTTCTCATCACCTCATCTCACACTCGCCTTTAGGAATTTTCTTGTGCTGCCCCTATTCTATGGAACTCCTTGCCTTGCTCCATCACACTATCTCCCTGCCTCAAAATCTCACTGAAAACTCTGTTTAAAGAAGCTTATCACCTTCAGCCTTACTATACACACATATATCACCCTCCTGTACCACGCCCAAACCCTTTAGATTGGAAGTTTGCAAGTTTTCAATCATGTAAGATGCTTTGAAGGATGCTAAGCTCAAAGAAAGGGTCTTCCATTATTTGCCAATGTGTTAAAATTGTTTTTGCCTTGTAGTACACCTTTTTATAGCGCTACAGAATATGTTGGCGAGTTACAAATAAAGGGTAATAATAATACTGCTGCTGTACCAATATAATCCTCATAGGGAAAGGGGCAGCAGAGAGCAAGAAGTAACATTGGAGAGCACCATAGTGATTATGAAGACTAATAAGACCAAAACAAATATCTTAGACTGAAACCACACCCCTTCCCCCTCACTGGCACAGAAGCAGACACCCTTGCATCATCCAATGCAACACATCTGCGGAAATGTAAACATCCTCAAAAAACACAACTTCCACCAATCATGAATCCCTTCAGGGTCCTGCAGGGGCATAAAAAAAAGTGCATTTGTTTATTTATTTATCTCTACTAATTTTGATTGGACACAGTGTTTTTGGAAAGTAAACATAAATAAATGCAGCTTTTACATCTGTCACTTTTATATACATTATTCTTTACTGAGAACTTTCATTTTCTTTACTGGGCTGCTTAGTGTAGCTTCTGTATCAACAGGGTGTGTCCTTGTAAACTAATGATCTTTTCAGTAGACCTAATGTGAATCAATGCAAACTGGGCTTGGTCAAACATAAAATGACAACATAAAACATTGATATCCTGGGAATTAGGGTGATCAAAGCAGTGCTCAGTTACAACCCAATAAATTATTTCAATTTTAATTCAAGGCAAGCCATTTAATATCACGGTGATCTAAGTCTATGCTTCAATCATGGATGCTGAAGTTGTCCAATTCTAGGAGGATATTCACCATCTTACTCTCATTATAGGAGATTGGAATGCTAAAGTATGGAACCAAAAGACACCTTGGAGTCCTGTAAAGATAATTCTTTGATCATAGCAACAACCTCAGGGATGACTCTATACATGGACATCAGCAGATGGACAATATAGAAATCAGATTGAATATATACAGTACTTTGTAGCCAAAGATGGAGGAGCTTTATAGTATACAAAAACAAGACCTGGAGCTGACTGCGGCTCAGACCATGAATTTTTTTATTGCAAAGTTCAGAATTAAACTGAAGAAGAGAGGGAAAATCATCAGACTAAGCAGATACAACATAAATATTTACCCCTGTGAACATGCAGAGGAAGTATAGAATAGATTTAAGGGACTAGACATGGAAGATATAATGACTGAAGAACTTTGGACAGCGGTTTGTGACATTATCTGGGAAATAGCAACAAAAGAGAGCACTAAGAAGGCAAACTAGCTATCTGATGAGGCTTTGAAAGTAGCCCAGGGAATAAGGAAAGCCAAAGGTAGTGGAGATAAGAAAAGATTTATCCAACTGAATGCAGAATTCCAGAGGATAGCAAGAAGAGACAAGGAGACATTCTAATGAGTCATGAAAAAAGATTGAAGAAGATAACAGAATCGAAAGGTCAAGAAAATTGGGGATCTCAAAGAAACCTAATTTGACAGAAGGAGATCAGTTAAAAAAAGATGTATCATGTATACACTGAAGATCTATACAGGAAGGGTCTTAACAGTATTGATAACCTCAATTGTTTGTCCAATGATCTGGAGCCAGCATTAAGAGACTGTGAGACTTTTTTTCTCCATGTAATAATGATATAAAAAGAGGTGAATTGACCATTAAAGATATGTTGTCTGGTGGACACATAGAAATTGTGTGTTTCTTTGAGGGAGTTGTGGATATGCTCTGTTTGAGGCACCTATGCATGGTGTGTTTCATTCTGAATGGAAGTCATTTATTATTTTACTGGGCTATTAATCAATTGCATACTAAACCTTTGTGTCTATTCTGTGAAAAGGGGATGGGAACCTGATGAGAACTGCGAGTAGGATTGGTCTCCTCGACCTTTTCATGCCCACTAAAGTACAGATGTACCAGTTATGCTTATCCTGATTTCCTGCTGGATTTCCTGATCTGAATGCTGGGTACCGAGAAGTCCACCCCCTTACAAGCCTCAGGGGAGAATTCTTGTAGTAGAAGGCAGGAGGTTTTTGGTGTAAAGCAGATCCTTTCCCATGTGTTGCGACAGTGCCCATTTGTTTTGTAGTTTAAAGACAAAAGGAAACAAAGAAATAGAGTGGTGGTCATAGAGCATAGATGGATCAAGTGAGGGTGTCTTTAGGATTGTTTGAAGGGAGAGGGAAATGTGCCAGTTATTTCTACAGTCAGACAAGACTAGTATTCTGCATCACTATGCATTGATATGTTTATTATGGCTAGCCATGTACCTAACATGATATGTGAATATATAAGATTGACGCAGACACCATAAGTTTCAGTGATTGTTTCCTGTTTGTCTAAGCACGGGAAAAACGATCAGTCCATAAGCAGGCCCCCCATACTCCAGAAGCAGTCTCAAATCAGAGCTGCCCAGATGCAGCTAATTAACTGAGCCTATGATAGAATTCCCCTTCTGGATCGCTACCTTGTCATGGTGAAGGGACTTGTGTACTTCAGTGAAGCTGTGAGCTATACCATGTAGGGTCACCCAAGATGGTCTGGTCATAGCAGTGAGGTCAGACAAATCATGGTTCCATAGAGAAGGAACTTACAACCCACGTCATGGTCATCAAGAAAACTTAATGGATATACACAACCAGGCACAAGATGTACCTGGCATGCTGCTGCCCACGACTGAATGACAAGTAGCAAAATATAATTTTGATGAGTATCACATATATAGTTGTCAACAGTGAAGGTTGACGAAAGTTGTTGCTAACGCTGCAGTCCTCGCAAAGCACAAAAAAAACACAAATACACACAACAAACACATAAAAAGCTTACCCACAGCAAGGGGGAGCACCCAGCACCTCTAAAAGTGAAGTTACGAGTCAATTTAGGTAGAAATTAAAGAGTTTAGACACCCGAAAATCCCCTAAGCGAGAGAAAAAATGGCCGCTGAACAAAACGAAAACGAGGCTAAAGGACCCTAAACACGCAAAACACTGCGAAACACATACAGATTTTTCAAAAAAGCCGTACGAGGTACAAGGACGCAAAATCAGCCACAGCCGCGTTCCACACACATTAGGAGCCATTTGACAACACTAACTTACACAATGCGGAAGTACACAGGTATCGTAACGGATTTTCCTCGCCCACGCACACTATTTACACTACACACTGCACACATTGGTGACACTTACACAGCAGCTCCACAGCACTCAAAGCACACATTAGATGCTGCGGCAACATCAAAACAGATTGTCAGCTCTTCAACACAATGCTTTCTGGATATATTACTTCCAAATAGGTAAAGTATATTCATTTTGTAATGTATTATGTATTTGATTACCATACACCAAACAGCATTAGCTCACTTACAATTTCATTGCCGTCATTTTTTGACGGGCAATATTCTAGTATATATAGATATATATTTTTTTTCTCCCCTGCAGTTTCAGCAAAGTTCCCAGGAAGCAACCCTATTTCTCAATCCAGAAACATGGTCAGCATTGTTGATTGAGCCTGCTATGAACCTTTAGCTTTGGGGAATGTTTCCTCTATTTATCCCAAAACAGATTTCCTTTGGAGTGGGAAGATAAAGGCTTTAGGTCTACATTATTTTTAAAGGACCACTGTAGTTCAATATTAACTACTCATGCTTGTGATGTATGTAACAGTAAAAAAATGTTGGTCTGAAGTGAAAAAAATATTATCCATATATCAAGCAAATGTTCTAGACGCCTACATGTTCTCTCCTCTCCCATTCCTCCCTTCACTGATAACTACAAATACATACCCCATCATCCAGCTCCCAGGGTGTGATGTAACAAATACAAAATGGATTCATAGAATCTTCAAAATCCAGATTTTCCCAAAACATATTTTAAGGCTTAAAAAAGCTGCCAAGTTGTTTACATATTTGACAAACAAGTGTCTTTTTTTCTTGAACTACAGTGGTGTTTTAATTTTGTTTAAATAGTAAAGACGTGGTTTTGGCATGAAAGGCGTAAGGTACCCGTGCTTGCCCTTTTGTCCCTGTAATCCATATTTTATCAATAAATACTACATTTAAATATTTACCTGTGGATTTGGCTGTTCCTTTGCTGCTAAATATTGTACTAAAGTATATTATTTATTGCAAACCGCCATGTGCAGAACTGTAGTTACACTTCCCCTGACCCCACCTATCAGACTGTAATATGCAATTCCATACATTTCTTAGCAGGGGTCTTAGATGTCTTCTGTAACAATAATCTGTTTTCCTAAAGAATCCATAATCTGATTAAAGGAAACGACAACATTTCAGGAAAAGGAAAAGCATGTCATACCACCTAACAGTGTTGGAGCTAACCAACTAAGGAACCCAGACCCTTATACAAATATGCTCTCCGTCTTGTTTAGAAGCTCAAGAACCAAGAGAGGAATCTGAGACTGACACCGAATATTTAGGTACAATTAATCTGAAATCAAACCAGTAGCAAGGAAAAAAAGAACAATGATAAGATATAAAGAATAATGATAAGACATATCACCTCCTGTTTGAGTTAATTATTGACCCTAGATAAAGAAGGCTACATACAGTGAGTCAGAGGCACTGGTATCTTACAAAGAATTAAAGAAAATACCCGACTTTCAGGTTCAATTGTCTTCTACACAAAGTTTAAAAGTGATAATTGGAATTGTTTTTTTAAGTAAAATCTATTTTTTCTTTCACCAGGGAATCTGTATCCCCAAAATCAAGTAGTTTTTTAGGTTATTCTTAAAGAGCATGAAACACTGTAAGGCATGAAACCTCAGAGAACAAACACTCTGCAACCATTGTTGGAAGAACACAAACTGGTGACGGAAGGGTTATGTAGACTGCAGTGCATCAGACAGCTGCTGAAGAGTGCGCGGTGGAGGATCCATACGGCGAACATTGACATTGAGGTGGTTCCACAGGTGCTAGATGAAGTTCAAGTCTAAGAAATTTGGAGGCCAGGGAAGTACTTGGAAGTCTTTGTCGTGCTCCTCCAACCACTCCCTGACAATTCTGGTAGTACGACATGTTCATTGTCCTGCTGGAAGATCCCATTGGCTCCAGGGAAGACAATCAACATGTATGGGTGCACTTGATCTGTAAGGATGGATAGATAACCTGATGGGTTGAGAGTGCCCTGCAGAGGTATGAGTGGACACAGACAATGCCAAGAAAACATCCCAGACCATAACGCTGCTGCCATCTGCTTGTGTTCTTCCAACAATGGTTGCAGAGTTATTGTTTATGGAGGTTTTGCACCTGACACGCCAACATCTGTCCAGTCGCTGGAGCAGAAAACATGACTCATCAGAGAGGGCAACACTGTGCCATTCCAAAGAGGTCCAATTTCAGTATTGTTGTGAAATATAAAGCCATTTCTGATGATGAACCCTCACCAGCATGGGTGCAGTGACTAACCATTTGCTTCGGAGCCCCAAAACCCAACAGGTTTGGCTGTACTGTCATTTTAGACACACGTCTGGTTTGTTTGGACGGTGAGTTGCTCAACTGCAGCGTGTCGGTTGGCCCTCACACACCTTTGCAGCTGACATTCACCTCTGACATCAGTGGCACATGGTGCTCCGCAGTTTATTTTTAATGGTGCCGTTTGTCCAGTCACAGTACATTTTAGGCACAGCGGCACGTGAACAGTTCACAAGCTGAGCTGTTTCAGAAATACTGCCACCCTTAGCCTGAGAGTCAATGATCATCCCCTTTTCAAAGTCGGGGAAATTGTACGTTGTACCCATGACAGTGATGGTTGATATGCTTGCAGAATGCCTACATGTCACCTTATATACCCACCAACCAGCTTACGACACGTGCTAAGTTCTGCTGACATCAGAAGTAGGCGGTCATCATAATAATATGAATTTAGCCCGTGCAAACTGCATGTCATGTATAAAAGCCCTTCCAATGGTTGTGTTTACAGAGTATTATTGCTAATAGAAATGCAGTGAGATAGCAGGTGAACATTGGTCCATCTCCATGGAAATGTCTGAGACGCTTCAATATGAAGACACTGCTATTTAGTTTGGAAGTAACATGTCTCGGCTGCAAAGCTTAATTGCCGTGGAGATATATAATATCTATTTCATGAATATCGTTTCTTATTTTAAATGTAGTCAAAATAACAGCATGTCAAGGGGGTCCAACAGGCAAATATAACATTAGAGATGACTTATTGATGCCCAGGGCCAGCGATGTCTGTGGGGCAGATGAACTAATAGACTACAAATTATGAAAGGCATCTTAAAGGAGAAATGAATTTCAAGGAGAAACAGTGCAAAGGATGGAGGGCCCTGTTGTTGAGCTTTCAATCAGACATACACAGTGCTTTCCCCAAAGTACCTAGTGAGATTGAAAACTCGCAAACTTACATTCAGATCATTTCCAGTAGCTGGAGCTTATGGACTTTGTTTTGTAGCAGGGGAGGGAGGGATGTGAAGGAGAGAAGAGAGAGAGGTGAGGTATATTTGTAATATAAGTGGAACTGACACCTGTAAGCAATTCTCTCACATGCACAACCATCGCCACAAAGTTTATGGATGCCTCCAGGAACCAGAAGAGGCATAAAGAAACACACACACTCTAATTAAAAAAGTAGCTCTATGCCTTTCCTTTAGATTTTGTGTTCTTGATGGAGCTTAGAGGTACAGTGGGTGACAGATGCGCCTGGCGTGCTGCTGTCCATAGGGTCACAGAGAGTCAGACCAGACTGAATGACTAAGCAACAACAAAAAACATTTGAAACTGTATAAAGGGTTGCCCTATTGCAGGGGTGTCCAAACTATGTCCTGCTGGGTCGCAAACAGGCCTGGATTTGAGGATTTCCTTTCTGTGCACAGGTGAGTCAATCAGGATGACTAAAGAAGCAATAGTCTCACCTGGGTGCTGCAGGGATATCCACAAATCCAGGCCTGTGTGCGGCCCACCAGGACTGAGTTTGGACACCCCTGCCCTATTGGGTTAAAAAGTGTGTGTTGTATCTATTAAATTGATAACTTTTTTATCAGTGTTACTCTGGGCAGGACTGGCCTTCTTGGTACCCTAACACTAGAATATCCCATCACCTGGGGAGTGTATCACACTATTGATCAACTACAGTGTATCTCGATATTGATCATCTGCAGTGTATCTCGCTATTGATCAACTGCAGTGTATCTCAATATTGATCATCTGCAGTGTATCTCGCTATTGATCAACTACAGTGTATCTCGATATTGATCATCTGCAGTGTATCACTATTGATCATCTGCAGTGTATCTCGATATTGATCATCTGCAGTGTATCTCGCTATTGATCAACTACAGTGTATCTCGATATTGATCATCTGCAGTGTATCTCGCTATTGATCAACTACAGTGTATCTCGATATTGATCATCTGCAGTGTATCACTATTGATCATCTACAGTGTATCTTGCTATTGATCATATTGATCATCTGCAGTATATCTCGCTATTGATAATCTGCAGTGTATCTCGCTATTGATAATCTGCAGTGTATCTCACTATTGATCACCTACAGTGTATCTCTCTATTGATCATCTGCAGTGCATCTCCCTCTAGATCACCTGCAATGTATCTCGCTATTGATCATCTGCATTATATCTCGTTATTGATAATCTGCAGTGTATCTCATTATTGATCAACTGCAGTGTATCTCACTATTGATCATCTGCAGTGTATCTCCCTCTAGATCACCCACAATGTATCTCGCTATTGATCATCTACAGTGTATCTTGCTATTGATCATATTGATCATCTGCAGTATATCTCGCTATTGATAATCTGCAGTGTATCTCGCTATTGATCACCAACAGTGTATCTCGATATTGATCATCTGCAGTGTATCTCGCTATTGATCATCTACAGTGTATCTTGCTCTTGATCATATTGATCATCTGCAGTATATCTCGCTATTGATAATCTGCAGTGTATCTCGCTATTGATCATCTGCAGTGCATCTCCCTCTAGATCACCTGCAATGTATCTAGCTATCTATTGACCAATGTGCAGTATATCTCGCTATTGATAATCTGCAGTGTATCTCGTTATTGATCAACTGCAGTGCATCTCACTATTGATAATCTGCAGTGTATCTCACTATTGATCAACTGCAGTGTATCTTGCTATTGATCAACTGCAGTGTATCTCGCTATTGATCATCTGCAGTGTATCTCCCTCTAGATCACCTGCAATGTATCTCGCAATTGATCATCTGCATTATATCTCGCTATTGATAATCTGCAGTGTATCTCATTATTGATAATCTGCAGTGTATCTCGCTACTGATAATCTGCAGTGTATCTCACTATTGATCACCTGCAGTGTATCTCCCTCTAGATCATCTGCAGTGCATCTCGCTATTGATCATCTGCAGTGTATCTCGCTATTGATCATATTGATCATCTGCAGTATATCTCGCTATTGATAATCTGCAGTGTATCTCGCTATTGATCATCTGCAGTGTATCTCCCTCTAGATCATCTGCAGTGCATCTCGCTATTGATCATCTGCAGTGTATCTCCCTCTAGATCATCTGCAGTGCATCTCGCTATTGATCATCTGCAGTGTATCTCGCTAAGGATAACCTATATCCTCAAATATGATGGCAGTAATGGGATCAAACCTGAACATTGTTTTGCCACCATAGAGGCCAGAGTCTGAAAGCTTCACTAACATATAAAAGCAGCTAAATAGTATTCATGAGCAGTTTATTTACATAACAATACAGTATAAAAAGACAACTCAGGAATGTCTCACTTTAGAATCACATGGCCAAAACAACATATATGTAGTTTGTCATTCTCCTTAAGAATAACTGCAAAAAACAACAACCACTTGATTTTGAGGTAACAGGATCCCTTTAATGAGATATAGAAGTACTTTGTTTCGATTGATTGATGTGTTTGCTGGGGCTTTTCAATAAAGTTGAACGCTGTTGTAAAAAAAGTTTTTCGTTTATAACAACACGCATGCGCATTTGTTGCCAATAGAACATTCTCATGCAGTCATTCCCACACAGGCACGTGATTAACTGCGTATGCGTGACGTATAATCAAACATTATGCTGACCACCCCTCCCGCTGTTGAGTCAGAAGCGTGTGCGTGCGTGCCTGAGTGTATGCGTTGCGTCCTCCGAATAACGTCACTTCCTGAGGCGCTCGTATCCGTTGTCCTGGTAACTGCTGCTGAGAGGTAGGCGGGCGCATGCTGGAAGGAAGTAGCATCATTGTGAGACAAGCGACTGAGCGAAGCAGGCATGGCGGATGGTGGTCGCTCGTATAGTGGTAAGATTCATATAGGAGACTAATCTAGTGGTTGGTTATGTGAGGGGAAGGCCTGGAGCAGCATGTGGGGGGCAGTGGCGCCATTTGAAGGCAGTTTCGTTCTATTTGGGTAACTTGTGGGGTCTAGCACTGAGACTGGACAGGGTGGGAAGTCTGTGTGTACTTTAGAGTTAGCCATTGTCCAGACACTACATGTGGAGGAGAGGAGTGTGAAGATGTAGTTAATATGAATGTGAGGGGAAGGTCTAAGACTGTGGTGGGGGGTCCTGTTATTAACATGGGGGGGATATTGGAATGGGCTGTTATAAGAGCAAGGCGTTGAGAACTTAAAGGCGATTGTGTCATAAGGAAATATGAATAGACGTTCCAGGGCCCTGACTGCTTAGTGTTTATACTGCACATATACATTTCTCTCTCATGATATATATATATATATATATATATATATATATATATCCTTGCCTTGAATGTCCACCTGCGTCAAATATGTCAAAACCTCACTAAAGATGCATCTATTTAAATAAGCCTATCACCTCCAGTCTTAATATGCACCTCTCACCCTGTACCCTTTAGACCGTAGGTTTATGAGTTTTCAGTCTTGCGTCAGTTCTTTAAGTTAAGCACCATGTACGTCTGATTTTAAGCTCAATAACAGGACCCTCTATTAATTTGCATTGTGTTAAAACTGTTTTGATTTGTACTTAATCCCTGTTTAGTTCTATGGAATATGATGGAGCATTACAATTCAAGGATAATATATGATTTTTGCAGCCTAACTCTTAAAACATATTTGGCTGGCTCCTAGGATTCAGATACATTTGGCAATCCCTGTATTAGAGAACTTGGGACACATTGTGACCCCTCATCCAACTTGGGGGTCGGAGGTTTCTTACAAGGAGTTTTACTGTAGTGGGTGGTTTCATGAGGCGATTATGGGAATCATTGTGGCTTCTGGATGTCGGGGTTAGTGTTCACAAGGAAGAGGTCATAGGGGTTCCTAAGGTGGAGGTTAGGGTTTTTGGGGAGATCAAAGTGGTAGGTTATGAGGTTGGGGGTACCTTGCAATGTTAAGGTTATGGGCTTTAGGGGAAGGGTTAATGCTGCACTGCCCCGATAAAGCTGTCTCCTTGTTGCCGGTAAGTGGTTAGCGGTTTACAGGGTTGGGGTGTAGGGGGTTAGGGAATTAGGCTAAGAGGGATAGGGTTAGGCCCACCAAGTGGTGTAGGGGCTTAGGGAGTACATTGGGCCGCGAGCGCACCCAGCAACAAGAGGCTTCCAGTGACGCACATTGCACATGTGGTAGCATTAAACAGGAAAGGTCCAGGTTTACAAAGTGGGAAATATATGCATTGTGGGAGGTTTCCAAAATGGAGGTTGTGTTGTTTGAGGTTAAAATGGATGGTGGGAGCCCAGCAATTAGTGTGAAGGTGCTTACAGGGGTCAGATGAGTAGAAGTATGTAAGAGCAGACATTTTCAATTTTGTTTTAAAAGAACACAGTTATCATATTAATAATATGTTGTTATTGACAACTTGAGTTAATAATGTGCAAAATATTTTTAAGCTTAACAAATATAGCTTTAATTTGTAATGTTCTTTAGTAATATGTGGAGAGTAGAAGTTGTGTATATCACATATTATAATTGTCTAACTACGATTCGTCGTCACGCTGCGTTGCATAGTGCGTACGACTTGGCGAAGAGCGCCTGTACGAGGCGAGCCGTTAAATCGTAGCACTTAGAAAAAAAATACGAGGTGAAAAAAATTACGAGATAAGCGGCGGAACAAAAACAGTAAAAAAAAACAGTAAATTCACACTAAAAAATAAAACAAAGGTCACTTACAGCATGGGGAACCAGGCAGGACGTCTGGAAGTGAGTTGGAACTGCAATTTAGATCGATTTAGCCGAGTTACAAAGATCGAAAATCGTCTAAGCGAGAAAAAAATGGCAGCCGAAAAAAATGAAAACGAGGCTATACTACTACGAACTGCGTAAAACAGTCACAGACGTATGTCTTTGAAAAACAACGAGATAAAGGATGCGGATTAACCGTGCAATGAGTAAAAACACAGTAGCGAGTACATTTTACGAAACACAATTACAGATTTACGCATTAACACAGATTTAACGACTTTGTCTCGCGCAACATCGGATTTCCCGCCTAAACCAACGCATTTGATGTGAAATATAAGTTGCAAGTTACAAAAAATCTTTTATTTTAAGAAAGAAAAAAAAAGGGACAAATGTAGCGTCATGTTGTGTGGCAAACAAATTTCACTACATTTAATTTTTAGTGACCGTCATTTGACTGTTTGACCATATTTACTGTTAAACCGTAGTACTTTAGCGGGCTGAGCGATGAACCCTGCAGGCGATCATTGCCCGGCGAGCCTCGCACAGCGAGGCAAGCCTTTAAACCGTAGTACTTTGGCAATGAGCGCCGCAGAAAAAATGCTGCACGAACAAAACTAAAACCAGGCGACAGCACTATAACCACTGAAAACACGTACCGATAATCCGCTAAGACGCATACCACACATTATCCGCTATTTTAGGATAATGCGGAAGTACACAGCTACGTTAACGGTTTCGGATCGCGCACGCACGCTATTACACTGCACACGTTCATCACGCTTACACAGCAGCTCCACACCACTAATGCTGCTGCAACATCAACACAGATTGCCGTACATTCATTTATTAATTTGATTTCTATATTTCAGTAGTACACAGAAAACAACATTAGCTACCTTACAATTCCATATGTATATTAATAACTAAACAACTTTTAAAACGTACACATCTCATTGCCGTCATTTTTTGACGGGCAAAACGCTAGTATCAGTATAATGATTGAATAGAATAGGGGTAAGTGGTAGAGATTGGCATCAGCAAAACTGAGGAAGTTATCTTGGTGCTGGTATAAAATGGGTTTTGATAGGATGTCCAGTGGTTGCAGTGTTCTGGGATTGCAATGGGGCTGTACTGGTGTGTTTAGATAAGAGCTCTGTTGGATGACTTTGTGCTGTAACCGTGCAAGGGAATAAACACAGATCCCTGGAGGCTGGTTGCCTGGCTCCCATATATTACTTTGGGATTCCTACATTTTTCATGGATGCAGTAGCCTTATATGAATATGTTTGTTTTATAAAAAAAATACATCTTCATTTAAGAGATCATTTAAAATAATTGCTAAAGGGAGTTAAATATTGCAGGGTGACAATTTTCTGTGAGCCCATGCTCAAAATTTGCATTTATGGCTCCTAAATATTTTCAAAGTTTTAATATAGCTCTATGAAGTGCTTCCTTCAGGGCTCCTTGAAAAAGCCAACATTCTTCTATAAAATCTTGCTGTCTAGTTAATTGATATTTTGTTCACCGCTGTAGTAATCTCTGCATTATTTCAGAGGCTTTAGTTGTGTCTATGGGTTTTGTGGCAGAGCAAATGAGACTGGTATGTACTGTGTTGTGATAATTAGCGTGTGAGTGTTGTTTATAGATGGTTCATGTGATCTGCTGGCTCCCCGCAGGAATTGATGTGTTGGTAAAGAATGTGACAATCTCCCGTTAATGGGCAAACGACTCTTCCATCCTCCTAATCTTAGCTATATGACTATATATGCGTTTTTTTTTTCTTAGTCTGTTTTTTTACATGGTAGACCACCATTTTCATAACTGAAGTATTTCTATTAAATCGACTCGTATGTCACTAGTATAAATTTAACTGAACAAGTGTTTTTTTTTCTGACTATTGGATCAAATTGACATATACTGGAAGCCTAAACACCTATTATTTTGAAAATAAAACATAGGTGCACTGTTGCTCTCTTCCTAATGATTAAAAAACATAGTTTTTAGTTGCTCAATGTAGCTCATTATCTGGAGGTTCATTGGCAAAATAGTGTGAGTGGTGGAGGGCATGGCAATGCTTCATTGATAAGTAGGTTGTAAGTGACAACACAGCTAGATAAGTTTTTTTTTTTTTGTAGTATCTTGTGAGTTAATGTTGGCAGTTTTGGTTGGAATTATTATTTTTTGCAATATAATGTTGAGCTGGGCTGCTTGTTGTTGTGGTGATGTCTTGTTGATGACTTTAGTTGAGGTGTATTGGAGGACATTGCTATTTAAGGAGAGAAGAGTTGAGTAAATGTGATGTAATAAATATCTGAATCATAAAGAGGTTATGTCACAACCCAGTAGAGGGGGTCCAACTAAGCTCCAGAATTATTTTGTCTTGGTTACATGAATCCTCTCTTGTGGAGTGGATGGGCTTCTTGGTGAACAGTTCCAGGACCATAAGGAATCATAACAGGATTCAAGTGGTTTAAAAATAAGCAAAGGTTATTTCCTCTAAATAAGTCAACACCTGTTTTTTTGCTCCCTAGAAGAGTTTCTTCGTTGAGAAAACTCAGAACCTTTATAGACAAACACAACAAGGCAATTTTAGTACAACCCACACACATGATTAAATGACCTGCCCATAACCATTTAACTCAATCAGCGCTCTGTAATATCTCTCTGGCCAATCTGTAGGGTGTGAGTTAATCCCATCACCGGGTGACCTGGTAATTACTTTACAGCCTTGAACACATTCAAAGTTCCCTTCTAAACCAGTTAACCCACATAACCTATTTAAATTTCCTGTCCACGGCTAGATAGTCCCACAGGCAGGTTATTATCAATATTTACAGACCTGGCAGGTTATTATCAATATTTACAGACCTGGCAGGTTATTATCAATATTTACTGACCTATTGATCACATTTGTTGTTTCATGCAATGGTATTAGCACAGATTGGAAAGAGGAGGATAGAGAGGACCTAGTCATTTCATGGAGAGGTTTTCAGTGGAAACCAAGTAGATTGTCACAGGTGACTCCAAACAGCTTTTGCATTGCACCATTCTTCTCTCTCCACAGTCCTATTATTCACACATTATTGCAAGTATAATTTTCATTGCACGGCAAGAAGAGATTGGTTGGGTCATCCTGTCTTGTTAGAGCAGAATGTGATCTAGTTGGTGAGACCTGTGCTCCTGGTTTTGGAGAGGTGGTGTTGGCTGTATCTGGCTTGTGAAATCTTAGGCAGGAGTAGTCTGTTACATGATGAGATGTGCCAGGCTTTAATAGATATATATGGCCACTGATTGGTTGATCAGAACAGTTACATGGTTGAATGTAATGCCAGTGTGTCTTTCCTGTGTGTTTAAGTCTCTGTATTTTTAGTTCACCCACTAAACCCTTATATAACAGTCAGTACCCAGGTTATCTATGCAAACAGACTCTTGCACCTTGCTCACATATAACAGGTTCTCCCTACCTGGCTGGGAAGCCTGGTGCCACCTACATGACTATATAGGGTGGCAACACGTTACACAGTGATTATTCACTCAGATAATCACAATAAACACTGCATGTGACCTGGCTGAATATAAAATGCGTAACTGTCAAATATTACTTTTAATGTAATCAATAAGTGCATGTAATTCCAATGTATAAGTGAGTTGGTCATGTTTATACATTTCACTGGCTCCTCAATAACCTGGCTGGCCCCTAAGATTCATATAAAATTATCAATCCACCTTTATAGCATCTATTATTTGTAAGTACCTCTTGGCAAAATAAAAGCAAATAGATTTATTTAAAAAAAACTGCCTCTACATTAATCAAGTTAGGATCCTTTTTAGCTAAACGGTGCTCAATGTGAAAAGTGTCACAGCAAGCAGCTCCTTATTGGATCGTGAGAACTAAGCAGATTGACTAAACTCTAAAGCAGGGGCTGCCAATTATAACAGCTCTCAGTTCCTGCAAAGCAGTAGTTTTAAATCTTAACTTTGCATTGTGGGGTCAAGCAATTGGTGGTGATTAATTGCAATTACTACATTGGTATTGTTTATTAAAATATTTACCATTTGTTCCATGTCAAGGTTCCTCTTAAAACAAAGAAATGGTGCCGTCAAGCATTATTTAGTCATTATGGTGACCTGGTGACTGCCATTTGTTGAGCAATTTGCATTCTACTCCTTTGTGGTCTAAAGACATTTATAGGTTGACCTGCTTTAAGAGCTAGCCTGATTAGTGAGGATCTCTGAGAACATTGAGATGACCAAATGTCTTAGTAGTCCAGGGTAAAAGTTTAGGAAGCAGTGGCTCCCCAGATCCTGGGTTTATCGAGCCTTTATTTAGTGTATTTATCAGGTTGTTAGTTTTACCAGTTCTTTACATAGGAGCTGAAGTCATACATTGAGTGTTAGCTCATGGGCCAAGGGAATTGGAAGCAATATGGAGGGTGCGTCTGAGCGTTGAGTCTTGGCAGAGGGTTTAAACTGATAATTCCATCTCCCATTTTTAGAACATGATGACCGTTTTGGCGGGTATGGTAAGAAACGGAAAGGGCGGGGACCTTTTCGAGGCAAGATGTACAGTGAAGGTGGTCATAAGTTCATCCGAAATCGTGGTGGATTTGCACCCAATCCCCGCTCCAGACTTGAGGACGAAGATGGAGATGTTGCTATGAGTGAAGCACATGATGTCCGTCCACGGTTGTAAGTATCGTGATTTTTATGGTGCTAGATGCTTCTGTGGAATGGAGTAATATTCTGACACTCTGTCAGTGGCAAATTGATCCTCTATTAAATTTACATATTTGTTAACTATTCTGTTGTTGTATTCATTTATTCACTCAGCAATCCATATGAACGTGGCGGCAGACGGAGAGACGATAGACCAGGGAGAGACAGGCCACCTTTCCATCCTGGTGCAAACTCCGGACCCCACCGATCTGACACAGCCCACCAAGGCAGAGCAGAGACCAGTGACGGCAGGAAGTCCTGGTTCAAGATCACGGTGGGCAAGGATGTGTTTTTGATTGGGAATGTACAAGTGAAGTGCAATGGAACATCATAGCACCATTATGTAGATGGATCGCAAATAATACCAAACCTATACAAATGTATTCTTATTGGTTAACAGTTCTCTATTTGTACTCTTGCTATTCAACATCTCATGAAGATAAATCTCTTCCTATTCCCTGTTCCTAATTGTGGAAATTCCTTTGTAAATATTGACCCTTTTTGGTATTGGGCCTAGTCCTGTGTTCAGGATGGCCTAATTGCGAGGGTGGTAGACTCCCTGTGGCTCGCTAGCAGTGAAAGTCATCTGCAAGGTTTTAGCTGTTTTTTTTGCTGCAGAGTTCAAGTACCTTTTTGGGTCTTTGTTCTAAAGACATGAACTCAAACTTGAACCTATACTATGAATATGCCAAGATGGGGAACGTTGCGGTTATGTGAAGCATTGCAGGATGTCTGAGGCCTAAGCCTTAAAGAGTGATGGACTAAGATCTTAACTTCTACCAAGTGATAGAGGATGTTTGGTATAGATGCGTGTCTATATGTTCTTTGCAACATGAACAGCCATCAAGTAGAGAGAACCAACAAAGGAAGGACTAGAATAATGGTGTCATAACAAGACTGATTTTGGTAGAAAACCAATACATTCGTGTTTTCTTGTGTGGTTGTGTTTTTTATTTTAACTTTAAACTTTATTGGGGGGATAACACAGGATAATACAGCAGTTGCACCAATATGACATGTTAAACATATATCAGAAAACAAAATCTTACAAAAAAGGGGCAGTAAATAAATCTAAGGATTACATAATAGAACACATACCGTATTTACTAAAATGTCCATTAGATTTAGTCTAATCCAGCTCCTGGACTTTCATGTTTTTTTGGGGATAAAGAAAGCAGAAGGAAATGAGAGAATGGAATGTGGAGATTAGGAACAATGTAGTACAGATCAGATAATGCAAACTAAAAATAATACGAGAGGGGGGTTTCATATGAAAAATATAGGCAGCCCTACCTAGATTGGGAGAGTAATGGGTTGAAAAGGGTATATTTTCATGATAGATTGAAAGTTATGTTTCTAACTAAACTGCTGTGAACAGAACATTATAATGACAACATATTAAAAGGGTTTTAATCTCTCAACTAAGTGAGCCTTTTTTCTTTAGAGCTATATGTATAGAGAAGGTATCAGAGTGGCCATCAAAGCTAATTACTCTTTATGATGGCGGCCAATCTAATAAAGTTAAATATTACGTTTATAATACCTAGTAGTTAGTAGTATCACCTCTGTATAAATAAAACTTAAGGATAATTTTCAGCTATTTTGGGTCCTCCAAAGCATTCTGGCAGCAAGGGGGGGGGGGGGGGGTGCAGCAATGCTGAAAGGTAATCCATAAGAAGGTAGAGGGTCTAGCAAAGTCACAGTGTAACATATGCACAGCTTGGAATACATAGCTTTCAATCTATTATGAAAATAAACCTTTTTCAACCCATTACTCTCCCAATGAGATGATCGTGCAGTGGAAAGTGACAAAATTGTGGTTTCTATTTTAAATGCAGTGCTCAATAATACATTACATATAAATTGGAGAATGTTAATCGTTCTCATATTGGAAAAATGATACTTGGAAGAAGCATCAATGATCCCTACTTGTAAGTGAAATGTAACAGGAAATAGGGCCTCAACTTTTTGTTCAGTACAATGTTAATAACCGTATAGAGAGCAGACTAAAAGGCTAGCAATAATACATTATAAATAAGAGCTAGATGCGATAACCTTGTCTTTGACCTGAGATCAAGTTATAAGGTGAGACTGGATCCTATGTAAAATCTGCTGCTGCATTATCCTCATCAGCATCATCCAGTTGGTCCATACTCATGTTTTCTGATAATTCTGGATCTGATTCATTGTTAATATCATGTGTGTCTCACTGTCTGGGGGGACAGCTTTGGGCTTATAGTAGGATGTAGCCTCTGTTTATCAGAGCAGTCTGAAAATACTTCCTTTCATGACTTTTCTAATGATAGTTTGTAGATAAACGGCAGTTAGGATGACGCTGAAGAAGTCAATTTCCTGCCATGTTGGGAGAGATTTTTAGCTAGGCCTCAACTTTGACACAGGCTTCTAGACCAAAACTGCTCGTGCTAGTGAAAAATACTGGTATGGCTAAGCAGTGTCAGTATGGTGTAACTTGACACAACTGGGACATACAGTTTTAAACTAAACAGTATATTGTGGTCTACCAGTAAATAAAGCATGACTTGTGCTTCTCCATGACAGATGGCATAATGTGTTTCACCTACACAGGGATCCAACACTTTAGAGTATGCTATTCAAATAATGTGTACCATGAATATGTTTTTTTGGGGGAAGTTGACACAATTGTGGAATTGGTATGCTTTACCCTGTGTCATGTTTATTTCTGACTTTCCTATTGTTCCCTCAATAGATTCCCCATGGAAAGAAATATGACAAGAACTGGCTGATAACCCTCCTTCAGAGTGTCAGCAGAGTGCCCTTCACTGCTGTTTCGGTATGAGCTGCTCCTTTCCCTGTTACCTCTTCTCCTTTGACTTCTTCCTCTGTTCTCACCCTGCCTCATTTGATTTTTCCCTCTCTCAAACCCCTTTTTATTTAACATGCCTCCTTTTCTTTGGACTCTGCAAAGTAATTTGCTTCACAGTTAATTTTCCTAACTTTTTTTTTTTTTGTGTCCTGTTCTCTCACAGTATCATTGTGATCACAACCGGGCTCACTTCTTTGTGGATGATGGAGAAGCTGCCAAAGCTTTAAAGAGAATCTCTAGGACATTCACTGACAAAGATAATTTCAAGGTAAGAAGACATGGTTCCATTTCCCTACTTTCCCTGCCTCCTGTTACTTTTCTCCTCTAATTTACTGTTTTATCTTTAGGTTACTATATTAATTCGTCCATCTGCACCTCCAAACATCACACCGGATAGGGACATGAAGAATGAAGATATTGAGCATTTTAAGGTAACCACTCCCTGACTCAAGCCAATTTGTTGTGGGCCACTGCACTATGTGAGCCTTGCTTTCCATGAAGGTCCATTTTCCTTCAATTCTCTCTTTGCCTTTTTTTAAATTTTAAAGCAGGAATTGACAGAGCCATAGCTCCTAAAATGTTACTGCCGGCTCCTATATTTCAAGCTTTTGTAGAAATCACTCTACATATATATGCCGTAAAATGATTGGCTGGCTTTTTTACTTAACCTGAATGTCACCCAAGTTACACACAAACTTGTCAACCTCCTTTTTTAAAGGGCAATTTCCACCTAAATGTAAGTTTCTTTTATATTAAAGATCAGTATTGGAGAGAATGATCTACCTATGTAAAAGTTCAGAAACCTGCCTAGTTTGTTAGATGGCAGAAGTTGCCATTTCAAGTCAGATTTTTGTCACTGACACACCTACTGTAGAGGTCTTATAGCAATAAAAGGCAAGTGCTAAGACATTTACACATATGGAACTTCTATATGTTTACTGTCTCATATAAGACCACTTGTGTTTAGGTGAAACGTAATCTTTAATATCACAAGTCTGCTCCAGCCATATCCTGCTGAACCACCTATCAAGGCTATGACACATCTTCCCTTTGCCAACTCAGCACTCCATGTCTTGCTTCCTCTGGATTCGGTCCTCATCCTATTTAACTTAAACTAGTCCAATTTGGTGACTCCTTTCCCTTCATCCCCCTAGTTCTGCCTTGTCATCTTGCCTCACTGTGTCTTGTCTCTCATAGAACTGCATGCAGAAGAGATATGATGGAGCTCATCAGGCTCTGGACATGAAGGCTCTGCGTGGTGATCCAGGTATATACTTAATTTCTCATCACTCCTCTCTGACTTCTCTACAATGATCTGGTCTTTAATATCCACTACTCTCTTTGACAGATCTGGTTGCTAACAAGGTAGACATTATTCTGAACAGGAAATGCTGTATGCAGACCATGCTGCAGATAATAGAGGATAATGTGCCGGAGGTGAGTTTCATGTTGTGTTTTTACAGATGTGCAAAGATTTATCTTTTGTTACCGAGCTAAGTAAACAAATTGTGTGTTTTTTTTCATTCATGGCAATGTGTGTGTAAAAAAATCTACTACACAAGGTAGGTACTGTCCCCAGGCTGAGACAGTAACCTTGAAACAGCTATCTGCCAGTAGGTTTCCTTGCTTGTGTATAATCCATCCTGAGCTTTGCTCAAAGCAGTGTAATACAGCAGGCATATGCTTCAGGGAAGCCATGTTTAAAATGGGAATGGATTACAAAAATGAAGCCTTTGTGGGCACATTTGCATGTTCTTGCCCAGGTTCCCAGAGTGTAATAACTGTATTTCTTGGAATTCTGATCAGGAAATAAGTTCTTTTTTTTTTTTTTTTAGATGTTCAAATGTGAGCACAAATGAGATATAAATAAATAAATACATAAATAAATACATAAATAAATAAATACATAAATAAATAAAATCTAGGGATTGGGATATTTACACCACACACTTTCCCCTCACTGGCAAAGATGTGAACGCCTTGCCTCTCCCTCCCCTGTGTCCCTCCAGAGTCAGTTGAAAGCATAATTTTTTTTTTCCTTGTTAAAAACTAGATTTTTGACTTTTACCTACTTAATTATCAGACTTTTTTTTTTTGGTTCAGTTGTGCTGTAGATAACATTGTTTGTCAGAAAAATGTTGTCCAATGGATGCAAATTATATCGTCAAACTGAAGAAAATGTTTTTAATTGTTCTGATTTGCATATTGAAGTTAAAACGATAACACTGGCACCTTTATAAATCCTCTCTTAATCATATCAAAAGTACTCCTGTGGTTTTATTAGGACTTCTAAATATTTAGCGTGTTATAGCAAAAGTCCCAGTTACTTCATGAATTAAAAGTACACATATAAATAAACTAGTAACTTGCCCGTCAAAAATGACGGGATAATATTTAATGTGTTTGATTATTGAGCAATAAGGTTAGGTATGTATCGCATACATTTCTAAAGGACTTCCCTCACTTACTTTATCTAATAACAAGCAATTAGAATCATTTAAATGTATTTTTCATTTCTGCCATTATGTCACTTTAATCATTCTGGCACAAAGTCTGTGTGCTCACCTCTTACTGTGACCCCTCTCCAGCTGCTTGCTTTGGATATCGGTAACAACAAACTGTACAAACTAGATGATCTGGAAGACCTGCCCATCAAAGCCCCCAACTTGAAGATCCTAAATTTGTCCAACAACATGGTAAGTCCTATTTGTAATCATACTCTAGTAAGGAGAAGTACGCAAGCGACTATTGGCCATAAACTGATTTTATTTGGATCAATGTTAATTTTTTTACAGTTAAAATCAGACAGAGAGCTGGACAAGGTGAAAGGGCTGAAATTGGAAGAGTTGTGGCTGGATGGGAACCCACTGTGTGACACGTTCCGAGACCAGACCAGCTATATCAGGTCAGTGTTGCAGTCTCTTCTCGCCCTGCCGAGAGGATGGGCAGGGTGAGGTCCAGGATATTATTTATACATTCTTCATGAATCTGGGATCATAACTCAAATACCAGATCTAGACAGCAGAGTGTGAGTCCGGGGACATTAACAGCAAAGGGTACATTTTTTAAAACATACCCCTTTGCAAAAAAAAAAATATGTTTTGAAGTATAGTTTTTGTACACACGTGCTCAAAGATTGTTTATGAACAGCACATTGTTGCTGTGTATTAAGACTATGTTTGCACCACTGGCCTATACTAATTCAGCCTTGTATCTTTATCATTATTTTCATCAAACGGGTGCAAGAGGCTGTACTAATTCCTGAAGCCTCCGCTCTAAAAAAACAAAACATTTTAGTCTATGGACTCATTCCTTGTCTCCTATGGAATTCTATCAGGATTTGTAATTTTCCTTTAAAATGGTTCAATCCTGTAGTTATGTGCTTATTTCAGCTGTGTGCATATGATCATTTTTAATCCCATTTTGCACACATATATCCATAGTGCTTAAACAGAGTATAAAAACTCACCCATACTGATGTTGCCCGTTGTATTTAAAGGAGCATGAGACATCATGAAATAATTAACTGTATATAACCTGCCTTTTTCCCCCCTTCATACTGAGTCTGTTATTTGCTGCGGTTCATGCAGAGTTGGGAGACAAAATGGCATTTACTGTGTTTAATAGATACATATGCACAGTACTTTATCTACCCCTTAAACCAGAAGAAAGCCAACCTTTGCTGTGATGGTTAAATTCTGCACAGCTGTAAGTACATTTTGGCCTTTACTTGTTTTTTACATTGTGGCACGTGACTACCAAGAGAGAGGCAGTATATACAGTACATCTAAGATAGGCAAAGCTAGACTATTTTCCTAGTTGCCAATCCTAATCTGCTTTGTCATTCATTTTCAGTTCAGTCGCCCCTTCCTTTCTCTCTTGCTCTCCTTTTTCCTCCCTCATTGTCTGTATTTTGTTTCCATCCTTCCACACTCCCTCATAACATTTACTACTCCATCTTCACACATTCCTCACATTCCATTGTGTCACCTATCTTCTGCCCATTCCCCAAAAAAATCTTGGCCTCTACCTGTCTACCAGAAAACTGCAGCCTCCTCTCCTCCCCACCCTACTCCTGCAGCACAACCCCATACTTGAGTGGGAGGAGATCACCTATAACCAGTTTCCCTCCTCCTTAATCCCCGAATACAAACAGAAGCTTAAGGATCTTGAGATGTTACTTCCCCTTTGAAGTCACACTCCTGCTTACTACACGCACACACTCCCCTTCTAAGGTGAAAGTGGATGTTTGGTCTATGACGGGTAAGTTCCCCCTAAGGGGGGACAACCTAAGGCAGACCTCAAAACAGCTGCAAGAAGAATTCTACAGGGGGAGTGAGGTTGGGGGCAGAGAGACGGCCTGAAACTCTGCCCTCTTCCAATTCAATCAAACACGCATGCACTTTCCCCTGTTCCTCCCTGCCAGGAGGAGGGGGCATCAGAAGCCTCAGGGGGCGAGAGAAAAAATATTGAGCTAGAATCCCACCTCCTGTCTGGAGGGTGGTGCTGCACACAAGCTACCAAGGAGGAGTTATAATGAAAAAGAAGGGATGTCCCAGCATGGAGCCCAAAAAAGCTGGAGCAATAAGGATGTGTCATGTAGGAAGAGGATTGTGGGGAGGGAAGAGGCTGCAGGGAACACGGTCAGGACGGATAAAGGCTCTGTCCCCAACTAATGTTTTTCATAGTCATCTATTCAAGTTCCTACACCATGTCCCCTTTTACATGTATCCATCCATGCTCTCTCCCATATTTATCCCATATCCTAGACCTACATTTTCCCTTCATTTGTCAAACACAAGCCATCTTCCATTCAACCATCCTGCTCTTTCCTCCTTTGTGTTTCTCAGTTGTCAGCGTCCTCTTTCTACACACTGCCACAAAAATGGAATTTGTTCGAGTAATGCCCCTGACTTTATCCCCGCCCATGTTATTAAAAAATGCCTCCTTTATAAAAGCCTGACTTCATATTGCTCAGGCATTTAATAGACTTGCTTAAAGGCAACTTTAAATGAAACTCCAACCTTGGTGCCCAGCACCCCTTCCCTGCATGTTAGTCTTGGTGTAATACAGCTCAGATGAAGGCAAGGTAAAGAAGACATGGTGAGTAAATAGTCATTTTATTATAACTAATGGGTTGGCAAGCAATGTTTTCAAAACCACTGATTTGCCCTACACAGTATGTTAATAAATATATGGCTTAATGGGATTAAGGTGTGAATAGCTCATAAGGCCTTCCATTGTCACCTGATTGGACTATATTTAGCACAATAGCAGATTTAGTAATTTACAGTTAACACCCCAATTCCCACTGCAAAAAAAACGGTGTGTTCTTACACAGTTCTCAGGGGTAGGTCCATAGAACATTGTGTGGGTTGGTTAATCCTGCCTGCTGTCACTGACATTCTCTGTGTCCCTATTTCTGTCCGTCCGTCCTCCTGCGGATCTCCCCGCCCTGGATGACAGTGCCGTGCGAGAGCGCTTCCCAAAATTACTACGACTGGTAAGATTTCAAAACGCATCCATTTAGTTATACAGATTGAGTACAAGCTTGTTTCAGTCAGTCTTTATGGTACTCTGATTAATGCAGCATAAATATTAACACTCTTTTCTCTCACTCTTCCTCTCTGTTTCTTTTTTTTTTTTTTTTTCCATTGCTTTCTTTTTTTCCTATCACTTTCTTTTTTTTTTGTACTCCTACTCTTCTTGTTACGCCTTTTCATTTTCTTGTTTCTGTGTGCCCCATACTCAGGATGGACATGAACTTCCTCCACCAATCACATTCGATGTAGAAACTCCGACCACGCTCCCGCCATGCAAGGTGAGGCCTCTTTTGGTTGTTAGATGTTCTCAACTGACCGATTTGTCCTAAAAATTATTCAAATATATTTCTGTTTTCTAATTCTATTTTTATTTTTTTTCCAGGGCAGTTACCTTGCTACAGATGATATTAAAGCATTAGTTCTACGATTTCTGCAACAGTGAGTATATAAATATCCAAACACCTCATATTGCAATCTCACTCTATTGCTCTTGGGTGGCTTTTCGAGCTTCTAATTTTTTTTTGTTCCCTGGGTAGTTCTTACACTGCTCTTACTATACTAGACTATTGCAATCAATTCTATCTCTCCATCCCACTTTGAACCCTTTTCACAGAAGAATTCCCTACTTTCTTTCTTGCAGATATTACGCTTGCTATGATGCTGATGATCGACAGGGTCTGTTGAATGTTTATCATGATGAAGCATGCTGCTCCCTCAGTATTCCCTCTAACCCAGGGCAGACTCCTTCCAGGTAAGTGTCGTACTTTTTTTTTTTTTTTCTGCCCATTTTTCCGCACCCTCCTTGTCTGAATTCTGACATGACTCTTTATACAGGAGCAGTCTTGGAGAGTATTTCAAGGACAGCAGGAATGTGAAGCGACTCAGAGATCCAAGTAAGTGCTATGTGTGTGAAAACAAAATGATGTTGCATTGTTTCTACTTCTAATACCATTATTAACATTATAGGTACCCCTTAATTTAATCCTTTCTCCTCTTCTGTAGCACTTCGATTTAAGTTGCTTAAACACAAACGTCTGAATGTGGTTGGCTTCTTGAATGAACTCCCGAAGACCCAGCATGATCTCAACTCCTTTGTAGTGGATATCAATGCTCACTCGGTGAGTATCTCCTCCTGATCTCTCAAACCGTTTCTACATTTACTTTGTCCTATGTTTCCAAACTTCAACTGTTACCATCCCTTCTATCACCCTCTCTTTTTAAAGGGAAGGGCCACTGAACTCAAAAAATGTCCTTCATGGTGTGTTGGAGCACAAGATTGCATGTTAAAATATATTTTTTTATTCCACTAATAAAAGCTAAAAAAATGTTTTAGTTTGTATGTAAACAAAGATTTAAGTCTAGTATGCCCACTGGCTGTTGCATGAGTAATTAGCACAGTGCAGCGTTCAGGGGCGCTGTGAGTCTCTTTGGGGGTAGGCTGTAATTGATAGCTGAGCATCCCTGTGCACTTGGGTTACACTGCATTGACCAGTTAATCCATAGCTTTCCTGATTTAGGGGATTACCAGCATTCCATGCCTGCACAGATAGATGTGGTAAGGGTGCTCACCCCCACTCCCTTAGCTTGTCTCCAGAGAGAGGAGAGAACTGAAACCTTAATTTTCTGTTTTCCAGAAGAAAAAAAAAAAAAAACATTACACAAGGTCTGTTCCCTTCAAACTGGAAATATAAGCAGTCTAGCTGAAACCTTATCATTGGCTTGAATGGGGGACACATCCTGCATCCTGATTGCTTGCAGTAATGGAGCAAACTGTGGGCAGTTTTTAGCACATGTAAATACAGATCTGATTTCTCCGTGAAAATACATGGATTTTAAAAAAATCAACATGTTTCTAGGAGATCTTTACAGTGATGTGATCCACATTGTGCTGAATTCAGTGACCCTTTAACTTGATCTTCCTTAATAACCACACTCAATCTTTCTTCTTGTATCATTCTATAACACACTCCTTTTTCTTAAGCTTAGGTGTATTTAACTCTTCCTCTCCCATTATTTTGCATTGCCCTCTCCCTTACCCTAATTTGATTTTTAAACTTGTTTTGAGACTTATAAAAACAGTGAATACTTGGGGGGTGGGTGGGAATAATAATAAAGGGAAGGTAAAGAAAATTCATCTTATGCTTACACGAACACATCCACTTACTCGCCTGCACTTTTTATTCTTTCCATTCTCTTTGTTTACTTGCAGAATCATTTATCTTATATTTTCACTATCTCTCTCATTCTTTTTCTCTATTGCTAATCTTGTTTTTTTTTTGTTTTTTTTTATATAGAACACCCTACTTTGCTTTGTGGTGAATGGAATATTTAAAGAAGGTACGTGATCATGTGTAACTTTTACCATGGCATAACGGTTATCCTTTTTCTTTATTTTATCACTTTACACTCTTGCCTCTTTCATCTGACCTGTGTCTTTGTTTTTTTTTGTTGTAGCTGAAGGACAGTCGAGTGACCCTGTGCGGGCCTTCAGCCGGGTCTTCATAGCAGTTCCGGGCAGTGATGGAGGGTGAGTTGTGTTACAAGTTATGCCTCTGAAAACCCACAAGCATGCAAAAATTACAAATTGGGCAAAGTTTCCACTGTAGCAAAGCATTCAGTGAGAAATATGCAAATCCTGTGCATTCTAATTATTTATACTCTTAATCCCTGTTATGTAAATCTTCTGATGTGTGTTTTTTTTATTTAGAGTCCATAGAGATCGGTCCTGCAATATTAATGGTTGCATATACCTAAAACTATTCAAAATCTCTCTACTTTCAGGCTCCTTTTGGTTAATGATGAGCAGTTCATTAGGAATGCCACAACAGAAGAGATCCGTAAAGCCTTCATCACACCAGCTCCCACACCTTCCAGTAGCCCTGTACCTGTCCTGGCTCCAGTACCCAATGAGATGGTGCAGGGTTTCATTTTGTTCTCTGGCATGAATGCTGAATGGTCTCAAAAGTAAGTAGATTCTTCACTAATTTATTACCCGAGCATTGTAATCAAGTAACAGGAATTTAATAGTTTAACGTAAAATGGTTGACACTCAGCTTTTCTTGCATTTAGTTTGCCAAATCTGATGTTTTCTAGGTGTCTTCAAGATAACAATTGGGACTTTGAACAGGCTGCCCAGATTTTCTTGAAGCTAAAGGTGAATAACTATTTATGTCCCCTTAAATAAAGACATGCACCCAGTCTACCACTTGTCTTTGTATTATTATTGACACCCTCCTCTTCCTTTCCCACCCTTTCTTATTTCGCAGTCATACACTGATCTTTTCTTTTTTCCTCACAGGCCGAGGGGAAAATTCCAGATGTTGCCTTCCTCAAATGAGTCTCCTCCATGAACACTGCTCCGTTTTTTTAATCTGCTTTTCTCCCTCCTGCAAGGACTGAATTAAAGGGAGAAAAGGCCCAGCTCGTCCCCGTCTCCCCCCCTTTTTTTTTTTTTTCTCCATTTGTCCTAGATCTGCGCCAGTTCCAGTTTTATAATTAAAATGGTGATCGTAGTAATGTGTTCTATGTATATATACATCGCTCAGCAACCCAACCAGAGCAACATTCTCTCCGACGTAATGAGTACCACCCACGTACTTCTATTTATTTTTAATTTCTGCATAATACGATCGTTGAAAGAGAAAAATACACAAGTGTAGTACTGAATCTGTCCTTATTTGTATCTCTCTACAGCAAAGGGTTAATTAATTTAGCAACTCTTTGCAGATGCCTTAATATATTCTTCTATCTGATTTGTCTTCTAATGCTCCTCTGTTTGCATTTCTGCCAGTAAGGTAGCATCTTCAACAACTGCACAGGTATTTCAGGGGAAGTCATGTGGTGTTGGCGAGCCAGCCTGAAGGAATTTTAATAGAGGTGTAAGGTGCTCCTCTAGGTGGAGAGTATCTGACTGTAATATGCTTACAACATTATCAAAATGCGAACTAAAAATTGTAGTTTAACTGTAAATACATTGGAATTCCTGTTATGTAGCAAAAGTGTGAAATTGTCGAAACCTAGGATTATTTGGGGCAGTTGCTCACGTCCTTAGATACACCAATGCCAACTGTTGTTTGTTTATGGGGCCATGGCTGACTTTTCTATAGGTCTAATGACATAGGGGCAGTGCTTGAGTATGGGAACATGACAGACACATGAATATATATTAAACCCTTTTGCTGCCAGTATTGGTTCATTATAATGTATATTTCTTAAGAGGATGCTTCAAACGCAAGAGCCCATTTCCTTTATTTCTACTTTTCTAAAAGACTAAGAGGATTTTAGTTGGTCTCTCCTGCAGTAAAACCCGGAGCAGCGGCAAAAGCAAAAAATTGGATATATATATATATATATATATATATATATATATATATATATATATATATATATATATTCAGTTGGACCTTTCGTTGAAACATTAAAATGAAAACCTACATAGTGGGGATTAAAATTGTAATCTGGAAACCTTTTCCTTGTAGTGTAAGTTCATTACATTGAAAGAAAGTTTCAGCATTGATGTATACGTAAACTGCTCCTGGTGTTGCTGCTGTATTGCCCTCTTATCTTCATGTGCTGCAGCATATATGTATTTTTTTTTCTTCTTTATTTTATATCTGAGCTAGTTTTAATGTCTTTTTATTTACTTTTTTTTTTTAATTCTGTATATATTTTTTCCTCCCACCTGTTTGGTTAGAGAGGAATATGATTTTCAGATTTAGATGATTGACTGTCAGCATCTTAAATTTTACCAGTATGTGAAATGGCTAAGAAAGGAAGATTACCTTAATTCTATAGTAACATTTAAATTGGGCAATAGAAAAATGTTTTAGGGTAAACCGTTTAGGGAGGATTATCGTAGTAGTAAGTGTGGGTATGGTGTTATGCTTTGTGAACTCAATAACTTGGTTCCAGGCATCCTGGAGTGACTGGTGTATGGGTGTGAGTGAGCCGGTATTTAGCATATTGTGGGTTGTGTGTAATGTAACATATGTAACATATGTAATAGGAGTATGTATGGGTGGGGGTGGAGATCAGCAGAATTCTGTGAGTAGTACTGATGGATGAATGTGAGTAAGCAAAAGGGATAGTGTGTGTGTGTGTGTGGGGCGGGGGGGGCGGTGTTAATCAAACCATTATGAGATAATGAGTGTGTTTAGTTCATGGGGTGTTGGATGACTGGTGTCTCTTGGATTTTGCTTTAATGTAGAATGACTGTATTTCTAGGATGGTGGGGTTGGAGGGCAGTTAATCAAACTGGTTGGGATTATCATTTGATGTAGGGATTAAATTAGGGTGTAATTGAGCCTGTGTGGGGGTTTAGGGGGAAATGTAAGTGTTGAGGTGGGCTTTGGGAGGTTTGGTTTAATATCCTTAACTTAATCCCTACATGGATCTTAATGGTGTGTGGTGGGCAGAGTGGGGTTTTCAGAAAAAAGGTGGGTGGTTGGGTTAACACTTTTTGAAAGGGTGAGGTGGGTGGTCGACGGTAATACAAATTGTGTGTTCTTGGGATGTGGCGAATGTTTAGTGTGTGTGCTTGGATTTGTGGTTAATTAGGTGCGAATGTGATGCCAGTGTGGGGAGTGGTTGGAAGGGTGGGGGACAATTTGGAGAGGGTGGGTGGAATATTAAATAAGCGGGTTAGTTTTAGGTTTAAATGGTTGTTTACCTAAATTGTGATGTCCTATGCTGTGAAAGGGGTTGTGTTTGCAATGTGTGAGCTGAATCGAGTGTGTGTGCATGTGCGTCGGTCCCTTTAAGTTTCAGGAAATTACCAGATAATTTCTGTGAATAATCTTCATATTGAATTTGCCAGTTATTGTACATCTTTACATCCTTTCAATTTTAACCTTACACCTATTATGTGGTGGTGAATTTAACCCATATTACGAGAGTGGCCTGAGACTAATCATTCTTCTCTTAGGCTGTGTCACTGATACCCTCTGGCAGCAAAAAATGGTTGCCCATCCCAATATTTAGGAATTAAGAAAAAAAAAATGAAAAACGAATAATTTTCACATAATCTGCAAAAATATCAGTATTGTTTATTCTATGTTCCTAATCTCACTTGTATAATAAAAGTATGCTTTATACTCCTTGAGATCTGTTCCCTTTCTCACTCTTCATTTGTGTTATTTGGAACAAATGCTTCTCTTCACCCTCCTCATGCATTGAAGTCATTTCATGCCAGCTAAAAATGAGCTCACTGTGAATTGTTTAATAAATGTGTTTTTGTTAAAATGTGGTTTTGTTTGGATTTTTTTCATATACATCTTTATTTAAATGTGTGCCATTTAAAAAAAACAGCCCAGACTAACATACATAGTGGTAGGTAGCCCAGAAAGTTAAAGCCGTACCAATAGCGTTATGGCCATTTCACACGGTTGCACAACCCCCTATTCTGCAGTTGCAAGGTGTTCCCCATCACATAATGTAATGTATATGCTTTATTACTAAAGGTAACATAAGTTCATTAACTTGCACTAGTATGGCCCTGGGGTTAATGGCAGATGTGACGTGTTCTGTCCCAAAAGAACCTTACAATCTAAAGGGATGTGAAGAGGCAGAAACCTGGGCAAGAAGCGAGAAGGATTTAGATTTGTTTGGGCCAGGAATGAAGGGAAAGCGGTGCGATGGAATAATTCAAAAACACTACAATCTGACAACAATTGTAACAGAAGAACAGTACAAAATAAAAATGTAAAGATTGTTGTGGCACAGATGAGGTAGGAAAGTTTTTCAAGAAATGTATTCCTGAGATGGTACAGAATTGTGTAATGGTTCTGGGTGCAATAAAACGCCAGGATAGTGTGGGTGAAGGTTGATCACGGCGGCCATAATGGGTGGGTTGGTTGTAATAATGTAATATTTTAAGAGGTGTTGGTAAGTGATCAGGTGCAGAAAATATGTATGACTATAATCTGGGCTGGAGGGTGCTCTGTTTCCAAGATTTGCAGGGGTCAGGTAAAGATAAAATGGCTACTGTAAAGGAAGTGGATTGGCGTTGGAAGAAAAGAATGGGTAGAGATAGCAGGCAATAACCTGGGCGTTGATACATAGATATGGTATTTTATAGGAATAGACATTTTAACTAGACCAACATTTCAATGTTAAGGGACATAAATGCTAATATTACGAATGATGGCATCCTCTATAGTCTGGCAGTTGTTGGTGTGTAGCAATCGCACTGGGGACCTATCCTGTTATATGTACGCACGCATTTGTGGAAGCGTTGGGATGCGCGCCACCGACGTCCCCATCTAGCTGTGTCTGGTTTTCGGGTTAGGGCCTTGGGATAAGTGTTAGGGGGTTGTGGTGTACTACCTACTTTGGACATCTAGATTGAGACGCGAGCGCGCTTCCATAAATTTGTGCGTACCTATAACAGGATAAATCCCTCTTTTGCCATTTGAAATGTTTGGGAGAATTTGTTGTAAAATCATGGCCTAAGTATTGTACATCTATTTTTCAAAACTGTTTTAACAGAACCTATAACCACAAAAATAATAGACTACATTTAGTGTGCTTTTTGTATATACATTATTTATTAATAAACAAAAGCATTATTAAACTGGCTGTTGAAATCTTTCCCTTTTAAATGTGGGACTTTTCCTGTAAAAAAGGAGAGAGATTCTTAACGCTGGACACCAAGATGGCCGCCAGATGTATATTTAGGCGGGAACATGCGCCATATTGTGGAACAGCTCTTATTGATGTGACGTAAGTATCTGTGTTGGTTAATGTTACATACTGGGTTCGTTTACTTAATCTAATAAGATTGCAGATAAGTAATTCAGGAATGCACGTGTCCCGCACAAAGCTTTATTAGCTATCGTGAACTTCGCAGGAATAATTTCACTCAATCAGCCTTATTGCTACTCCCACAGGAAGACTCCAACTCCCAGCAGCCTCAGAGGTAAGCTGACGTCACAAATAGCGACTCGGGGGTCACCTCGGCAGTCATGCGCCTTCTCCAGTTGCTAGGAGACGCTAGAGTCCTAACCCGGTTATGGCCCAGGGTACCGGTGTTCTCGGTTCCTGCTCGCTTTATGCGGGCGGAGGCGGTGACCCGGGACGTGCTGCTTTATGAGCACCGTAGGCCGCGCTTTTTCCAGCTGCTGGGTCTGTTCTGTGGGGCGCAGGCGGGATTCTGGGCCTACCTCGCACACTTCGGCTTCACGTCCTTGAGGAACACCCAAGATAAAAGCCCGGGAGAGGCGGCGGAGGCCCAGACGAGGAACCTGGGATCACCGCTATGGAGGGCAGGATTCACGCTGAGCTGCCTCACAGTGGGTGAGTGACAGGGAGCTGATAATAGAGACCGCTTATAAATAGAGTGACAGGAGATAACAGAGAGGTTATATAGAGACAGCTTGTATAGAGAATCACTGGAGATAATATATAGAGAGACAGCTTGTATAGAGAATCACTGGAGATAATATATATAGAGAGAGAGCTTATATAGAGAATCACTGGAGATAATATATAGAGAGAGAGCTTATATAGAGAATCACTGGAGATAATATATAGAGAGAGAGCTTATATAGAGAATCACTGGAGATAATATATAGAGAGAGCTTGTATAGAGAATCACTGGAGATAATATATAGAGAGAGCTTGTATAGAGAATCACTGGAGATAATATATATAGAGAGCTTGTATAGAGAATCACTGGAGATAATATATAGAGGCAGCTTATATAGAGAATCACTGGAGATAATATATAGAGAGAGAGCTTATATAGAGAATCACTGGAGATAATATATAGAGAGAGAGAGCTTATATAGAGAATCACTGGAGATAATATATAGAGAGAGAGAGCTTATATAGAGAATCACTGGAGATAATATATAGAGAGAGAGCTTATATAGAGAATCACTGGAGATAATATATAGAGAGAGAGAGCTTATATAGAGAATCACTGGAGATAATGTCAAAGAAAATGCTATGTCTGGCACAAACCCAACACATCACATCACCCAAAGAAACATGGCGGTGGCAGCATCATGCTGTGGGGATGTTTTTCAGCAGCCGGAACTGGGAAACTGGTCAGAGTTGAGGGAAAGATGGATGGTGCTAAATACAGGGATATTCTTGAGCAAAACCTGTACCACTCTGTGCGTAATTTGAGGCTCGGACAGAGGTCCACCTTCCAGCAGGACAATGACCCCAAACACACTGCTAAAGCAACACTTGGGGGGTTTAAGGGGAAACGTGTAAATGTGTTGGAATGGCCGAGTCACAGCCCAGACCTCAATCCAATAGAAAATCTGTGGTCAGACTTAAAGATTGCTGTTCACAAGCGCAAACCATCCAACTTGAAGGACTGGAGCAGTTTTGCAAGGAGGAATGGGCAAAAATCCCAGTAGTAAGATGTGGCAAGCTCATAGAGACTTATCCAAAGAGACTTGGAGCTGTGATTGCCGCAAAAGGTGGCTCTACAAAGTATTGACTTTAGGGGGGTGAATAGTTATGCACATTGACTTTTTTTCTGTTATTTTGTCCTATTTGTTGTTTGCTTCACAATAAAAAAAAAAATTGTTCTGTCAATTAATTAAATGATGCAAATCCTCAAACAATCCATGTTAATTCCAGGTTGTGTGGCAACAAAACACGAAAAATGCCAAGGGGGTGAATACTTTTGGAAGGCACTGTGGAGACAGCTTGTTTAGACAATCACTGGAGATAGAGCATAGAGAGAGACTGACATTATATGGAGACTGACATGAGGTATAGAGACCTCTTGTGTGCTGGATAATGACAGCAGGTAATAGACCGTGTTCGTTTCCTGTAGGAACATACAATATATTGGATTACATTCTGTTATTGCCTGTAGTTCTGCCCTAGATCATATCTGGAACCCTTCTCTTCACTCGTGAGGATCTTTGCCCCAATGTGTTTATACAATGTTTTGTTATATATTCTAATCTCGCCCCTTTACATAGTTCATGTGGCTAAAGCAGAGATTTCATGTTTTATATTGACATTGTTGTTAGTGTCGCGACAAAGAGGCTTATGGCAAGTCATCAAGTACAGAGCAGACACACCTCTGAGCTCTCTTATTGTACAACAGGCTATGTATGTATGTGTGTGTGTGTGTGTATATATATATATATATATATATATATATATATATATATATATATATATATATATATATATATATATATATATATATTAGTGTGTGTATGTATGTGTATATAGATAATATAATATAAAATATATATATATATATATATCTCTATCTATCAATCAAGGGCCGGCAGCACGCTGATATCTGGTTAAATACAGGTAGGTCATTTAGTGGTGCAATTAGTGTGATTTACTTACCTATGGTACTAAAACAAGAGAAAGAAAGTGATTGGTCATTCCACAGTGTACTCTTAAACTAAAGTATTTTTTATAAAAAAGTAAACTTTTATTACTCAAATAGAGTAATCAGTGATGTGCATGCATTAATAATTTACAGATAAGTTTGGTAGGTAGGTTCTTACAATATATTGAATTAACTTCCAGTGAATAGTCCTCACATTAATACAGAGTTGTGAGATTATGTGAAGAAAATAACCTCTCTCATTTCCTTATAATTTATAATAAGCTGCTAATATTCCTGGTATAGAATATTGTGTTCCATGCAGAAAAAACAGAGTATTTATATACTACTAGGGGAATAATGACGGGAATAAAATTTTTAGAGTGGCAATGCTGTTTGCCACCCAATGTGAGCACCTTCGGCACATATCTGCGTACTCCTTTGTGTCTCCTTTCACTCCTCCCCCTCCCTTGTGTCTCCTTTTCCCCCTCCTCTACATCCCTTGTGTTTCTCTTCCCCCTCCTCTCTTATCCTCCCTCCCCCCTCTCAAAAATCCTATTCCCATTCCCCTCTCTCCTCACCTTGATCCGCTGAGCTCCTGCAGCGCATCTTCTGCCTTTGTCCAGAACCGGCATATGCTAATGACGTGACGAGCATGTGACGTCACGTCATTAGCATATGCTGGTATGGTCACAGCAAGAAGACGCACTGCAGGGGAGAGAATTCCTGCTCAGCGGATCAAGGTAACAAGATGTGGCCCTCACTGCAGGCTAAGTCCCGCGGGCCCAAGTCCCCCGGCCCTCAACTGCTCCCCTTGCTTTGCAAGGCTCGCAGTTGCAGCTAAGTCCAATGGGCCTCGCAAAAATGAATGGCTGTGTAAGGGATGGACATTTAGGAGGATTCATTTAATCCCAGTTTTTCTATGTAACTGACACAGTCTCTGTTTTGCTCCCCAGGTTCTCTCATAGTGGCGGCTGGCCTGCTCTTCTCCAAACGCTCTGTCAGTGCAGTTACTTTGCACAAGGGTGGGGAGCTTGTCACCATCATCACCGCTGGAATCTTTGGCACTGGCTCATCCTTTAGCATCCCTCTGAGGCACATTTCCTGTATGGCCCACAGATCTGAGGTTCCTGCCATGATCCCCATCAAGGTCAAAGGTCGTCCCTTGTATTTCTTGCTGGACAAGAATGGACGTGTGTCCAACGCTAAGTTGTTTGATATCACTGTTGGTGCCTACAGAAAGCTGTGATAATACCATCTCCTTCACCTTGTATATATGTACAGATATACAGCAAGCCAAAGTAAAGTATATTTACTAGCCTAAACTTAAAGGTTTGTCTTCATTGAGTGGTCAAAACAAAATTGTTCTTCTCTTTCCAGTCTCTCCGATCTCTACACTGTTGGTCACCACCCTTTTCTAATTCACTTTTCACATCCAATCTTGTAACTTCAGCCTTTGGAACATATTTTTCCCAAATGTAACTTATTTACACCCTGAGGAAATGTGGGTGCGCTGTGGAGAGAACAGCTTCTGGCGAGGAGATCGGAGACAGCCCACATTACCATCATTTAGCTTCTGGTTATCCCTGCGTTAGAGGGTGGGTGCAAATGGTGTAGTGTCATGGGATCTTTCTGGAAGTCAGCCTAACAATCGCTCAGCTACTAGACAGAGATGTCTGTGTAACCAGACATGGACTATTTACTCGCTGTATCGATGAGTATCTCAGATTATCGGCTTCTACGGGTTCAGGCTGTATCTTTGGGATTGGACTAAACTGATATTGTATACCAAACATTAGGCCACGGCTGTGGAATTAACAGGTGCGGCAAAAAAATGCTACAAAACATGTCTAGTACTAATCGCCTGACTTCTATTCACAGTTTTATAACTTAAAGAGAAAATATACATGTTTGTATCAAACTAATAATATTAGTGACTGTGTAAGCCATAATTATTTTTTTTGGGGGGGAAAAAAATCTACATTTTGAAGATTCTCTGAGTATTGGAATTAATTTTGTGTTTGTTACATGACTTTCTCTCAGAGTTGGACCAGGAGGGACTGTTTCCTGGCTATCAGTGGATGGAGAGATGAGGGAAGAGAGAGCCATAGTTACATAGTAATTGAGGTTGAAAAAAGAATTTTAACCCATCAAGTTCAACATTTTAAGATCTCCTCTGATCTGTAATATGGGGATTAGTTGTTAATTGATCCAGCAGAAGCAAAAAGAAAAAAACCCCAGTGAAACTTTGCCAATTGTCTCAAAAGGGAAAAAAATGAATTCCTTCCTGACCCCAGATACTGGCGATCTGATTCATACCTGGATCAATATTCCCTCTCTACTTAACCAGGATAACCCAGAATGCCCTTTTTAATTAAAAATATATCCAATCCCCTTTTAAAGTTATCTATTGCCCTTGGTAGAGAATTCCACAGATTAACCACCCTTACTGTGAAGAAACCTTTTCTCTCTTTAAGGTGGAATCTTTTTACTTCTAACCTCAAGGGATGTCCTGTTGTCAGTTGAAAACCTCTTGGCACAAAAAGCTCCCTTGACAAATCTTTAAACCCTGGATGAATTTATATAAGGTAATCATATCTCCTCTTAGACACCTTTTTTCTAGAGAAAATAAGTTTAATTTGGTTAGTCTTTCTTCATAACTTAGCCCCTCCACTCCCCTTATTAGTATTGTTGCCCTCCTCTGTACCTTTTCCAGCTCTAAAATGTCATTTTTATGAAGTGATTCCCAAAATGGTACTCCATATTCCAAATGATGGCATACTAGGGATTTGTATAGTGGCAGAATTATATTTGCTTCCCTGGCTTCTATACTAGTCTTAATACATGCTAATATTTTTTTTGCCTTTGCAGCTGCTGCTTGGCTTTGAGCACTGTTACCTAGGCGGTTGTGGCACTTTCAATATCGGATACCCCTAGCTTTGCTTTATTAAGATTATAATTTGCATGGCTATTTTTCCTTCCGAGATGCATAACTTTACATTTATTCCTATTAAATCTCATCTGCCATTTAGCCACCCATTTCTCTAATTTAAATCCCTTTGGAGGGAAAGCACATCATTATCGCATTTAATTACCTTGCACAACTTTGTCATCAGCAAAAATGGAGACACTACTTTCCAATCCTACCTCTAAGTCATTAATAAATATGTTAAAAAAGAGGGGGCCTAATACTGAACCCTGAGGAACCCCACTTACCACATTAGTCCAATCTGAGGATGTTCCATTTACAACAACCCTTTGCTTCCTGTCTTTTAGCCAGCTCTCAATCCATGAGCAGATATTTACTGCAATTTCTGTATCCCTTAGTTTGCACAATAGTCTCCCATGTGGCACTGTATAAAAAGCCTTTGCTAAATCTAAAAAGACTAAATCCACTGAATTGCCTGTTTGACACAACCTATCCCTTCTAAATCCATGTTGGCTCCTACTGTTGTTTGAATAGACATAATCTTGTACATTATCCCTTATTAACCCTTCTAAAAGCTTCCCCACCACAGAAGTGAGGCTCACTGGTCTATAATTCCCCGGATTTGCTCTTGCTCCCTTTTTAAATAAAGGTATCACCTCTGCTTTTCTCCAGTCATCTGGTAGAGACCCTGTAGTGAGTGAGTCTTTAAAGATTAAATATAATGGTTTGGCTATTACAGAGCCCAGTTCCCTCCGTACCCTTGGATGTATTCCATCAGGACCTGGGGCTTTATTAAAATTTATTTTTTCCCAGCCGCTTTTGGATTGCTTCCTGTGTTAACCAGTTATTTAGTAAAGGTAGTGTAGCCCCATTATGTTGCCGTGTCGCAACCACTGGTACCTCCCTTGTGTATACCGAAGAAAAGAACCTATTTAGCTCATCTGCCTTTTCTTGGTCACTAATTATCAGACGGCCTGTGTCGCATTGTAATGTTCCTATAGCTTTCTTCCTGGCCTTCTTCCCATTAATATGTAAAAAAATTGGGGTTAGTCTTACTCTCTTTTGCAACTAATTTGTCATTTTCTATTTTAGCCAGTCTAATCGTGCTTTTACAAGCCTTGTTGATTTCCTTGTATTCCTGTAAAGCAGTCTCTGTCCCCTCTTGTTTGTATAATTTAAATGCCTGTTTTTTACTCCGTATCTTGATCTTTAAATCATTGTTAAGCCGCTTGGCGGTATGATCATGTCAGGATTTAGGATGTTAAAGCAGCACATTACAAAATACTGACATAATCATCCCCTTTCCTCCCCCATTAATGTCCTCCTCCATTTCTCCTTTCCCCCCCTTCTCCTCCTCCCTCCTTCGGGATTACCACTTAAGCCACATTGGATGTAATTTTACTCCTTTTACTTTTATTCCCACATGGTATATGCCGATGTGTATGAATATTTAGTAAGGATTTAAATGTTGTCCATTTCTGGTCAGTATTTTTACCTATCAGTTCCCTGTCCCAGTCTATACTTTGTATTGCTGCCCTTTGAATTAAAAAAACAAAACTGTAAGGAGCCAACAAAAACTCTTCATTTTAAAAGGACAGATTTTAAAGGTCTAAGGGCAGCAATACAAAGTATAGACTGGGACAGAGGACTGGCAGGTAAAAACACTGACCACAAGTGGACAACATTTAAATCCTTACTAAATATACATACACATCGGCATATACCGTGTGGGAATAAAAGTAAAAGGAGTAAATCCCATCCAATGTGGCTTAACAATGATTTAAAGATCAAGATACGGAGTAAAAAACAGGCATTTAAATCATTGTTAAGCCACATTGGATGGGATTTACTCCTTTTACTTTTATTCCCACACGGTATATGTCGATGTGTATGTATATTTAGTAAGGATTTAAATGTTGTCCACTTGTGGTCAGTGTTTTTACCTGCCAGTTCTCTGTCCCAGTCTATACTTTGTATTGCTGCCCTTTTTAAAATTTAAGAGTTTTTGTTGGCCTCTTACAGTTTTGTTTTTTTAATTAAATCTCAAATGAGACTGTGTTGTGATCACTGTTTCCCAACAGTTGCCCTATTACCACATTTGATACTATATCAATATTATTTGTGATGACTAAATCCAAGATAGCTTCATTTCTAGTAGGTTCTTGTATAACCTGGGCCAGATAATGATACCTGAGCTGAGCTGCTGGTCTCATTTATCCAGTTTATTTCAGGGTAATTAAAATCTCCCATTATTAGAACTTGCCCATGCTTAGCTGCATTTCCAATCTGTAACAATAATTGTATTTTCTCACTTTCAGCTATATTTGGGGGTTTATAGCATACTCCTAATATTCTTTTGGAATTTTCTGCTCCGCTGTGTAACTCTATCCACAAATATTCAACATTACCGCTAGTTCCACCATAAATGTCTTCTATGACTATAGGCTTAAATTCAGGCTTAACATAGAGACAAATCCCTCCTCCTCTTTTACCATTGCCTCTATCTTTCCTAAATAGGTTATAACCATCCAGATTAACAATCCAGTCATGAGATTCATCCCACCATGTTTCGGTAATGCCATTTTTTGTTAATTGCTAATAATTCTAACTCTCCCATTTTTCCTGACAAGCTTCTGGCATTAGCAAGCATACACTTTGTTATGAGGCTGTAGTTTTGAGGTGATTTGTAAGCATTAAAACCAGAGCTTATAAACACTTAATAAAATGAATACATTCACAGGGATATTATATACAGAGTAACATCCAGACACCTCCCATATCCCTTTTGGTTAAGGCGGAGGCAACAGAGATCTAGAAATTACCCGTCATACCCGTTTCACCAACTATATATTTGTAAATGTGTTCATAAAACAGTCCTCCACCTAAAGGGGACAGTGAAGAGTGACAATCCCCCCACCCTATATACACACACCACAGGTAGATCTCTATAAACTTAAGTAGTTTAATGCAGTATTCACAAAGACACTTCCTGCATTATTTACAAGCCTTAAATTCACCATCATCCAAATCTAACACACCCAGACACGTACAAACAGGTACGCACACAGCGTACTATCACTCGTACAGTTATAGGCACACACAGTGTGACTGAGAGAAGTAAAACTGAATTCTGGGAGGACCTGGGCCCAATAATGGGAAAAGTCACATTAATTAACCCTTCCTTAAAGTAACACAGGTGAGGTTGCACATATGGTATGTAAAACTATATGTAATAACAGGTAATTTATTTGTAATTTGATTCATCAAAAAATGCTTCCTTCTATACAGTAAACATACACTGAAAATTGTAATGTTTACCCATCAGTGAGCCTTTCTGATCCACCCACAAAAGGACACTATTGCTATTTGCAGATCGTTGTCAATAATTACTGGGGCACTGAAGCTATTGTCCTAAGTAGAAGTCATACGAAAAACTGGGCATGCTTAGACTCCAGGGAGCAATTACTCCCTAAGTTCTGGCATGCAGAGTCTTTTATTAATCATGACGTACACTGAAGACAATAGTTTTCAAGCTTCAGGGTTAATTAACTGAATGATCTGCAACTAGAAGAGTGTCCTTAGCAGGAGGGTCTGAGCTAAGCACCAATGTAAGTTTACTGTAGAAACTAAACTACTTGTAGTATTTTAACATATTAGGAACCTTCACTGTGTCACTTTATAGTGGGATTAAACAGATCTCCATATTTACTGCATGATCAGTGTTTTTCACATTACCATCCAGTTCATTGTAGAGCTGTAGCGCGCGCACACATATTGCCGGACATGTTGCTGATCTGTATATATAGCACAGGTCCATTCCCCTATTGCTGCCAGTGAGTCATGATCTCTTGTTCTGTCATAGGGGCAGATAGAGTGACAGCTCTGCCTGTGCACCCTTACGTCCTGCCTTGGCTACTCTTCCTATCATAGGTAGTTTCTGAGCATAGCGGGAAGCTGATGCTGCTGGCCCTGTATGCAGCTGAAAGACACTCTGGAACCTGCGACCTCCTCCCGCTCGTCCAGCTTGTCTTCCTCCGATCAAGAAATTAAATCGAGGGGTCCCCCGTGGGGTCAGTCTGCTTCTCTGGAATGCCTCTCTCACACCCTGTGACCTTTGACCCTGCCGTGAAGTTCCTCGAGAACGGGAGGCAGGAGGTAGTGTTGGTTGTGAGGGGCGTGGAGGCTGCCTGCCCACATTCACTTCATCCTCCCCATGGGCTGTCAGCTGAGGCATTTTCCGTGCTCCCTCCACAGGAATCTCTTTTTTTGGCTCCTGGCTCCCACGTGGTAGGCTCCCCTGATGCGAGGGGGCTCCTCCAGTCCCAAAACGCACAGCTAGACTGTCTCCAAAGAAGCAGTACAGTTCACGATACATCTCCAGAAGTGGGACAGAGGGTGGAGAGCAGAGGCCAGGGTGAGGAGGTGGTGATGGGGCTGGGTTAGGTGCGGTGTCACAGTGCTGAGCTTTCATCTTCAGAAGACGCTCTACTGCCACCTAGATGGGGTACAAAAAAAAAATGTAAGCTCTCCATCACTTTACAGCTACTTTGTGACTCCTTTCACTACAACATGTGTTTCTCTCCTTCCATTCTTTATACTCATCCCTTACCAGAATGGCTCCATACACCTTGTGTCCATCGGCCTTGACCTGGGCATTAGACATGGAGTGGTCATCCAGCACAGTCTGCAGGCCGGCCCAGTATGTGGGGAGGAGAGGATACAAGACTTGCTCTACAGCCTGCGGGACAAGGAGTAGGGGGAGGGTCAGTGCGAGCAATACAGTCTCCTAAAGGGACACTACAGGGTTAAAAGTCATGCATTTAAAAACGTAGGGTTTAAATACTTCTATATGAATGTGATATGTTCGTTTTCTGGATATTACTAGGTTTATAATATACCTGTGTAACTATTTACTGTTATAAGCACTTCATAATAAAATAAAGTACATAAGTTCTGTTTTACTGACTAAAATCAAACAGATAGTCCCTCTATGGGTCTGCCCTCTGCAGGATTGGATGTGCAGTCCTAGCATATCAGGGACCATGTCCCATCAGCATGTTGCTGAGAGATGGTCACTGATTGGTTAGTATGACAGACTCTGTAGTATTTGTTGTGCTGTGTCTCATACGAACCAATCAGTGACCATCTCAGCAACATGCTGCTGAGACATGTCCCTGATAGGCTAGGACAGCACACTGCACATCCAACCCTGCAGAGTCTGTGTCTGCATATGCTGCAGAGGGCAGACCCATAGAGGGACTATTTGTTTAGGCAGTAAAACAAAGCTTATCATCACATATATATATATATATAATAATATCCAGGAACTTTCTATCTCCTTTTAAAGTGAGACAGTAGCCGACTGTCCTCTCCTCCTACATAAATCATAGTGAAATGGAATCCATTGTACATTAACAAGAATAAACTTGCTAAAAAACTAGCTAAGCATACATAGAGACTGGGCTTACTTTGACACTAGACGACACTAGACAACACTAGTCAGGCTAAGATTAATCAAACTCATTGCTTTTTCATAATTTTTCGTTTCCAGTAGTGTGAAACAAAAACACCAAAATCTTATGTAATGTATAAAATGTTATCTTTAAATGCATTACAGAAAATGTAAGAGTATAACGGCTAGGTACTTTTTTTTTAATTAAATCATACCCTCACAACACCCAAATAAATTCCAACTCACCTTCCACCCCAAAGCATTGAGTCCCACTACAGCTCCATAGTGAGAGCACAGGGGTCGTACGGGGTCTCCCAACACCTTCTGCAAGGACTGTAGGATCTGTGGGTAGAGAGCTCCTTCTAAATCCCGGTGTGTCCTGTACAGGAAAGAGAGCGGACAGGGAGTTATATCTGAGGCTGTGCGTATTTATACCGCCTATACATATTGTATATAAGATGTACAATAGTGGAACATGATCAAGAATTGTCTTTTAGCCCCTGAAGCCGTCTCACAAGGGTCTGTATAAATAATAAGGCTGGATCCATAACTGTTACACTCTGCTCCTAAACACAGTGTAAATCTGTAATACAGAGGGTGATGGTGCAGCGGTAAGTGCTCTGTTTTAAGGATTTTTTTTTCATTGGCAAGTCATAGGTTTGATTCCCCAACTTTCCACTTGTTTTTTTGCTTTACTAATGTACTAATTTATTGATCTATATTAATCATACGTGTTTAAACAAATATATTAGTCAGTTAAAAAGAAAACAAGTGGACGGCATTGATTTAGAACCAGTGACTTACTAATGAAACCACTACACAAACACACTCTGCTTTAAAAAAAGTGTGCATAAATGTTAAATTAATTTCATTATTTGATATATATATATATATATATATATATATATATATAAATAAAATAGGGATCTTGCAGTGCTGCTGATATTTCACACAAGTTGTAACCTTAGAAGGTTACCTTAACCCTAACTCTATGGTATGGGCACTGAAAATCGGCAGTTCCATCTAGCGGTTGGTGGGCGGCACCGCTGCTGCCACTGCTGGCGAATTTCAAAAGGAGAAAGGAACTAAAATAATTGTGTGAACCAGTTGTTTAAAATTATATAAAACACAGTTACCTCTTAACACGACATATTCTTTATTATATAACATAGATAACAAATCTCAGATTTTTTTAAACCGTAAAGAAAAAAAAATCTTTCTTTGTAAGGATCTGAACCCAGGACCTTACACCACCACAGCCTGAAGCCTTTACTTACTGTGCTATGTGCTCTGTTCCTACACTGCCAAAATACAATGAGCCACTGCCTCTTCTACACCCGATTCCAATTAGTCTTCATTATGTTCTGCGCGGTACAGAGCTCATTACTCATATAACTGATTATTTATAGGTCCCTGATGCCCCGTGGACTTCCCTCCTCCCTAGGCCTGATCTATTAAAAGACATAGGGGGTGCCTCGGAAAGTGATCAAATAAATTAGCTGACTATATTAGTTAGTTATGTACAGGACAGGAGGAGAAGGGGGGGGGGGGCTATTTTGTACATTTTTAAATGCCTCTGTATTTCTATATTCACAATATTATAAATTGCAGAACTAAACATAATAATGGACAGAATCTTATTTGCTCTATCCATCCATTGCAATCTTAGAGAGCATCTTGTCAAATGGTTACAGAACCAAGAGCTTTGGTGCTTTGCGCTTCGTAATTTAAATAATGGACAATAATAGCCTTGAAATCTAAAGCTTCAGGTACGGGAGATTTTAATTCAACACAACATACGTGTATATATTAAATTTTATTAAAAGCTGGTTTTATTTTTTCACAAATAAATACTTTGCTCATTACTACGGATTCTAGTTCTTCAAATAAGCAAATAGTAATTATGGGGCTTCAACTCATGCTATAAACCGGGCACTATTTTGTAATAAAATGCCTCCAACAACTAATATCCATGTGTATTTATTATATCTGCAGCATTCGGGCTACCAAGGCATTGCCCTGGCTATTAACATGTGCACCCACATGTGTAAGTATAGCTGTGTACAAGCCCACCTGCAGATTGCTCTCACCATATAAAGCTGAGCAGGCCAGCACCATAGTCCCGCAGGGTCCAGTGGTCATTGAGAGGGTTAATGGAAGCAGCAAGAGGCTCCGTCACACAGTACAGGACACTCTGCATTAGACTGCAGCCGTAATACCCCAGGTACAGAAATGGATTCCACAGGAGAGAGCGCACCAGCTGTAAGAGACGGCTCAGCTGTTCCAGGTCATGACTGACAGACTTCACCTGCAATGGATTGTAGTATATTCTTATTACACATGGACGTGAATACATATACACGCAATTATAAAATAAAACAGTTTCAAAACAGTTATGACTCCTAAAATCCTCCTTCCAGCTCCTACAGTGGGGGGGGGGGGGGGGGGGGGGGGAGTATTTGATCCCCTGAAGATTTTGAACGTTTGTCAATGACAAAGAAATGATCAGTCTATAATTTTAATGGTCGGTGTATTTTAACAGAGACACAGAATAACAAAAAAAAAGAAGAAAAACGCATGTCAAAAAAGTTATAAATTTATTTGCAGGTCAGTGAGGGAAATAAGTGTTTGATCCCCTATCAATCAGCTCCTAATCTCAGCTTGTTACCTGTATAAAAGACACCTGTCCTCAGAAGCAATCAATCATATTCCAAACTCCCCACCATGGCCAAGACCAAAGAGCTGTCCAAGGATGTCAGGGACAAGTTGTAGACCTACACAAGGCTGGAATGGGCTACAAGACCATCGCCAAGCAGCTTGGTGAGAAGGTGTCAACAGTTGGTGCGATTATCCGCAAATGGAAGAAACACAAAAAAAACTGCCAATCTCCCTCAGTCTGATGCTCCATGCAAGATCTCACCTCGTGGAGTTTCAGTGATCATGAGAATGGTGAGGAATCAGCCCAGAACTACACAGGAGGATCTTGTTAATGATCTCAAGGCAGCTGGGACCATAGTCACCAAGAAAACAATTGGTATCACACTATGCCGTGGAGGACTGAAATCCTGCAGCGCCCGCAAGGTCCCCTGCTCAAGACAGGCCCATCTGAAGTATGCCAATGAACATCTGAGTAATTCAGAGGAGAACTGGGTGTAAGTGTTGTGGTCAGATGAGACCAAAATCTTGGGTGAAAACCTCCTTCCCTCAGCCAGGGCATTGCAAATGGGTAGTGGATGGGTATTACAGCATGACAACACAGCCAAGGCAACAAAGGAGCGTCTCAAGAAGAAGCCCATTAAGGTCCTGGAGTGGCCTAGCGAGTCTCCAGACCTTAATCCCATAGAAAATCTGTGGAGGGAGCTGAAGGTTCGAGTTGCCAAACATCAGCCTCGAAACCTTAATGACTTGGGCCCTCATTCAATTGCAATTTGGCCAATTGAATCGGCCCCTAAATAAGCACATAACATATATTTTTTTTAAATAAGTTTTTAGTTAGTGAGCATCTATCCAAAAGCAAGGTTTTCACCAACTAAAAACTTATTTCAAAAAATATACTATGTGCTTATTTAGGGCCCTATCCAATTGGCCAAATCACAATTGAATGAGGGCCTTGGAGAGGATCTACAGAGAGGAGTGGGACAAAATCCCCCCTGAGATGTGGGCAAACCTGGTGGCCAACTACAAGAAACGTCTGACCTCTGGTATTGCCAACAAGAGTTTTGTCACTAAATGCTAAGTCGAAGGGGTCAAATACTTATTTCCCTCATTGACCTGCAAATCAATTTATAACTTTTTTGACATGCGTTTTTCTTGTTCTTTTTTTTTGTTATTCTGTCTCTCACTGTTAAAATACACCGACCATTAAAATCATAGACTGATCATTTCTTAGTCAGTGGAGAAACATTCAAAATCAGCAGGGGATCAAATACTCTGTGTGTGTGTGTGTGTAATATGTATAATTAGCTATCACTGGCAATAAGCAACCATTAGAAAGCGAGATAGATAGATTGCAATAGTACATATTACATTTTCTTACATTAAATTGATAAATTACTTGGTATTAAATTAAACTATATCGGCAACCATTACTATATTACTTTAAGAGCCAGCAAGGCTACTGAGGAGTGAGCCAGGGAATGGTGTATGTACATAGATAAATGCAGGACAAAAACCAACAGTATACAGCAGTATATTTTTGTGCTCTCATCTACAGTATGTGTGGAAAGCAAAGCTATATATATATATATATTTATATATATATATATATATATATATATATATATATATATATATATATATATATATATAGGTTACCTTAATCAGTATTGCTTCTGACTTAAAAAAAAAGCTTATTTCAATGAATATATTTGTCCAATAAAAAAGGTTTCACTATATACTGCAATACTCTGGCTTTTGCATAATCCATCCTGAGCTTTGCTTTAAGCTGTGTAATACAGCAGGCATATGTTTAAAAAGGAGCCATGTTTAAAATGGTATTCGGATTAAAGAGCAAAGCATATTTGCATGTCCCTGCCCAGGTTCCCAGAATTCTGGGTGATAACTATTTCTTAACTTGTTTTAGACATTCAAATGTACTATCTATTTACTATATATATAAATAAAGTGTAGTGAGATGTCTGTCAGGACTCCTAAAATGTAAGTTCTATATCATATATACTATGTGTACACTCATTCAGTACTCACCCCGCTCACAACATATACAAAGTAAGGAAGCAGGGCTGCTATCTTTGGATTTGTCTGTAAATCTTGAAGAGCGACCTTTAAAAACCAGAGAGAGAGAGAAAGGCTGAGAGTGGGAAGTGGTGATGAGAGTAAGAGACATATATTATAACAAAAAGGAAAAGATAAGAATTTGGAAGCGTTAAACAGGGGAAAGCAAGATTTAAAAAAAACAAAAACCCAAAAAACAGGATGCATGGGGCTGTAAGACTCAGAGACCAAAGAAGGGGAGAGGGAGACAGAGGAAAAAGACAAAGCATTTGGGCCACGGATAAAGGACAAGGAGATGAGAAACTGGTCATCATGGAGCAAATGTAAAAAGACAGGGTGTCGTGGGCTATTAGGGACTGAGACATCATGTGGGGGATCTGGGGAAGTGAAAGTCAGAGACAAGACATCTGGAGGAGGGGAGCAACAAGTAGAAAGCTTGTCAAGACTGCCAGAGGAGAGTTAGGTTAGAGAGAGAATGATAGACAGTTGGAGTCCTCAGCACATCACTCACCTTCATGAGCTGCAGATCGTCTCCTAGCACAGCTCGGGTCACACGCTGGTAATATTTCAACAGGTCATCGGTCAGGACAGAGACTGCTGCAGGGACTGAAGAGAAATGATTAACCAAATAGAAATACATGTAGAAAGAAGACAGACTGAATCTCTCGGGATAATAATAACTGGGTAATAATACCACTTCAGGCAGGCTAGGGGGTTTTATACTCACACATACATGGGAATACGCTCAGTACAAATGGGAGTAAGCTGGGTCTCACCTGTCCCCTGAGGCTCCAGGTTTCCTTTCCCATCCAGATATGAGACATGAACTAAGGAGAAAAAAAGAGCTAAGTGTGCACTCTCATCGTGGCATTCTCAGCACTCACTGTATCATAGCACTCCCTCACCTCTCACGGCAGTCTCTGCTGTCCCTTTGGGGATGTTTGTAGCGAGCGCCAACTCCACAAGGTTAATGTCTTTGTCCTCAGAACAGTAACAATCCCCATCTCTAATACTACGGAAAGAGACTGGATCTGGAGATCCGTGACCGCAGACTGCCTGAGAGGGACAGACATGCATCCAAAACAAGAGACAGCACCAGACGTTATCACAGAGATACCAGAAAAAAAATGAAAGAATCTGATAGGTCATATGTAATGTTTTTATATAAACACTCCCTTCCACATCACAGAAGCCTCCATGTTGCATTGCTACTTACCTCTACATTACTCCAGCGCAGAGCACGGTTAAAATCCTCCACAGTCAGCCTGCGCCGGCGAGAGTGCCTGAGAGACTGTGCGCTGAACTAAAGACCAAAAAGAAGATGAATTAATAGACAAAACTTTGCATATACTGAACTAAGTGACAGCCTGTGCACTAATCTGGTGAGAGAGTGCGTGACAGACTGAAAGCTAAACTGAGAGATAGCATGATGTAAACATCTGACCGACGGCGCAGCCCAATATCATACTATAGGAAAAGGTATCATTACGCTTAAAAGACCAATATTGTTCTTGAAGTCCCATATTTACTAAAAGCTCCTTGGAAGAACTAGACTTGACAATGGGAACATTTTTTTTCCATTTATTGAAAATGATATGTCATGCTGTGCAGGGAGCTGCCATTGCAGAGTTTGTTTATCTGCTTTGGCAGCAGCGAGAGGACTGGCTATATTGATCAGTTATTTGTTATGAAAAAAGTACCTTTCAGTTAAATTGAATGAAATCTCATCTATATTAGAAATTCCCTCCCAGGAGAGAAATTTAGTAAATAGAAAAAAAAAGCACCGTAAGGCTGTATGTATATAGGCTTTTTACTTTCTAAAAATATATATATATATATATATATGCTTTATTTTTGCATTGCTTAGTTGTTTCAGTCTCTCCGTGACATCATGGACCGTAACACACCGGGACATTTTTAAGTCCATGGTAATGCTGATCCACTTAATATTCATGGCAGAGACACTGGAGTGGGTTGCTAGTTCCTTCTCCAGTGGGCCACAGTATACAGCTCCTGGTATCCCTAGGTGGTCTCCCATCCAAGTATTGACCAGGCCCATCCCTGCTCGGCTTCAGGGTGGTGTGACCTCTTGGTTCCCTGACTGGAATTGAACCCAGGTTGCAGCGCTGAAAGCACCAAATCCTAACCACTGGATTATCAGGGAACCCCTCCACCGGCTACCAAATCCAGGACTTCAAAGAGCTTGTTGTAATTATGGGATTTAGTGATCATTTAAGCAATATTAACATTACCCTATACCAGATGTAGGCAACCTTTAGATTGTAAGTAGCGAGTTTCCAATCTTGTAGGGTACTTTGGAAAAAAGCACTTCCTGCAAAGATTCTAAGCTCAAAACAGGGCCCATTTTTCTGCAGTTTGTTAACATTGTATTCTTCCTTGTTCTTATCCCCTGTACAGCGCTACGGAATATTTTGTTGAGAGCAAACCTACTGAGGTGGTGTTAGTTCTCAGATGAGCGCCTCTACTCTTTGTGCACAGTATATACAGTAACCCCAGAAGCTT